>OZ012737.1:418644645-419094645 GCA_963859935.3 Lathyrus sativus
TGCTGCAGAAGACTCTGATCCAGCAAAGTTCTGATCATCATTAGAAGACTCTGACCCAATCAGACTCTGATGAACTTGCTGAAAACTGAAGAAGAAATATTCAAAGATTATATCTGTTGGAGTAAATCAAACGTCCTCTTTCCTCATTTATGCTAGACACAAGAACACAGACAAAAATGATTTTTCTGTGCTTTCTTCTTCTAGGAAAGGTCACTTGATGTGAAGACAAAAAGTCTCAGACCTTTTTGGGACACTCTTCTCAACGCTTAGCTCTCCTTGGATCAGCTGCCTATAAAAGGAAGACTCCACCAAATTCTTCAGTTAGACATTTTTGCTGAAAAGAAGTTGAAACATTCAAGCTCTCATATTCTCATATTCATTCTTAGAATTATTTGTACTTAAACTTAAGTGAAATATCACTGTTGTGATAAAAGCTTTTTAGAAGCATTCATACTCTTGTATTAGATTTACATTGATTGTAAAGGATTTCCTAAGAGGATTCAGTTGGAATCAGTAGCTCTTGAGAAGACTAAGAACAGGTGTTACTATTGTAATCTGTTTGATTAAATAGTGGATTAAGTCCTTGTTGAGAAAGGCAATCACTCTAGGAAGGGTGGACTGGAGTAGTTGAGTTCAACAAACCAGGATAAAAATAATTGTGTTTTTATTCTATGTTTTTAATCTTCCATACTTATTCAACCCCCCCCCCCTTCTAAGTATTTTCTCACCTTCAGTTGGCATCAGAGCTCCGATTCTGTGTGTGCTACCCACTTAACAATGTCAGTAAAGATCCAGAGAGAAATACTTTGATATATATTTAGTTGTTACTATAGCTGATAATACAAACATCCAACATTAACAATAAATATGAAGAAAGGGACAGAATCAGCACCAAACCCCCTATGTTTGATGGGGGAGAAATTTGATTACTGGAAAGACAGAACTGAAAGTGTTTTCCTTGGATATGATGCTGATTTATGGGATCTAGTCATAGATGGATATGTTTATCCCACAGATGGAAATGGCAAGAAGATAGATAGAAAATCTATGACAGATGCTCAGAAGAAAGATTTTAGAAATCATCACAAGGCCAGAACTATATTATTGAATGCAATTTCTCATACTGAGTATGAAAAAATTACAAACAGGGAAACTGCTTTTGATATGTTTCAATCCTTAAAAATGACTCATGAGGGAAACTCTCAAGTCAAGGAGACAAAAGCTCTGGCTCTGATCCAAAAGTATGAGGCCTTCAAGATGGAAGACTCTGAATTTGTTGAAACCATGTTCTCCAGATTTCAGATCCTCACAGCTGGGCTAAAGGTTCTGGACAACGGATACTCTACATCAGATCATGTAAAGAAAATCATCAGAAGTCTACCTACCTGATGGAGACCAATGGTGACAGCCTTGAAGATGGCTAAAGATCTGAACAAGATCTCTTTAGAAGAACTCATCAGCTCACTGAGGAGCCATGAAATTGAGCTTGAGGAAGATGAACCTCAGAAGAAAGAAAAAGGTAAATTTGTTGCCTTAAAATCTAATAAATCTGCTAAAGCTTTGCAGGTTATTGAAGAAAGCTCTGAAGAATCTTCTTCTTCTGAAGAAGATGAACTATCCATGCTGTCCAGAAGGATAAACAGACTCTGGAAGCACAAGGGAAAGAAGTTCAACAACTTCAGAAGATCTGATCATAAAAAAGAATCTTCTGGGCACAGAAGATTTGGCAAGAAAGAAGTTGTGTGCTATGAGTGCAAAGAACCTGGGCATTACAAGAATGATTGCCCCAAACTTCAAAAAGAAAAACCCAAGAAGAAGTTTAACAAAAAGAAGAAGGTTCTGATGGCAACATGGGATGACTCAGATGAATCTGAATCATCTTCTGAATCAAAAGAAGAATGTGCTAATGTTGCACTAATGGCCAGCACAGAAGATCAGGAGGAAGGAACCTCAGGATATGAATCAGATTCTGAATCTGATGATGACGATGAAGAGGTAATGGCTAAACTTACCAAAGAAGAACTTATAAAAGTTTTATCAGAAGTTCTTAAAAGTTATAACAATATCAAACTCAAATACAAGAAGCTGAAAAGCAATCTTGAATCTGAGATTGATCTTCTGAAGACAGAACTTGTTGAGCAAAAAGAAATTAATCTGAAAATCAAAAATTACTTTGAAATAACTCAACAAGAATCTGAATCTGAGACTAAGTCATGTGAAAACATTTTAGAAAAATATGACTCTAGCTTTCAGAGATTCCTTACTAAGAGCATAGACAGAAGCAAGATGGCTTCTATGATCTATGGTGTTAGTGGGAACAACAGAAGAGGTATTGGATATGAATCTTCATCTGGAAGTAATCTAAAATCTGTTGACAAACTTTTCATCAAGAAGACACCTCTGTATTCTCAATTTAAATTTGGTCACTTAAATTACATTAAACACACAAGCTCTGAGAAGAATACTTATGTGCTTAAACCCAAGGCAAGTCAGAATAAACATTATGTTGAAAAACAGAAGTTTAGACAAACCTACAAACCAACTAACCCCAAAGGACCCAAGAAGATCTGGGTACCTAAAAACAAAATAATTCCTGTTGCAGATGTTCTCAGCAGCAAGGTCAGGACACCAATCATGGTACCTGGACTCTGGATGCTCACGACACATGACAGGAGAAAAGTCTATGTTCTAAAGCCTGGAACTTAGATCTGGAGGTAATGTGAAGTTTGGAGGGAATCAGAAGGGCAAGATCATTGGATCTGGCACTATTAGAAATGGTAAACTTCCCTCCATTACTAATGTTTTACTTGTTGAAGGGTTAAAGCATAACTTATTGTCCATAAGTCAATTAAGTGACAATGGTTATGATATCACCTTTAATCAAAAATGTTGTAAAGCTATTAGTCAAAAGGATGGCTCTATCCTATTTAGTGGTAAGAGGAAAAACAACATTTATAAAATAAATCTTTCAGAACTTAAAGTTCAAAATGTTAAATGCCTCTTGTCTGTTAATGAAGAACAATGGGTCTGGCACAGAAGATTGGGCCATATTAATATGAGACATATATCTCAGATTAATAAACTTAATCTTGTCAGAGGACTCCCTAATCTGAAGTTCACTTCAGATGCTCTTTGTGAAGCATGCCAAAAGGGGAAGTTTTCAAAATCCTCATTTAAATCAAAAAATGTTGTTTCTACTTCCAAACCACTAGAATTACTTCATATTGATCTGTTTGGACCAGTGAAAACTGCATCCATCAGAGGCAAGAAGTATCGGTTAGTCATTATTGATGACTATAGTAGATGGACATGGGTAAAGTTCTTAAAACACAAGGATGAGTCACATTCTGTGTTCTTTGACTTCTGCAAGCAAGTCCAGAATGAAAAGGATTTCAAAATTATAAAAGTCAGAAGTGATCATGGTGGTGAATTTGAAAATAAATATTTTGAAAAATATTTTTCTGAAAATGGCATTACTCATGATTTTTCCTGTCCTAGAACTCCACAACAAAATGGAGTTGTAGAGAGGAAAAACAGAATTCTGCAAGAAATGGCCAGAACCATGATCAATGAGACAAATCTGGAAAAACACTTTTGGGCAGAAGCAATCAACACAGCCTGTTACATTCAGAACAGAGTGTCTGTAAGACCTCTTCTGAAGAAGACTCCATATGAACTGTGAAAGAACAAAAAGCCCAACATTTCATATTTTCATCCTTTTGGATGTACTTGCTATATGTTAAATACTAAGGATAATTTGAACAAGTTTGATTCCAAAGCACAGAAGTGTTTCATGCTTGGATATTCTGAACGCTCTAAAGGCTACAGAGTATACAACACTGAGACAGAGATTGTGGAAGAATCCATTCATGTCAGATTTGATGATAAGCTTGGCTCTGAAAAGCCAAAGCAGTCTGAAAACTCTGCAGATAGGGAAGTAGTATTCATTGACTCTGAGGTTCCAGAAGTAGACAAAATTCAAGTGAAGGAACCAGAAGAAACCCCAGATGCTACTCCTTTGACTTCTCAGATGAACAATCTAAACATTTCTGAAGAATCAACCAGTAGAGGATCATCATCCAGAATTAAAGCTTCTCATCCAGAGGATGTCATTATTGGAAAGAAGGATGATCCCATCAGAACAAGATCATTTCTAAGATCATCTGAAGCATCACTATTTGGACTGGTGTCAGAAATTGAACCATCTTCTGTAGATGAAGCTCTGCAAGACAATGATTGGATTATTGCCATGCAAGAAGAGCTAAATCAATTTACCAGAAATAATGTATGGGATCTAGTTAAAAGACCACAAGGATTCAATATAATTGGTACAAAATGGATCTTCAGAAATAAACTGAATGAGAAAGGAGAAGTTGAAAGGAATAAGGCAAGGCTGGTTGCTCAAGGGTACAATCAACAAGAAGGTATTGATTACACTGAGACATATGCTCCAGTGGCAAGGTTAGAATCTATACGCCTTCTTATTTCATTTGCTGCACAAAATAACATCACTCTGTATCAGATGGATGTTAAGAGTGCCTTTCTTAATGGTATTATAGAAGAAGAAGTTTATGTCCACCAACCTCCTGGTTTTGAAAATGAAAAATTTCCAGATCATGTTTTCAAATTAAAGAAATCTCTATATGGGTTAAAACAAACTCCCAGAGCTTGGTATGAAAGATTGAGCAATTTTCTTCTGGAGAAAAATTTCATCAGAGGCAAAGTGGATACAACACTCTTTTGTAAATCAATTAAGAAAGATCTTCTAATTTGTCAAATTTATGTAGATGATATTATTTTTGGATCAACAAATATTATGCTTGGAAAGGTGTTTGCTACATGTATGCAGGCAGAATTTGAAATGAGCATGATGGGAGAACTCAGATTCTTTCGTGCACTTACATACATCAGACAAAATATGTTAAAGAATTTCTGAAGAAATTTAACATGTCTGATAGTAAGCTGGCAAAGACTCCCATGCATCCTACTAGCTCACTTGGAAAGGAAGAGGTAAGTAAGAAAGTAGACCAGAAGCTCTACAGATGTATGATTAGTTCTCTCCTTTATCTTACTGCTTCTAGACCTGACATATTGTTCAGTGTTTGTTTGTGTGCTAGATTCCAATCAGATCCTAGAGAATCACACTTGACAGCTGTCAAGAGGATTCTAAGGTATCTGAAAGGTACTTCTAATGTGGGTTTGTGTTACAGAAAATCTGATGATTTTAAATTAGTTGGATTCTGTGATGCTGACTACGCTGGAGACAGAGTGGAAAGAAAAATTACTTCTGGAAGTTGTCAATTTCTAGGAAGAAATTTAATCTCTTGGTACAGCAAGAAGCAACCCACAATTGCACTTTCAACCACAGAAGCAGAATATATTGCTGCTGCAGGATGTAGCACGCAGATGCTCTGGATGAAAAGTCAACTAGAAGATTATCAAATTTTTGAAAGTAACATTTCTATCTTTTGTGATAATACTTCTGCTATATGTTTGTCTAAAAACCCTATTTTACACTCTAAGGCAAAACATATAGAAATTAAGCATCATTTCATCAGAGACTATGTTCAGAAGGGAATAATCAATTTAGCCTTTGTTGATATAGATCATCAATGGGCAGATATTCTTACAAAACCCCTTGTTGAAGATAGATTCAAATTTATTATGAAAAATATTGGTATGGATTTTTGTCCAGAATGATATTTGTCAGAAGCAAATGTTTTTAGATGCTAAAATGCCTGATACTCTGAAGTATTTCTTCTGATTGCTTATTTATTCTGCTCAATATTTTTCTTGTGAAACTCTGAACTAACAATCTTTAGAAGATCTGAACGTTGGCTAACGTTTCATTTCTTAAGAGAATTCAGAACACATGCAAGCAAACACGTGTCACACCAAATCTGAAGAGGTGGCGTGTACATAACTGAAGAGACGTTTGAGGTGAAGTTTGAATAGTGAAAATCTTGATTTTCCCCCCAAATTGTCAGAAGCAATTAATGTTTGAAATGATTATTATTCCTTTTCATTTAATGCTTGTTAAAACGTGCAAATTCTGACTGATGGTATGCCTAAGTGTTTTAGTATAAATACATGCCTTGTCTTCACTTTCACACTTTTCACAATATCAGAAATTTATATGCGTTTTCATCTTCTCTTTGCTCTGCATAAAAACCCTAAACCTAAGCATTTGACAAAGCAATCTTCAATGGAAACTTCTTTATCAACAGTTGCTCAATTCCAATCTTCAATGGCTGCAGTATCTTCTGCAAACCTGGGTGTTTCTCCTTATTTTCCTCCCAAAAGAACTCTTTTAACACCTGTTGAGAAATTTGAGGTTTTATGTGAATCCATGGTAGAGTTTGATTCTCTTGCAGAAAATGGATTTGAGTTTCGTTCTATCATTGGAGCTCAAGGATGGGTTAAGTACTTTGATAGACTCTTTGGACCAGTTTACCCCCTCCTTGTGAAAGAATTCTGGATCCATGCCTCAGTTTACCCCA
Organism: Lathyrus sativus; assembly: GCA_963859935.3. Classification (NCBI taxonomy): domain Eukaryota; kingdom Viridiplantae; phylum Streptophyta; class Magnoliopsida; order Fabales; family Fabaceae; genus Lathyrus; species Lathyrus sativus. The sequence goes on from OZ012737.1 coordinate 418,651,146, forward strand.
AGTCATCTTATCTTCTGTACTGGGAAAAGAAATCATTATCACAGAAGATCTGATCAGAAAGTTGATTGGATATGAAGAAACAGATGGTGTTTCCCACTTGCCAGCTGGGCGTGTGGACATGGATGAGGTATATGAAGAAGTGATGACTGCTGGTCAAGCTTCTAACAAATTCAAGGATCTAAAGCCTGACTACAAGATCTGGGCCAAGATCTTCATGGGATGCATCCATCATAGGAAGTCAACTAAATCTCCAGACTATGTCAATAATGAACAGCTCTATTTCATGTATTGCCTTAGTCAGAGCACCAAGGTAGATCTTCCATACATTCTTTTTATGCATATGTGGAACCATATAAATGCATCTAGAGAATATATGAAAGAGAAAGGACAGAAGATCAGAACCTGGATCCCCTTTGGAAGGTTGGTCTCAGATCTTCTAACTGAGAATGGCTTGGTTTCTGCTCTGTACGCTGCTGGAGTTACAGAGGAATTGGAATTTATAATGGGAAAGCCTCTGAATGCTAAAAGTCTTCAGAGACTTAAGATAGTTGATGAACTCACAACAGCTCCCGAGAAGCTGAATGTGTCTGAACTCAGTCAGAAGAGGGTTCCTGTAGATGACTTTCCTTTATTCTTTGCTGAGGAGCCAAGACACATTGTAGTGATGTACATTGATGAATGTAAGAAGGAAGGTAAACCTGTTCCTGCAAATGTGATTCAGCTAGCAAGAAAACCTCTACCTAATGTAGAAGAAGAAGAAGAAGAAGCACAACTTCAGAGGAAAAGGACTCAGCCAGAAGCAGAACCTGCCCATGCTCAGAAGAAGGTCAAGATTGCTGAGAAGCCAAAGAAGCTCTTGAAGAGAAAAGAATCTGAAGACACTTCTTCTGTACCAGCCAAGAGGATCAAAATAAAAGCTACTAAATCTTCTGTATCTTCTGCAAATACAATTGTTATAAATGATTCTAATATTAAGTCTGTTCCTAAACCACCCTCAACTCAAACTACTTCTGTTACTGCTCCTAGTTCAAAATCACCACAAAAACAAACTTCTATTCCAACACCACCACCAACAAAAATCACTCAAACACCAACCGTCTTTGTACCAAAATCATCTCAACCAAAAATCCATATTAAACAGTTTGTTCCACAAACACAATCTTCACAGAAACAACCATCAGAACCACAACCTTCAGAACAACAACCACAACAATCTGTACAACAAAAATCATCTGAACCATCTAAACCAAACACATCTGAACAACAAAAGCACCCACAAGAAAAATAACCTGAAAAACCACAAGAATCTCAACCAGAAAAAGCCTCTGAAAATCAACCACCTTCAGATAATCCATCATTAAAATCATCTGAACCCATTGCACTTATTACTTCTGAACCCATTGCACCTGTAACCTCTGTTCCTATTTCATCAGAACCAACCATAATTCCATCTATTTCACCCATCTCAGAACAACCATCAAAACCATCTGAAATTCCTTCAGAACCAACCAACACTTCTGAACCCCACATTCCAGAAACAGAAGTTCTTGATGTCACACCCTTAAAAACTGTGTTTCAAGTATCTTCTACTTCCTGCACACCAACCACCTCCTCAAACTCCTCAGAATCAGACCTCCACCCAGATTTTCTAATCTTTCCATCCCAAAAATACTCTGAGGTAAATCAACCTGAACCCATTATACCTTCAAAAGCTCCCATTCCAGATCCTATTCCCACACCAACACCATCATCTGAGATATTGATTCCAAGTACCAACCCAAGAACATCTATATCTTGTGCTCAAGTTTCTTCTCTGTTTCATAATCTGGCCTATGGTTTCAAACTCAAAGACTTTTATGACAGAGTTGAACCATCTGACCCCATCAACCCTCTGAAACCAAAACCCACAATGACCCTTCCATCTGTGATTCTTGAATATATAAAATCCAAATCAGATGTAGATTCATTAGCCACTATATCCTGTTCTGCAAAATCTGATAAAGTTGTGCCTTCAGCTCTGCCCATTACATCTGATACCAATGTTCCATCTGATGAACCCCCAAAATCTGCCTTCCAACCCTACTCAAATGAACCTTTTGATGTAGTTACCCTTCACACCAGAACAAAACCTCATTTGCTAAATGCCTTAATCAGATCAAAAGAAAAAGCTCCTGAGATACCCTTCATTCCATATTATCCTCCTCCTCTGATCTCTATTCAGAAATCTCTTTTTCCACCAACTCCCCAACCTAAACCTGTAACTCTGGAAACTTTGTTACGTCCAAAGCCCAGACTTAATGTTGATCATTTATTTCAAACCTTTTTTCATGAAATACAGTTGTATTTAGGTACTGTTCAGAAGAAATGCTCAGCAACAATGGATGCCAAAGAATCTGACATCATCTGGAATGGATTCATCAACAGATTCAACTCTGTGTCCTCAAATCTGAAGAACATATGTTCTGATGATGCGAAGCTCAGATTTGTTGAGGCTGCAAGGACTCTATTCTAGACTGTCAAGAAATCTGAACCTCTGCTTCTTACAGATGCTCCTCCATCTTCAACAGAATCTACTGACATTGCATCTGAGGAAAATCTGTTGGCTATGACTCTGGTAGACCCTCCTTCTAACTCCACTGCTCCAGACTCTACAGAACCAATGGAAATTGACTCTATTCACGCTCCAGAACCTAATCATACTTCTTCATCTGAGTTAAAGAAAGAACACCCAGATTTTGAAGATAAGATTGCTGCTCTGGAAGCTGGCCAGTCAGAGATCAAGTCATGGATGGAAAAGCAGGATAAAAAGTCTGAGGATATGACAGAATGGATGTCAAAGCAAGATCAAAAGAATGAGACTATGGCTAAGTGGATGTCCAAGCAAGAGCAATCATCCTCTGAGATTACAGATCTATTGAAGATGCTTTTGTCCAAACACTCTTAGATTTTTTTTCATTCTAATGTTTTTGCATCTGTTGTTTGCATCTGTACTTTATTGCTATATCTTCTGATGTTTGCCTATGTACTCTGAATTTATTGAATGAATCAAAGTTTTCTCCATTGAATTATCTTCTTTACTGTTTCCTTTTAATTGTCTTTTTAAAGTTTTACTTTTTGCTTATGACAAAAAAGGGGGAGAAAATATAGATCTGAACTGTTTAATATAACTTCACCAGAATGAAACTTCAGACATATTTACTTTATCTAACATTTAATCTGACTATTTCAGAACATTTGATAAGTAAATTCTATAAAAGAAACTCTGAGTCTCTCAGATCATTTGACTGTTATCAAACTCTGAATCTTAAATCTGCAAGACATTCTGACCTTCAAATGTTAAAAGAACAAACAAGATCTAACTCTGAAGATTACTCAAGACAAAAGGGAAGCTTCTATTCCTTTTCTGTATTTAACTCAGGGGGAGATTCATCATCTCAGGGGGAGTTATAATTCTAATATTTTATATTAAACAAAATTTCTGATGCTTTTTGTCATCATCAAAAAGGGGGAGATTGTTAGAACACAGATTGGTTCTTAATAATATCTCTTTGTTTTGATGATAACTATTAGGAAATTTTGTATTTAAGAATTATATACTCTAAAATTTGTTTGAGAGTTTTTACTGCAGATAGTAATGAAATTAACACTCTAGAAGCAAATCTGAATGGCATACAAGAAAGTAACTGACTCTGAAGCGCCAGATGCACTCATTAGAAGATTCTGTTTGCTGCCAACAGAAGATCCTGAGCGTTGCCTCCAGAAGGATCTAAGGCAATAAGCTCCGGAAGATTCTGAAGTAAAAGCTCCAGAATAATCTGAAGCAAGCAGAAGCATCTGAAGCAAGTCAGAAGCATCTGAAACTAAGAAGAATATTGTATGAAGAGTTTTTCAAAGCATAGTTTCTACAGAAGATTCTGAAAGTACTAAAGCTGCCAGTACTGAAGTTCTGTTTCAAATATGCTCTGATATTTAACACGCTGAAAGCACACATGCTGCAGAAGACTCTGATCCAGCAAAGTTCTGATCATCATTAGAAGACTCTGACCTAATCAGACTCTGATGAACATGATGAAAACTGAAGAAGAAATATTCAAAGATTATATCTGTTGGAGTAAATCAAACGTCTCTTTCCTCATTTATGCTAGACACAAGAACACAGACAAAAAGGATTTTTCTGTGCTTTCTTCTTCTAGGAAAGGTCACTTGATGTGAAGACAAAAAGGCTCAGACCTTTTTGGGACACTCTTCTCAACGCTCAGCTCTCCTTGGATCAGCTGCCTATAAAAAGAAGACTCCACCAAATTCTTCAGTTAGACATTTTTGCTGAAAAGAAATTGAAAAATTCAAGCTCTCATATTCTCATATTCATTCTTAGAATTATTTGTACTTAAACTTAAGAGAAATATCACTGTTGTGATAAAAGCTTTTTAGAAGCATTCATACTCTTGTATTAGATTTACATTGATTGTAAAGGATTTCCTTAAGAGGATTCAGTTGGAATCAGTAGCTCTTGAGAAGACTAAGAACAGTTGTTCTTAGGTGTTACTATTGTAATCTGTTTGATTAAATAGTGGATTAAGTCCTTGTTGAGAAAGGCAAATCACTCTAGGAAGGGTGGACTGGAGTAGTTGAGTTCAACGAACCAGGATAAAAATAATTGTGTTTTTATTCTAAGTTTTTAATCTTCCATACTTATTCAACCCCCCCCCCCCCTTCTAAGTATTTTCTCACCTTCAAATCATACAAATCATCTTGTGTTAATTCTGTTGGATCATCAAATACCTACAATATGTAAATAGCAATATAAAGTTATTCTTTGAAAATTCACCTTAAGTTGCAAACGCAAAGTAAATAACAAAGTAAAGTTATTTTTATTTACCTGTAACCAAGACTCGGTTATGTTGGCAGAGACAATATCCAACATATTTTTCATAACATAGTATCCACAGTCAATAGAGTTATGTTGTCGCCTTGTCTAAAATAAATGACACAATTAGTGAATACTTATGATAAAATTAAATATAAAATTATAATTTACATGATGCTTACTTTGGGTTGGAGCCATGTAGCCTTTTTTTTCTATTTCCATTTGCCATTTGATAAACCCCGAAAGCACTAATTCAGAAAAAAAATCCATATAGAGCAACATAAAATATGAAATTACTTTTGTAAAATTTTATGTATATGAGATATAACATATACTATAACAAAATTCACATAAAATATAAACTTACTTTGTAACAATTTTCTTCATGGTTGGATTAAGTTCCCGATGAAGTGAACAAAAGACGACCACAATATTGTCTCTTGGACAAATGACTATTAATTTCCAATGGTCTCTGTACGTGTGCGTGGAAACACAAAAAACACATCAAATATCTATGTTATCAAAAATAAAAAAATAAAAAACACAATTTCATACAAACTTACCCATGAATAAATGGTAGTAAGTGACACACTCTGTTTTCGTCACGTAACTTATCTTGTATGTATTTTTTAACCTCTGCTTCATTTTTTTTTGCATATTATCAACATACACACACCTAGCAAGGTCCATAAATCCATATACTTCCGATGTGGAATTATCAATACATACACGATGAATATACCTGAATAATTTTAAAATAAATATTAGAGTCAAAGTGATGAGAGATATAACATATTAATATTTATTAACAGTAATAAAAAAAGAAAATGTACTTACATGGACCAAACATGCAGAATAGACACGTCAAGCCATTGAAAACCCACCAATAACTCTCTGATACACTTAGCTGACATTAGTGACACTTGCACAATAACTTAATTTTAATTCCAAGTGTGTGTCGCCCATTTTTAGAACCATGAGTAACAATCTCTGAACATCGTCTTCCACTTCTTTTGTGCTTCCTTTTGCAGCTGAACAACTTCCTCTTCCGCTTCCATCGACAACTTCCATTTGTTCAATGCATTTTTTTATTTTCGGTGCTTTGCGAGAGACCCATAGACCTAAGTGTCTCCATAAAAGATTGTTGCAAAACCTTACGCTCTTCAATCAACTTTTGCTCAAAGTCAGCTATAAGCTTTGCTTCCAATTCCAAAGAAAATTGCGCTAGTTGTTCTTGTACATCCATATGTTATCTTTGACGTGAAGACGACCTTCCAAAAAAGTGCTAATTTTATGGTGTTTTCCAACATCACGAACACGACCGCCATGCTCAGATGTTCCAAAGTGCTAATTTTAGAGTTGTTAATTTGTGAGAGAATGAAATATGAGATGGAGATGTGGTAGTATTGAGTATGAGAGAAAAAATGTGGTTTTTAAGGTTATGTCTTTTAGAAGAAAAAATGAAAGAAAGGTGAGGTTATGCGTATGGTATACAAGCGTAAGTGTACAGTGCAGTTAGTATTTCACAAAAGAGTGGTCACGTTTATATAAACACTTCAACATGAAAAAAATCATTGTATCGAATATTATAACCTTTATATGTATGTATATACATAACTAATGTATATACATAACTAATGTACATGTGAAAGATCCAAAATAATTTTACTGCATGAAATGTTATTCCTCCCAGATCTAGTTGAAATGTTCGTTTGTCTCTATGTGAGTCCCAGTGTCAATCCTAGTTTGTATGTATATTATAGGTTTGTCTTTATGTGAGTCCCAGTATCAAACCTATGATATACATGAACGAGTACGAGTATCAATCCTATTTTGAATAAACATATTTATTTTTTGTATTTTATAAATTGGGGATTAAAAATAAGTAGCAGTACACGATAAACATATTTGGTTTTTGTATTCTTGTGTCAGTATATGGCTAACTAATTCATCAACATTATGTAAATATGATGAGAGAAAATAATTAATCAGAGAAAATATGATGAGAAACTTACGTAAAAGAGATTTACCACATCTTCCGCGAAGGGATTGGTGGCGGCGAAAAAAAAAGAAGAAGAATGATGGACGATGGCGGCGGAGGAAGAAGAATGGTAGACGGTGGCGGCAGAGGAAGAAGAAAAACAATGATGGTGGAAGCGAAGAAGAAGAAAAATGGAGATGGAGACGGGGAAGCGAAAAAGAAGAATGATAAGAGATTTTTGAGAGTTGGAGAATCTTAAGTTTTCATATATGGTTTTGGGATTTTAAGAAACATTTTTATCGGTTGGCAAATAGGCCTAATGTAAAAGGTTTAATCAATTTTATTTAAATTTTTATTTAGAATCTTATTACATCAGTTGGGCTAATTGGCCTGATGTAAAAGGTTTAATAAATCTTATTTAATTTTTTATTGAGAAATTTATTACATCAGTTGGGCAAAATGACCTGATGTAAAACGTTTAATCCATTTATTTTTTTATTGAAAAACTTTTTACATCAGTTGGGCAAAATGACCCGATGTAAAACGTTTAATCCATTTATTTTTTTATTGAAAAACTTTTTACATCGGTTGGGATAAACAACCCGATGTAAAATGACTTAATCTATATTTTTTATTAATATGAAGAAGCATCTCATAATATCTGTATTTTGTATACAATTTCATAATTAGTGCATGTGATCACATTTTATATGAATTTTAAAAAAATATAATCTAGATGATATATACTAAAGAATTGAAATTTTTGTTTAATCCTTTTATGTTACAAAATTAAAATATCATGCTATTATTATCAGTAAAATATAAATCACTTAAAAAAATTTCAATTAAAATGACTTAATCTATTTTATTTATTTATTTATTGAGGACTTTTACATCGGTTGGGGTAAATGGCCCGATGTAAAATTTTTTATAACAAAATTTTTTATTATGAGTAGCATCACTAGTATCTTTTATTTATTATTTATTATTTTAATTAAGAACAACCTATGATATACATGTACGAGTATGTAAAACGTTTAATCCATTTATTTTTTTATTGAAAAACTTTTTACATCGGTTGGGATAAACAACCCGATGTAAAATGACTTAATTTATATTTTTTATTAATATGAAGAAGCATCTCATAATATCTGTATTTTTTATACAATTTCATAATTAGTGCATGTGATCATATTTTATATGAATTTTAAAAAAATATAATCTAGATGATATATAAGAAAGAATTGAAATTTTTGTTTAATCCTTTTATGTTACAAAATTAAAATATCATGCAATTATTATGAGTTAAATATAAATCACTTAAAAAAATTTCAATTAAAATGACTTAATCTATTTTATTTATTTATTTATTGAGGACTTTTACATCGGTTGGGGTAAATGGCCTGATGTAAAATTTTTTATAACAAAATTTTTTATTATGAGTAGCATCACCAGTATCTTTTATTTATTATTTATTATTTTAATTAAGAACAACCTATGATATACATGTACGAGTATCAATCCTATTTTGAATAAAAATAGAGAAACTATAGAGAAAATAATTAATTAGAGAAAATACGATGAGAAACTTACGGAAAAGGGATTCACCTCATCTTCGGCGAAGGGATGGGTGGTGACGAAAAAAAAAAGAATGACGGACGGTGGCGGCGGAGGAAGAAGAAAAACAATGATGGTGGAAGCGAAGAAGAAGAAAAATGGAGACGGAGACGGTGGAAGCGAAGAAGAAGAATGATAAGAGATTTTTGGGAGTTGGAGAATCTTAAGTTTTCAGATAGGGTTTTGGGATTTTAAGAAACATTTTACATCGGTTGGGCAAATAGGCCTGATGTAAAATATTTAATCAATTTTATTTAAATTTTTATTTAGAATCTTATTACATCAGTTGGCCAAATTGGGCTGATGTAAAATCTTAATCTATTTTATTTATTTATTTATTGAGGACTTTTACATCGGTTGGGATAAACAACCCGATGTAAAATCCTTTATAACAAAAATAGAACTTTTTACATCGGTTGGGATAAATGGCCCGATGTAAAATCCTTTATAACAAAATTTCTTATTATTTACGACACTGCCACCGCGTTATTTTTTGCATCAGTGGAAATATATGTCTGATGTAAAATCTTTAAATCAAATATTTCTCACATCATGTTGTTTATAAATCTGATGTAAAATCCTTTAACAAATATTTTTCACATCATATATCTAAAAATCTGATGTAAAATCATTTAACCAAATATCTTATATTTAGTAGTGACATATTCTACATTCTCACCACAATTCATCACCACTCACCCATATACATCACAATGTGTGTGTATATATATATATATATATATATATATATATATATATATATATATATATATATATATATATATATATATATATATATATATATATATATATATATATATATATATATATATATATATATATATATATATATATATATATATATATATATATATATATATATATATATATATATATATATATATATATATATATATATATATATATATATATATATATATATATATATATATATATATATATATATATATATATATATATATACACACACTAAACCAAGCATATTCATCTTGCATACCTTCACAATTCTTATCGTTCCACATAAACATACATATTCATGTTTATTTATTAATGCACAATTACAAAGATGATAAATGCAAATCATAGAGACCGACTCACGACTCTATGCAAATGCAATGCGGTACCGACTCAATCATCTCAAGTTCACTCAGGAACTTATTGGAACCATCGCTCATTACCAATGTAACTCCCCGTCGGGCCTACGATGTTCACCCATTGCTCACACCTCACATAGGCACACAATGTTTATGGATTGCTCACACCTCACATAAGCACACAATCCGATTGCTCACACCTCACCTAGGCACACAATCGTTTGTAATCATCGGTCACACCTCACACAGGCACACGACGTTACAACGGATTCTCATTAGAATCACACAACACAAGAATGTACGCCATTATGCTTCACATACAAAATGACTCAAGAAACTCTTGAAATGCATACATATTCAAAATATATTCTTGCATTCATCTCATACTATCACATACAATCTATATACATTCACATCAATTATGCCAAACGGCAACGAGCATCGGTTTACCACCTAAACGGCAATGAACTCTTTCACAATTAACATGCATTTACATTTAATTTAAACAATGCATTTATTTGCCAAAAGGCCACAATTCACAATAAATTCCACAATCTAGGATTCACTACATAAGGCTACCCACAACAAATCGTATAACAACACGCACAAGCTATACGTTATATAACAAAAGCATATTGCACGATAACACATCAATCACACACATTCGTGAAGGTAAAATTCAACACAATGATACGTTTTCAGTTTTCTGCTATAATTGAACCAGGTACAGGCCTCAAAATCATTTTTCCTAAAAAGAGCATCTTGTTAACTTTCCAACACTTCGAACGGGGGTCAAAACCGACTTACGGTTCAAGAGTTATGAATTTTCGATGTTTTTCCAAAACAGAATTTTTCTGCATAAAGACTGTTACGGGTTTGAGCATTTTTTCCCGAAAATCCGACCGATTCAATTATTTTTTTCGAAACAAACATATACTCATTCATACCAAACATATAGTAGTGATTTAGAACCATCAAACGTGAAATCTACGACTTTCGATTTCAATCCGAATCTTAAACCCTCAAATCTCCAAAAATGCAAAAACTTACAAAATCAACAAAATTCGATAAAACAAGCATACTCGATCACGGCCTAACATTACCCGACACAACTACGCAATCTATTCCGACTTTCGTTCGTAAAAACATCGATTCTTCACAAAAATCTCAATTTCAACCTAGAACTCAAGCTATGAAAAACAAGAAAACATCCAAGCAAACACATACATAATGATATACATTGATGAGATAATAAGATTTCACACCCTTACCCGATTAAATCGATTCCTAGAAGTTGTTTTGAAGATTTCCATGTTTTTCCTCTTTTTCTTCTCTTTTCTCTTCTTCCTCTTTCTTTCTCTCCTTTTTCTCTCTATTTCTCTTTTCTTTCTATTTCTCTCCTATTTCTTCTTCTTATCTTTTTTTTTCTTTTACACAAATTTAATTAATTCATTTTCTCACATCATTCTACACTTAATCACTTTTCTACCAATTTTACTAAATTTCTCACATAGTTCTATTTCCACTAAATTTCTAACTTATCATTAAATGAGAAATATCCAAAATACCCTCCATTCTAATTTCCCCAAAAGCTCTCAAAAACGGTAAAATATCATAACATGTCAACATATCATATTAACACACCAATTTCACAAATAAAATAATTCTCACTCAATTTAAACAAAAGACTCAATAAAATGGTAATAATCGAAATAGGGGCATTACAACTCTCCCATACTTTAGAAATTTTCGTCCTCGAAAATATTACCTGATTCAAACAACTCCGGATACGACTCTCGCATCCCACTCTCTAGTTCCCAAGTCATATTGCCTTCCGAAGCGCCTCCCCACGCTACTTTCACAAGCGCAATATCCTTGCCTCATAGCTTCTTAACTTCACGGTCCAATCCTAATCGGTAAAGTTTCAACCGTAAGGTTATCTCTCACTTCAACCTCGTCCATAGGAATAACATGTGATGGATCCGAAACATACTTCCGAAGTTGCTAAATATGGAATACATCATGCAAATTCGAAAGATTTGGAGGTAACACCACACGGTAAGCCACAACACCAACTCGTGCAATAATCTGATACAGACTAATAAACGAGAAGTCAACTTCTTCGACTTCAAAGCACGACCCACACCCGTAACCGGTGTAACTCTCAAAAACACATGGTCGCCTTCTTGAAACTCAAGATCTTTCCTTTTCTTGTCATGATAGCTCTTTTGTCTACTTTGAGAAGCTTTTATCTTCTCCCGAATAAACTTCACTTTCTCCATCATTTGTTGTACCATCTCCGGTCCAACTATCGTCCTCTCACCGGTTCCATGCCAACACAAAGGTGTTCGACATCTCCGACCATATAAAGCCTCAAATAGTTCCATACTTATACTTGAATGAAAAATGTTATTGTAGGTGAACTCAATCAACGCCAAATAACTATCCCAAGCACCACCTTGCTCGAGCACACAAGCACGCAATAAATCCTCCAACGATTAAATTGTCCTCTCGGTTTGACCATCCGTTTGCGGATGATAAGCCGAACTCAATCTTATCTTAGAACCCAAATCCTTTTGTAAACTCTCCAAAACCTCGACGTAAATCTAGGATCTCTATCTGATACAATACTCTTAGGAACTCCATGTAACTTCACAACCACAAGAACATAAATCTCAGCTAACTTCTCCAAATGATAACTGATACACACCTTTTCTACCCAACGGATAATTAAGAAAATCAGAGTGCATCAATTAGAGATGTCACATTTTCAACTTAAAAGACAAACATACACCTGCTAAAATCCTTTAATAGCATACACACATAGCACAAAATCGGATGAGCAGACATCGATAACTTGCTTAGCATCTTAATTATAAGACAACCTGTTATTTTGCAGCGGAATTTAATAAACTTTCCAACAACTCATAATAAACCAAAAACAAAGGTAAGAAAGGTTTTGCGTCTAAACTCCATTAAAATTCAACAAGTAATAATCTTGCATAAATTCACTAAAACAACTAGTTTCAACCATAAAAATCAGCACTACCGATTCATCGGTTCCGTGAGTCCAACCAACATTTGGCACTTAACAGAGGCAACCAATTTAATGAGAAGTACTTAATAAAATTCAGCAACAAGGAAATCAATTACAAGCAATATAATCAATCGTTCATCCCCCCACGAGTGCTACGTATCAGAGCGACCAACGACCTTAAACAAAACGACACTTCACTCCGGATTACCTGCAAGTTACCACCAATGGAGGTAACATACAACGTAAAAGGGCGAGATATCAAAATTATAACGTAAGGCATGATAAAAGTAGTGTCGGAATCATATCACAGCATTATAATCTTCGCAGCGTTCCGAATATTATCAATAATAAACTGCATAGAAATTCATTGTTCATGTCAACAACAATTAGTAAAACAATCGAGCGAACAATCATCGCTTGCAACCAACATAATGACTCAATACTATGCGACTCAACTATGCATATGCATGTGGTACCAATTTGGAGCAGCACTCCACAACCAATTTATTTGCCATTATAGGCCGTCAATACAGGCACAACCAATACAAGCCAACCAGAATGATATGTCGTGAAATGCATCTATTATAGACTACAACACAACAACAACAACTACGCAACAAGGCATTAAGCCTACAACCAAATTGTCCATAACAGAAGCATCACAATTTCATACGAATCAAGTAATCACCATTTTTCGACCTGATCATGTAAGAGAACAATAACAACATCATTTCAACAAGTAAAGAATAGTGCGTGCCGGCGCCATCTCCAACCCCGGCATATCAGAGATCTCGACATAATTTCACCAAAGCGACACCACAACTTTTACTTACTTAATTAATTATATTTTCGGTAAAGTTTCGTTAATTATGGAACGACTAATCGTACTGCTTAAGGAACAACTACACAGTTTAACACCAAAACTAATGATGGATAACACTTTTTCAGACACAGACAAGCGTCATCCCTAATATCTATCAACCCACGGAGACTAATCCTATAATTCAATTCCGTTCATGAAGTCGATTATACACATGGTTATAGAATTGAACCCCACCCTTACCTTTGAATTGAGGGCAACTCTAAACTCCCGATTCCGGTTTGCTCTCCGGTGATTCCTCTGCAACTATCTGAAATCTCTCTGGTGGTTGATTTCCTCTGCTCTCAACCTCCCCCAGCCCAGTTCTTTCTTTTTCCTTTTTCCGGTTTATGTTTGCCCAACGAGACAGAATTGAGGGCGAGAGAATTACGGAATGCGTTGCTACAGTTTCTCAGTCTTTTCGTGGGCACGTTCCAATTTTGACGTTATTGGATTTTTGTTTGTGTGACGAGCGTCAGGTATATGGCGAACGTGAGGACCATGACGGTCCTGAGAGACCGGTGACAGTCGTAACGACCGTGGCATGGGTGTGACGAGCGTCACCTCAGGATTTTATCATTTTCTTCTCTTTTACTTCTGTTTCGCCCTAACGGTAAATTATTCCGACTAACAATTTTACCAGAATACAACTACGATACGACGAGACATGACAAAGATTCATAATCAATTTAATTGAAATAAACGGGCGTTACAACTCCCCCAAACTTAAAATAATTTCGTCCTCGAAATTACCTCGATCAAACAGCTTGGGATAAGACTCCCGCATCTTGCTTTCCAGTTCCCACGTCAAGCTTTCGCCAGCAGCCCCCAACCAGACCACCAAGACAGATTCTTCAATTCACTATACATTTTCGTCGCTCCTGGATGAATACTCATCTTACTTTTGTGAGCCTCTTCCAGGATCGCTTTCTTCATATCTGCACTATCAGGAATACAAATACGGCCACAGAAACTCAACATGCTTTGCGCATCCAATTGTTAATCATTACTTTCCGAGTGTCCTACCCCAGGCATTAAATCTACCAACTTCACATCTAATTTCTGAGCTCCTCTAATGTTGTCCAGAAAGTCATTATTAATCTTTAACATGCCCAACTTTACACTCTTCGGTGTCACTTCGCAAACTAAACTCAGATCTCTGAATTGCTCAATCAATTCCAACTCTTTAGCCATCATTGCTAACATATGCAAAGTCTTGCGGCTTAAGGCATCAGCTACAACATTAGCCTTTCCCGGATGGTAGTTTAAACCAAAATCATAATCTTTTAACAGTTCTAACCACCTTCGCTGTCTCATGTTCAGTTCTTTTTGGTTAAACAAGTACTTCAAACTCTTATGGTCACTGAACACCTCGAATCTTGAACCATACAAATAATGTCTCCAAATCTTCAGCACAAACACAACAACAGCGAATTCTAAATCGTGTGTAGGATAATTCTTCTCATGGATTCTCAACTGTCTTGAAGCATAAGAAACTACTTTGTTACCCTGCATGAGTACACCTCCCAAACCAAACTTAGAAGCATCGCAGTATACAACAAACAGTTCTTCGGTGTTAGGCAAGGTCAACACCGGAGCAGACGTCAACCTCTTCTTTAACTCTATAAAACCTGCTTCGCATTGAGAATCCCACACAAAATTTTTCCCTTTACCAGTTAACTTAGTTAACGGAAGTGCCAACTTAGAAAAACCTTCAATAAACCTTCGGTAATAACCAGCAAGTCCCAAAAAGCTTCTAATCTCAGTTGCCGACATCGGAGTTTCCCATTGCAACACCGCATCAACCTTAGATGGGTCTACATCAATTCCACTACCTGATATAACATGACCCAGAAAGCTAACCTCTTTCAACCAGAAGTCACACTTCAACAGTTTCACATACAACTTCCTTTCTTTCAAAACTTGCCGTACTAATCTCAGGTGCTTCACATGCTCCTCCTTCGACTTAGAATAAATTAATATATCATCAATGAATACCACCACAAATCGATCCCCTTACGCTTGCACTCAGAAATAGCGTGTCCAAGCTCACCGCAAAGGTAACATCTCACCGATCTAGAATTATACATATTACTCTTGTGACCAGGTTTTCCACACTTATAGCAAACAATACCAGCAGGAGCATCTCCCCTACTAGTTTTCTTGTCATCAGTTGCTCTCTGTTTCCCTTTGCCAACTGGAGGGTCATAAGGCTTACCGCGATTCTGCTACGACTTGCCTCTCCTCTCACTCAACAGCTTGTAATGAGCATTGCTATCTTCTTCATAAATTCTACAGCTTTCGACCAACGCATCGAAAACACGGATCTTCTGATACCCAACTGCCTTCTTGATTTCAGACTCCAATCCATTCTCAAACTTGATACACTTAGAGAACTCAGCGGTTTCTGCACTGTAGTGCGGATAAAACTTAGCCAACTCTTTGAATTTCGCAGCATACTCGGTAATAGATTTGTCTCCTTGCTTCAGTTTAAGAAACTCAATCTCTTTCTTACCACGGACATCTTCCGGATAATACTTCTTCAAAAATTCCCTATGGAACACAGTCCAAGGGACCTCCTCACCTGTAGCTTCCAATACCGGATGAGTCTCTAGCCACCAGTCATCAGCTTCGACTGCTAGCATATAAGTCCCATAACGAACCTTCTGTGCTAGGGTGCAATTCATCACATGAAAGATTCGCTCCATTTCCTTCAACCAAACTAGTGCACCATCAGGATCGTGCCTACCCTTGAATGTAGGTAGATTCTCCCACTGAAACGTTGCCAAACTGCGAGACCCAGCATCTCCAATAGGATTCGGCTGATTTTCCATAGCATTAGTTATAGCCTGCAGAGCATCAGCAATTGCAGCATCATTCCTTCTAGCCATTTCAACTTACTGCAACCACGAACAGTCAAATCTCACAAACCAAGATACCCTATTGCTAGACACGACGACTGACTCGATAACTTGGTCGGATGGAACGACCTGCTCTGATACCACTAATGTAACACCCCTTTTCTACCCAACGGATAATTAAGAAAATCAAAGTGCATCAATTAGAGATGTCACATTTTCAACTTAAAAGACAAACATACACCTGCTAAAATCCTTTAATAGTGTACATACATAGCACAGAATCGGATGAACAGACAACGATAACTTGCTTAGCATCTTAATTGTAAGACAGCCTGTTATTTTGCAGCAGAATTTAATAAACTTTCCAACAACTCATAATAAACCAAAAAAAAAGGCAAGAAAGATTTTGCGTCTAAACTCCATTAAAATTCAGCAAGTAATAATCTTGCATAAATTCACTAAAACAACTAGTTTCAACCATAAAAATCAGCACTACCGATTCATCGGTTCCGTGCATCCAACCAACATTTGGCACTTAACAGAGGTAACCAATTTAATGAAAAGTACTTAATAAAATTCAGCAACAAGGAAATCAATTACAAGCAATAGAATCAATCGTTCATCCCCCCACGAGTGCTACGTATCAGAGCGACCAACGACCTTAAACGAAACGACACCTCATTCCGGATTATCTGCAAGTTACCACCAATGGAGGTAACATACAATGTAAAAGGGTGAGATATCAAAATTATAACGTAAGGCATGATAAAAGTCATGTCGGAATCATATCACAACATTATAATCTTCGCAGCATTCCGAATATTATCAATAATAAACTGCAAAGAAATTCATTATTCATGTCAACAACAATTAGTAAAACAATCGAGCGACCAATCATCGCTTGCAA
The DNA here is from genome assembly GCA_963859935.3 of Lathyrus sativus. NCBI lineage: Eukaryota > Viridiplantae > Streptophyta > Magnoliopsida > Fabales > Fabaceae > Lathyrus > Lathyrus sativus. The sequence goes on from OZ012737.1 coordinate 418,668,390, forward strand.
CCAACATAATGACGCAACACTATGCGACTCAACTATGCATATGCATGTGGTACCAATTTGGAGCAGCACTCCACAACCAATTTATTTGCCATTATAGGCTGCCAATACAGGCACAACCAACGCCAATACAGGCCAACCAGAATGATATGCCATGAAATGCATCTATTATGGACTACAACGCAACAACAACAACTACGCAACATGGCATTAAGCCTATAACCAAATTGTCCATAACAGAAGCATCACGATTTCATACGAATCAAGTAATCACCATTTTTCGACCTGATCATATAAGAGAACAATAACAACATCATTTCAACAAGTAAAGAATAACGTGTGTCGGCGCCATCTCCAACCCCGGCATATCAGAGATCTCAACATAATTTCACCAAAGCGACACCACAACTTTTACTTGCTTAATTAATTAGATTTTCGGTAAAGTTTTGTTAATTATGGAACGACTAATCGTACTGCTTAAGGAACAACTACACAGTTTAACACCAAAACTAATGACGGATAACACTTTTTCAGACACAGACAAGCGTCATCCCTAGTATCTATCAACCTACAGAGATTAATCCTATAATTCAATTCCGTTCATGAAGTCGATCATACCCATGGTTATAGAATTGAACCCCACCCTTACCTTTGAATTGAGGGAAGCTCTAAACTCTCGGTTCCGGTATGCTCTCCGGTGACTCCTCTGCAACTATCTGGAAATCTCTCCGGTGGTTGATTTCCACTGCTCTCAACCTCCCCCAGCCCCATTCTTTCTTTTTCCTTTTTCCGGTTTATGTTTGCCCAACGAGACAGAATTGAGGGTGAGAGAATTACGGAATGCGTTGCTGCAGTTTCTCAGTCTTTTCGTAGGCACGTTCCAATTTCGACGTTATTGGATTTTTGTTTGTGTGACTGATAACGCGAAATCGTATATATATATATATATATAATGACGTACTTTTCTACTAATCGGCGACTGTTTTCACTCTGATTTCAGATATTTCCATACTATTTGCCCAGTATTTTGCAAGTATTCAAAGTCCATGCTCAAATGGAGCAAGATGAAGAAAAGAAGCATTTACAGGCGAAAACCAGGTGAAAATCAGACCAAAAAGCAGCAAAAATGAGTTCTGCTGATATGACGACCGTCACAAGGGTGTGACGACCGTCATACGTGTGACGACCGTCACAGGTCCATGACGACCGTCATGGAGTTAAAATGCAGTTTTTTTGCACGTGCTGTGAAGTGATGAAAGTTCCAAAGAGGAGTGGACCACTAACTCCTATATTTTCTGATACCATTCCCACTTCCCGAAGAAATAAACCGTTGAAAATCCCATCCATAAAAGGAGGTAGCTGGTACCAGAAAAAGGGGAGCCGCATTGAAGAGACGAAGTGCTGCCAATTTACTTTCAGAGCAATATTCAGTTTCCCATTTTCTTATCGTTATTTTGTTTCCTTTTTCTTTCTTTCCTTGCAATTGTTGTTTTACTTTCCCATTTCTATTCTGTACGAGTAATTGGCATAAAAACTAAATTCTGCCGCCATTTTGGAGGATTTCCCAAAAGCCAAATCGAATTATTTACATGTTTCTATCTTAATCGATTATTGATTGCTATTTCCCATTATAATGCATATTATTATTTTCTGCCATTATTTACGTGTTGTTAATTTATATTCCATGTCTGACTAAATCTTAAGTAATCGGTATGTAATAAATAATCTGATGAGATTCGATAAATAACCGGTGTACACCTACCTTTTCAAAACTTATTTATGGCTTCCGTTTTTAAATTGATTTTTCTAAATAAACCTTCGTCGCGACAGCGAGAAATTATTTACAGTAGTTTTACCACGACAGTGGGAAATTCATAAAGGTACGAACCAACAAGCGACAGCTGAGGCTAAGACCAGATAGTAAAAACTAGGCATTCATTTTAAAAACAGCGACAGCGCTTTAAAAGGAATTAGAACTTAATAGTTTTCAAAAAGTAACTTTAACCCCGAACGGGATAGCGACAACATACGTTCCGCCTTAGAGTTACGACTAGCGTCAACAACCATCGTGAGACAAAGGTCTTTAAACCATCATTTTCTTAAACTATTTTTGAAAACCTAAAGACACCGGTGACCTATAGAATCCCTGAAGAAGTAACATATTACATACCGATTCAAGCATTTATACCTTAATTAAAAGCTTTAGTTTACGCACTTATTTCGTTAATATTCCCCTAAAACATTACCAACCTAGCTAAACACAGTAACACCCGAAAATACTAGTTTGATTACGAGTCCCTGTAGGATCGATATCTATTATTACTAGGCGATAGACTGTGCACTTGCAGTTAATTGAGTTAGACATAGAAAGTCGCGATCAAGTTTTTGGCGTCGTTGCCGGGGACCCGTTTAGTCAATAGTGTAATCTTTTGTTACACAGTATAGACTAGGTTAACTATTCTCTCTCCCTCTACTCGTTCTTCGATTGTATGCCAAGTACTCGCTCGCAAGGCGACATCTTACAACCTACAATCGCCGAACTAGAGCGCTTCTTACATTTAAGAAGGCGCATCATCGAATATCAACGAAGACACAATATTCCTGATCTTCTAGCTCATCCTCCTATTGAAGAAGCAAAGATGGCTGACGGACCTCAGAACAAACCGCTGAAGGACTACGCTACACCCTCTCAGATGGAACCTCGAAGTAGCATTGTTGCCTCAGCTATCAATCAAACTAATTTCGAACTAAAACCGTCATTGCTGTCAGATGTACAACAAAATCAATTCTCAGGAAATGCAACTGAGGATCCGAACGAACACTTAACGACGATTGTGCAATACACAGACACAGTGAAGGAAAATGGAGTAACTCCAGACGCAATAAGACTTTGTCTTTTTCCTTTCTCTCTTAGAGATAGAGCTTGGACATGGTTACAATCCTTACCATCCAACTCTGTTACAACGTGGGAACAGTTGAAGAACGTTTTCTTAGGGAGATACTTTCCGCCAAGCAAAACTGCTATGCTTAGAGCTCAAATCAACTGATTTCGACAAAAAGATACTGAATCTCTCTACGAAGCGTGGGAAAGGTTCAAAGATATGATGAGAGCATGTCCTCACCACGGTTTAGAAGACTGGGTGACGATACATACTTTCTACAATGGGCTTCTGTATAACACCAGATTAATGGTAGACGCCGCCGCGGGCGGTGCACTTATGAATAAGCCATACGATGAAGCCTATCAACTAATCGAAAACATGTCTCAGAACCACTGCCAATGGGGCGGTGAACGAACTCCAGCCGAGAAACCCGCAGCGAAAGGTGGGATGTACGAGATCAGCAGCCTTGAAAAGTTCAACGCTAAAGTAGATGCTCTAGCGCAGAAAATCGACAGTCTGACCGTTACCCCAACTGCAACCGTAGCTGCTGTAACTCCAAACTGCGAGTTATGCGGAATCGCCACTCATAATGCGCCCGAGTGCCCATTGTTGGTCGGAATCCCACCAGATCAAGTAAATTACGCTCAAGGAAATCCTTACGCAAACACTTACAACCCAGGATGGAGGAACCACCCAAACTTTTCCTACAAGAACGATAATGCCTTGCAAGCACCCGCTGCTCCGCCAGGATATCAGAAACCAGCCGCTGCTGCCCAGATTGCCCCTAAGAAATCAATCCTCGAATTGATGATGGAAAAATTCATAGCTACTCAAGCTCAAACAAACAAAGAATTCCTGAATCAAAACATACACACTAGCGAGCAAATTAAACAGCTGACCGGAAAAGTAGACCCTTTAGCCACCCACAATAAGATGCTCGAAACACAGATATCACAGGTGGCTCAACAACAAGCCTCTGCAGCTGCCCCAGCTGGAACATTTCCAGGCCAGCCCAAACCTAATCTGAAAGGTCACGCAAACGCTGTTATATTGAGAAGTGGAAAAGAATTGGAAGGCCCAACAGATCCTAGGAATGAAGATTTAGTAATGCATCAGAAATCTGATAAACCAACAGAAAAGGAGTCTGAAACAGAAAAGAAGGAATGTGACGAGCAAAAGGCCGCTAAAGATGAAAATTCATACGTTCCTCCAGCGCCATATAAACCACATATCCCTTATCCTCAAAGATTAATAAACTCTAAAACTTCAGGACAATTTAGGAAATTTGTTGAACTTCTGAAACAACTAAACATCACTATCCCGTTCACAGAAGCGATAACTCAAATGCCTTCATACGCTAAGTTTCTTAAAGAAATCTTGTCTAATAAAAGGAAAATAGAGGATAACGAGACAGTGACACTCACTGCCGAATGTAGCGCAATCATTCAAAACAACATGCCTCCTAAAGTAAAAGACCCAGGTAGTTTCTCCATACCTTGCGTCATAGGAAAGTTCGTTATAGACAAAGCTCTATGCGATCTAGGAGCCAGTATAAGCGTCATGCCTTTATCTATATGCAAAAAGCTGAATATGGGAGAACTAAGACCAACTAAAATGTCCGTACAATTGGCTGACCGATTAGTCAAATATCCCGTCGGTGTACTGGAAAACGTTCCAGTACACATAGGCCAATTCTATATCCCAACCGACTTCATAATCATGGACATCAAAGAGGACTCTGTTACCCCAATTATTCTAGGAAGACTGTTCCTAGCCACAGCCGGAGCTATCATAGATGTAAAGAAAGGAAGGCTAACATTCGAAGTAGGAGAAGAAAAGATAGAGTTCATCCTTACTAAGTTCTTGAAGGCACCAGCTATAGATGACACATGCTATATAGTAGATGTCATTGACGAATGCATACGAGAATTAGAGAAGGAAGAAACTACATATTCTGAAATCATGAAAATCCAGATCCCTGCTATTCATGAAGACGACAACTGGCGTGCACCATACAAAGATGATAGTCTGAGCGAGATCTTAGCACTCACTCCAAATCACATGCCAGGTCTGAAAAACCCAGCTTTAGAATTTAAAGAGCTACCTAAAACCCTCAGGTACGAATTCCTAGATACAGAATTCAAAAGACCAGTAATAGTTAACGCTAATTTAGGACAATCAGAAACTGAGCAGTTATTAGAAGTCCTAAGGAAATACCCAACTGCGTTAGGCTATAATATAAGCGATCTAAAAGGCATAAGTCCCTTCATCTGTATGCACCGTATCATGCTGGAGGAAGACTGCAAAACTTCAAGAGAACATCAGAGAAGGATAAACCCGATCCTAAGCACTGTAGTCAAAGACGAGGTGAAAAAGTTACTAGACGCAGGAATCATATACCCGATCTCCGACAGCCAATGGGTCAGCCCAGTACACGTAGTACCCAAAAAAGGAGGCATTACTGTGGTGAAGAATGCGAAAGGTGAATCCATAACCCAAAGAGTTGTGACTGAAAACAGGATGTGTATCGATTACAGAAAACTGAACAAGGCAACTCGGAAAGATCACTTCCCTTTACCTTTCATAGACCAGATGTTGGAAAGACTAGCGAAACATTCGTACTTCTGCTATCTAGATGGTTCTTTAGGATTCTTTCAAATTCCTATTCACCCTGATGACCAGGAAAAGACAACATTCACCTGTCCCTATGGTACTTTTGCTTATCGCTGAATGTCGTTCGAACTGTGCAATGCTCCAGCAACCTTTCAAAGATGCATGATGGCAATCTTTGCGGATTACATAGACGACATCATGGAAGTGTTCATGGATGACTTCTCTATATGCGGAAAAAGTTTTGAAAGCTGTCTATCGAATTTAGAAATGGTACTCAAAAGATGCGCTAAAGTGAACCTTGTCCTTAATTGGGAAAAATGTCATTTCATGGTCCAACAAGGCATCGTTTTAGGACACGTCATATCTGAAAAAGGGATTGAAGTTGACAAAGCTAAAATAGAGATCATAAAGGATCTTCAACCTCCAAAAATTGTACGAGAAATACGAAGCTTCTTAGGACACGCTAGATTCTACCGAAGATTCATAAAGGATTTCTCGAAAATCACAAAACCTCTCACAGGTTTATTAATGAAAGATGTCGAGTTCATCTTAGACAAAGAATGCTTAGAGGCATTCGAAACTCTAAAGTCAGCACTTATCAACGCACCAATCATGCAACCCCCAGATTGGCGACTACCATTCGAAATCATGCGCGATGCGAGTGATTACGCTGTAGGCGCAGTTCTAGGACAAAGGAAAGACAAGAAGCTTCGCGCTATCTACTATGCCAGTAGAACTTTAGACCCTGCCCAAATGTACTACGCCACAACGGAAAAGGAACTTCTAGCAGTTGTGTTTGCTCTTGACAAATTCCGTTCCTACTTGGTAGGAGCCAAAATAATCATATACACAGATCACGCTGCCATTAGGTACCTAATAAGCAAAAAGGACGCCAAACCAAGATTATTGAGATGGATCCTATTATTACAAGAGTTTGACATAGAAATTAAAGATAAGAAGGGGACCGAGAACGTAGTTGCAGATTACTTATCCCGTATAGAGGGCATTAAACAAGAACCAATGCCTATCAATGACGACTTTCCCTACGAACGTCTGATAGCCAAATTGGAAAGCGATATGTCCAACTCAACTTCGGAAGAACCAGAACTGGAAAAAGCCGTGGAAGCTGTCTATGCCCAAGCCACTTTGTCGTGGTTTGCCGACATCGTTAATTACTTGGCCGCAGGCGTGTTTCCACCGGACCTGACTTATCAATAAAAGAAGAAATTCTTCCACGACTTAAAGCATTACTACTGGGAAGAACCTCTACTCTTCAAACGAGGCGCCGACAACTTATACCGTCGTTGTGTCCCAGAGGAAGAAATAGAAGACATCATCTCCCAATGCCATTCAGCACCATATGGTGGTCATGCTAGCACCTCAAAGACGTGCGCTAAAATTCTACAATCTGGCCTATTTTGGCCCAGTCTCTGGAAGGATGTCCATATCGCTGTACTAAAATACGACCGGTGCCAACGCACTGGCAACATCTCACGACGCGATGAAATGCCACAAAGAGGAATTTTAGAAGTAGAAATCTTTGACGTCTGTGGAATCGACTTCATGGGACCTTTCCCATCTTCTTTTGGAAATAAATATATACTCGTCGCTGTCGACTATGTATTTAAATGGATAGAGGTCGTTGCCGCTCCAACAAATGACACACGAGTAGTCGTTAAACTCTTTAAAAACACAATCTTTCCTAGATTCGGTGTGCCCAGACTCGTCATTAGTGACGGTGGTTCGCACTTCATATCGCGAATCTTTGACAAACTCCTCTCCAAATACGGAGTCAAACACCGCGTAGCCACACCGTATTATCCACAAACTAGTGGGCAAGTGGAGGTTTCAAACAGAGAAATAAAGCAAATTTTGGAAAAGACTGTCGCAACCTCTAGGAAAGATTGGTCATCAAAGTTGAACGAAGCTTTATGGGCTTATAGGACCGCCTTTAAGACACCAATAGGTACCACACCATTTAAACTAGTTTACGGAAAATCATGTCACCTGCCGGTAGAACTAGAGCATAAAGCCTTCTGGGTTATTAAGACGCTAAACTTCAACTACACTACGGCAGGAGAGAAACGGATCTTGAACCTTCATAAACTGGAAGAGCTCAGATTAGACGCATACGAGAATGCACGCATCTACAAAGAAAGAACCAAGAAATGGCATGATAAACGTTTGATCTGGAAACAATTCAGTGTGGGAGACATCGTGCTACTATTCAACTCCAGATTAAAACTCTTCCCTGGAAAATTAAAATCTAGATGGTCTGGACCTTTTGAGGTCACCAAAGTCCTTAAGAATGGAGCTGTTGAAATCAAAAATCAAATCAATGCACCGTTTATAGTAAACAGACAGCGTTTGAAACATTATAATCAAAATGAACACAGCGATCACGGGAGCAATATGAAATTGCTCGAGCTTCCCGAATTGCTGACAGCCAAGCTATCGTCAGGCTTCTGACGTTAAAGACAGCGCTGATTGGGAGGCAACCCAAAATTTTCCCATTTTTCCCTTCTAAATTTATTAAAACTATGTTTTCCCTTTAACTTATAATTTCTATAAATCTCTATTTTCTTATTTTCTACTATTTATTTTATTTTTCTTTCTTTTATCACCCTTTGCTTCTTAAAAATATGATCTGAGTGAATGTGATTTTAACTTTTCCAGGATTTTAAAGTCGTTCTACTTTTCTCCCGTTTTTATCCGACTAACGAGTATGGCTGACATCGACGTTACGACTGTTGTGTTTAGAGGACTAGCTCATAAGGCCAGATTTGAGGGACTGACTCAGAGAAGCTTTGCTTCGACTCTGCACTACGATAGACCCACCATGGACAAGCTAGGAATCCAGGATAGCATTCAGTATTTATTTAACCAATTAGGCTGGGAGCAAACTGCTCTAAAGACCCGATTTGCTACCTACCGCGAACTGACGTTCGAATTCCTTAGCTCCTTAAGTTACTTACCCGAACATGGCTATGGATCCACTAAAGAGCTGATAACCTTTAGAATGTTTGGAATGGACCAAACACACAACCGTACATCGTTAGCTAACATCCTCGGCTTCCCTAGCGGACCTTTTGTGTTTACCACCACTAAAGAGGATATTGATCTCGAGTTAGAACAATTCTGGGGTACCATCACCGGTAACTACCACCCCGAACCAAATGATATGCACAACAACGAGATACACAATCCAGCCTTCCGCTATTTCCATAGGATTTTAGCCCATACCCTCTTTGGGAAGGACGAAAACATTACAATAGTATCAAAGGAAGAGTTGTTCATCCTTCTCTGTGCTTCACAAGGCCGCCCGTAAATGTTGTCCCTTTTATGATGAGGGCATTTACACGCCTCAATCAGGAACCGCACTCATCCATTTTAATAGGAGGCCTAGTCACCATGATCGCCCACGAAATTGGCCTGAGGTATTACCTGAACAAAGCCGTTCGTTTCGGCAACCTCAGATCAATGGACATCCTGTTCTGCTTCAACAGACGTATCTTAGGTACCTTAGGACCAGGAGCCTACGAATACCTCATAGCTGATCAACCTGTCCACCTTTTCACATTGCCCAACCATGAGCTAACCAGTATCCATAACAGAGACAATTGGCTTTATGAATTGGACGAGCCTATGGGACCCCCATCACCTCACTCCACACCCCAGGCTTACATGTATGACAGTGATCAAATCTCAGAAGCACATGACTATTTGTACTACCAAGATTATGAGTCCGAAGTGGAGATAGATCCTGAGACCCCTCCTAAGTACCATAACTTTCCTGACCCCACTCTTGAAGAAAACACAGACAAGTTGGACATTGTTCTGAGAACTATGGACGACCTCAAGCTGGAAATAACCACTATAAAAGATGAATTAACGCAGCTTCACATGGATTTCGTTACTTACATGGACGTAGTTAGCGACCAATTTAATGACGTTATTCAGCAGGTCAACAACTTGAAGAAACCAAAGAAGTGATATTTTAGTTTCTCTTTAATTTTAGTTTACTGCATTTCACATTGTTCCATATTATTTAATTTTGCAATTGTTTCTTTTTGGATATTGTATTACTTTAAACTTACTTTTGATTCAATGTTATTTTAATTTCATTCCGGTATCTCCCTTAATTATGTTTCATGTTATTTTCTATTTTGTAATCACTCTATCATACTGCAAAAGTATTCAAAAAAATCATATTTTGTACTGTTAAAACGCCCCACGAGCGAACTTCTGCATTTCTGCAGAATTTGCTGCTGTAACGGTCGTCACACTCCCTTGACGGTCGGCACGCGTGTTACGACCGTCACACATCCCTGACGGTCGTCACGCAGATAAAAACCCAATTCTGTCAAAACAGAGGCCACACACCTCTCCACTTCCACTCTCCTAATTCCCCACTTTCCCACATTTAAACCCCACTAAAAACCCTCTGAATCCCCCATTAAACCTCCACCATTTCAACTTCCAATTCACTATTATATATTAACCTCTGCATTCCCTTACCTCACCATCCTCAGAAACTTCCTATTCTCAAACCTCTGCACTTATCTCACGAAAATGGCCAGACAAAACCGTGCAAACACTGACTTGAGCACTATCACTTTCCGAGAAGGCGAGGCCGGCGAACGGCAGCAGACCAACTTCATAGCATTCCATCAGCGGTCGCTTCAGCCGACCCTATATGCTAACCTGGATTCTCTAACAGAACTAGGGATTCTGGATGGCGTAACTTGGATGTTACAGAGAGTCGGCATCTGGCATCTCTGCACCAACTGTCGCGGTGAAATTTGGATACCAAACTATTGATTAGTTTGAATCATTAATTCAATTTGCAACCGAACTTTGATTTGTCCAACGGAAGGGATAAAGATCGAAATTTCCACAATGCAATGCAAATGCAAGGTTTAGAGAGTTATTGGTTCGGGGTTGGTTAAACTTAGGGAAGGTGCTAGCATCCTAAGTTTCTGTAGTATCCTACAGGAACCTCTTGTTTTATACTCTTTATTGCTATGGTTTATTTGCTTAAGGTATAAAAGACCTAGGGGTTTATTTATAAGTATACTCGATAAGATATCGCATCTTATGCCTACATATCCTTACTGGAGTGGAATCAGAGTATTTGTAGTTCCCCTAAAGGGTTAGAGGAGTTCTTTGACTGTGGTCAAAGTTCCTACGGGTTTAGGGTAGTTGGTTGATTGATTTTAGGAGAAGAGATGAGTCTTCATTTTAAGGGAGATGTAACCGCCACAGGTTGTAGGAAAATAGTCTTTGCATCGTCTTAAGAAAAGGACTTACGTACTTGGATAGAGATCAACGAGGTACACCTTTACCTCTCTTAAGGCAAAGTCCCTACGTGTTTGATTGTATTGTTGTGGGGTGGAGATTCTATCTCGCTTAAGATGATTAACATCTTTCTCTATTGTGTTTGAAATAGTTGTATTGTTTTATTGATTGTGTTTGTTTCTATGTTGTAAAAGATAAAGACAAGGTCCTTCCTATGGGGTAGGTCCTAAACCTAAGTGATCGACTTGAATGGGATCAAGGATCGTGGGGAGTATGATGCAAATGATGTGCACTACACACAAGTGTCGACTCATGTGTAGGTTTTTCCTTTGAATGGGAATAAAAGTGGAATAAAGTAGATAAATGGACAATAGCAATGGAACGTAGATAGTGGTGATGAATACGAGGATACAAGCATCAGTGATAGACGTAGTTAATGATTAGTTTTAGATAGATTTGAGAAGTGAGGTCAGAAGCGAGTGGATAATGGTTAAGTGGTAATGAAATGATATTGAATTGTTTTTGGGAATTTTGTGAATATTTGAGTTAAAATTAAGTCTAAATTAAGATATTAGCTAAGTGAAAAAGAGAAAAGTTAGGTTAATCCTAAATTAATAAAATTACTTGTTTCTAAGGGAGGGGGATTAATTATAAATTAGCAAAAAATTAACGTTCTAAGTTTAAAGAGGATAAATTGTTTTTTTTTTAATTTTTGATAAAATAGATATTTATGGATTTTCAGATTATCAAGAGAGAAGACAAGTTAATTTAAATTTCTTGAATTAAAGTTGAGAACTAACTAATCAATTATTTATTTATTTTAAAAGTTCATTTTCTAATAAAATATTCTTTTGATTTTTGGGTTTTTTTTTATATTAAATTAATTTGTTAGTGATGGTTAGTGTTAGTATGGTTAGTAATATTTAGTATTAATAATATTACAATACAATTAACATAAAATAATAAAAAAAAACAAAAAAAATAAACAGGTAAGGGTTCGATGTGGAACCCTAAAGACTCAATCGGCGGCGCCTCCTATCCCCGTCGGCTTTCATTCTCTTTCTCTCGATTCCTCGTTCCTTCTTCGTCTTCTCTACTCCGATTTCTTCTACTCCATTCTCCTTTTTTTGTTCGCTGCTTCTCCTTTCTTCGATTTTTTGCTTCGGTTTCTTTTTCTGTTTACTCTACAAAACAACAACATAACATCAAATTTAAAATAGACAACGATGAAAAGATTGCTCACCCTATCGAGATTTCTCGTAAGATTCCTGATGATGGCTAGAGGATGGGTCTTCCGACAGAGGACGATGATTCTGCGTCGGCATTGGTGGACGACGTATTGAGGTTTCAACAATGGTCTTCGTCGTAGCGGCACATCGATGGCTCTACAGATAAGTCCCCCTTCTCTAATGAAATTCTGTAATCTGTGAGTGTATGGTGTTGAAGTCTTGCGTGGTCCTCTCCCCCTAGATCGATTCTAAGAATCCCCTTTTATAGGCTTCACTGAGTATCTCAGTGTTTAAACTCTAATTGTGTGCCTTAAATGTTGTTTTGGACCTTCTGTTTTAGTTATAGACAATATTTGTGAATCTTCCTTTTCTGTCTGATTATGTTGATGTCTGTTTAATGAGGATCCTTTCTTGTGTGATTTTGTGGTAATCACCCTTTACAATGTTTTGATTATTAAGATACGTTGCTTTGAGATATACAACACTCTGCTAGCTGTCTTAAATTGGATTTCTTTCTCAAACAGATACCTCTTAGTGGGCTTCTGACTTCGAATTGTTATTTGGTAGGTGAGATAGTGAGATAGATTTGGCAGTTGACAAGGGAGGCAAGTCATAATCTGATCCAGATGATTCTGATGGAGGAGGGGAGATGAATGGCAAAAATCGTTTACTTTCCACTTTATCAAATGAAGTATCTGGTTCATCTCTGTGAACTGTTGACTCAATGTGTTCATGCTTCATATCTGCAAATTCTCTAGAATGGCTTGGTGAATGAAGATCAACTTTAGGGTGCGGCATAGCTGCTGGAGGTATAACCATATCAGGAGCTGTGGCAAAATTTGTACTTGGCTGGACAGATACCTTTGGAACTTCAGGAAAGTCCAACATGTCAGAATCCGAATCAGAATCAAATTGCTCTTTTTTGGGTGTATCATGAGTGGAATATAACTGCTCATCATGTTTTTCTTTGGGAAGGGGCAATTTTGAGCCACTAAAAAATTCAGCTGGACCATTCAGTAAATCTTCATGTTTTTTTAAACATTTCGATTTCAGAAGTAGCTGGATCCCAATCTAGCTCATGTTCAGTAGCAATGTCTTTTAGAAGATTGAGTTTCTTTTCTGGTGAAGGAGCACGAATTGACAGAAGCTCTATTAATTGTCGATTAACACCGCAATCTGGCCTGAGCTCAGTAGCAGCAAAAATAAACTCCTTCCCATATTTGGTCGCAAATTGCAACTGAACTTGCAACAATTCTGGCAGATCCGCACACCTAGGTGCAGCAAAACATATACTAGATATAGCTTCCTTCAAGTATAAGGGACATTCCCTTTGAGATTCAATAATTGGAAGGCGGACAGAAACAAGTTCACAAAAGAGTTCAAGGATCTCTTGAGCAGCCATCATGTTCTCCTCTCTAATAATATGTTCTACCCTAATACGAGCCGTGGCTTCTTGATTTGTCTCAAGTAACTTGGCAATCTAGCGTCACATATTTTTCAATTGAATTTCTCTTCTGTTTCTGAGTAACTTTATCCGACGAATTGACAGTTTAAGCAGAGTTTTGCACTTAGAAGCCTTAAACCCCTGAGCGAAAAACGAATTAAGCATCGACATCGTTAGAGTTTCGATCAGAATCAGTTCCTTTTTCTTCTTCCTTAACAAGCAAGGATTTTGATTTTTTTCCTGTAATGAATGATCTATCATAACATTGTGTGGTTTGACATCTCTATGTATTATGCCTTGAGAATGGCAGTAATCCAAGGCCTTAAGAAGCTCATATATGTAATAGTGTACGTCATAATCAGTCAAGGTCGGATACAAACTTTAAAATCTGTACTGTTGACATACTCAAATATTTATCTTGGAGTTTTAGAGTGCTGAAAATATCTGGTTTTCTGTTTCGAACATACATTCACTTTTCTTCTTCTTCTTTCAGAGGGAACTTTAAGAGTCGGATATTGCTGGATTGACGCCGCCGAGGGAGGTTTGGCACGGTGATGATGACAATTTGTCTGAGCCGTCGAGAAGACGATACTGCTTCCATTTGCCTTTGATTATGTCTGGATTTCACTAAGAACTTCAGTGATGATGACCTTGGGTCTGAACTGATAATTTCAACGTGGTTGCCCCCTTAAATGTGGCTGGCGGCTTCGAAGAATGTTGAGAATTTGTCCCAAATTATTGTATGCTCGCAATTCTGTTATCCTCAGTGTTCGGTAGGGAGTTGGTAATTGGCTTCGGTCGTTGCCCTTCCAGCCGCTCGAGTTTCACACCCGATGATGAGCCAAACTGAGGGCTGAATTTTAATTCCCTTTACCTTGTTATTTACTTTGACTCATATCTGAAATTGTGTTCTAAATACTGACGGTTTCTTATTTTAACAGGTTGGAATGCGGCTATGGCGAAGCGTTGGTCTCAGCATAAGGTAGCGACCTTCCTAACGTGATGCATCAGAGTTCACACTCACCGCAGATGGGATTACCGAGAGGTAAGTTCTTGCGCATAGCCCAATTAAATTTCCCTTCTTATGCTCTAAATCATGTGGTAACTCGGTACGTGTTGTGATGCAGGTACAACTTGAAGTATCCTTAAATTTCAGAAAGGTTGCAAGCCTTGTTCAGCTCATGGATGATCTTGGAATACCGTTTATATACGTCCACCTTCTTGAAGTTTTGCAACATTAAGTGGATCGTTCAGACGAAGTTCGCCACTTTTCCTCCAATGATAATCTCCGGGATTCGGCAACGCTGCAGCTTCTGCACTTCCGAGAGGAAAAATCTGAGAAGGGATAACCAACTCATGCGATTGAAGTGCGTCACGTGCGAGCATCTCAAATGTTCTGGAAAAGCATTTTTCAATTATTTATGACAAAGGACCCAGGGCCCAGGCCTTCAAATATCTGAGCACTTTTGTATGAGGCCACAGTTGACATTGGCAAGAAATTCTTTGGTTGTTTGCTTTGAAATTTTAGGATGGGATAGCTTTAATTTTGATCCACCGATACATTCTTAGTTGATTTTAACATGTAAACAGGGCTTTTGTAACTTGGTAGTTATGTTCATATGTGCTGAAATGAGTATGACCTTTACATTTAAAAGCATAAGATACTTTTTTTATAATAACAATGCGAGAGCTCGGGATTTCGGTTAACTTTCTTGCCTTGGCACCTTTTGAACATCAGCTAACAACCTGCCTTTAACATCAACTATTCGATTATGGATCAAATAGCTATGAACAAGAATCCGGTAATCACCCGAATCGAACCTTGGCACTCCAGCTGATATAATCTTAATTTCCAATATATTCTAAATTAAGCCGCACATGATTAATACAATCAGAAATGTGTGGAGTGACTTGAAATAGAAGAAAAGAAATGAAAAGAGAAAAAATCCTCAATAGCCGAGCGAACTAATGCTCTGTGTCAAAAATCCAATTGTTTTTCTGATGAATAACTCCAATACCATGAACCGAACCAAATTGATACCTTAATACAATCAAACCTTGTGACAAATACACGTCTCAGAAATAATATCTCAGCTATCTCAAAAACCTGGTGACAACTTGTCTTCAAAAATTGTCAGCAACAACGTGAAAATGACCATTTTGCCCATTCCACAGTTAAAGTGCCCCTGATGTAATTCCTGCAAAACAAACAGACTATGTAGCCTGTTAGTGGTTAGTTGATGCAAAAAATGAGATGCTATGCGATATGAACCGACTAAATATGAGGGTGAAATTTGGGGTATTACTTGAACTATAGTCGTTTCAAAGAGCAAGGAGGTGGGATCTTAAGGTCAAAAATTAGGGTGCAACAGATGCCCCTATTTAAGTTACTTCTATTCGGAGATATGGAGATTGAAATCTTTGTCTCGACGAGATAGGAGGGACTTAAATACAAACATTGCATGAATTTTTGGCCCTAAGAAGCCACCCAATGCAAATGATATGCAATGTTATGAAATGCAAGACAAAGAGGGTCCTGTGAATTAATGGCGCCACAGGGGAGAAAACTAGACACGGCATGCGAGAAACAAATGAGTAGCAGACTCAACGAAGCGGGACTCCCCGGGGATAGGAAACAACCAACAACTGTGAATCTCCAACAGATATAACACATACCACCAAGAAATATGGTGACTTAGACAATAGGAGAGAAATTGGTAATCAAAGGAACACCCTATTACCAACACGGAGCAGTCCAGGCGACAGTAACAATCGAAGTGAATTTTCTGAATGAGTCAATGATTCAGTTCTGCTTTCTTTTTTCTTTTTTTTATATTTTATTATATTATTTTTTGAAATCCAACTGGAAATAGTAAAATGCATTACCTCCCCGAGCATCATGGTATGGGTACCATGAGCTGGTCTCAGTCTCTTGATGTAGAACCTCCCCGAGCGTCATGATATGGGAATCATGAGCTAGTCTCAGTCTCTGATGTAGAACCTCCCCGAGCGTCATAGTATGGGAACTATGAGCTGGTCTCAGTCTCTGATGTAGAACCTCCCCGAGCGTCATGATATGGGAATCATGAGCTGGTCTCAGTCTCTGTTGTAGAACCTCCCCGAGCGTCATAGTATGGGAACTATGAGCTGGTCTCAGTCTCTGATGTAGAACCTCCACGAGCGTCATGATATGGGAATCATGAGCTGGTCTCAGTCTCTGATGTAGAACCTCCCCGAGCGTTATAGTATGGGAACTATGAGCTGGTCTCAGTCTCTGATGTAGAACCTCCCTGAGCGTCATAGTCTGGATGCTATGAGCTGGTCTCAGTCTCTGATGTAGAACCTCCCCGAGCGTCATAGTCTGGATGCTATGAGCTGGTCTCAGTTCTTATCCGAAAGGATGAAAAACTCGTGAGAGCATCTTCAAAGGGGATTGTAGATTTTGTAGATTTGTAGATGTCGTTGTAGACTGTAGATTGTAGAATTTCTTGGCTGTGAGCCATAATGTACTGGAGATTGTAAAACTTCACCGGGGATCTTCAGAAGAGATGTAAGCCGGTTGATTTGTAAAGTACGTCTTCTCAAATAAAGAGAGACTAATGTGGTAAACTTCCTCGACTTCTCGGGGGAGATGTCACTTGATGGAATTAATCTTGTGTAATGAACTCACTGGGGGATACATTCCTGGGGAGTATCTCTGTAATTCTCTGACGGATTTCCGGAGAGATGCCGTTTGACGAGTTGGTAACCTTGATAAACCCCCTGGGGATGGACAAACTGTCTTGAGGAGACTACCATTTGTCATCTTTGATAGAAAACCTGATCGAATAAGTTGCTCAAATAAAGAGGCTGCTTGTAGTCTAGGTATAAATTGCCGGGAAGATCTTGTGATACTGCTGGAGAAAGTATCTTATCTTTGACGATGATCTCCATAAAATTCTTCTTTGGGAGCAAAAGTGCAAAATAAATGCACGCTTAATCCATATTCTAAAGTTGGAGGTGTCCATAATGTGATTGTCAAGGACTGAAGTTCAATTCGGGAAGTAGCCGAAGAGAAACTGTCAAGCAAGACTCGTCCATTGAGGTATGAACTCAAATGGGATTTAACTAAAGCAACCGTCTTCCACGAGGATGGAACTCTGTGGGGAAATATGAATATTGCTCTCTTTTTGCCTAGGGATGGTAATTCTACTTGGAAGGAGAAGGAACAACCCAGTCCTTGGGGATAAACGCGACCAAAGTGACAGAATAAACAGACATAAAGATGCAAAATGCATATGCCATGCTATCTATTTATATGTTATGCGTATGCTATATGCTGACGTTGACACAACAAATGGAAAGAGGAAACCAGAGATGAAATAAACATCTTAGAACAAACATCTGACGAATCCTCAAAGATAGAAGCACTGCTGGGGGATAGATGGAGATACTCGAACTGAGGTCTCATAGGGGTAAGATATATATCCACTTCAATGGGGAACCATGAGTTAATAAAAATGTTGAATATGTCAGAGTCAAAACTTTGATGGGGATGAAATAAACATCCGCTTTGCTGGGGAAAACTAGCGTTATGAAAGATCCACTGAGGAAGGAAATAACGTTCATTTCATTCGGGAAGGTGAAGTTGAGCAAATCACTGGAGAAACAAACAGGTCACCCACATTTATCATCACTGCTTAAAATAGAGATCCATCGGAGGAATAATGGCCATTTGAAGTAAAATTCACCAGGGACATGAAGAATGTTGTGAAAACCAAGTAGTTTTATAATAGTCACCATTTTGGACAATAGGTGTTGTGAGTGGATGACGTGCTCTTCACTTCTCAAATGCCCCAAAGTACATGCTTTATGAGAAAAAAAGCATTCCAAGAGGATTTTACAGAGAACATGGAGTTCAATTGCCCCACTATTTTCAAACTCTTGGAGAGATTGTCTAATCTCGACGTAACTGGCCCGGATTGACGGTGTTATGTATAACTGAGTCTTCAAAACTTACTTCTGAGAAAGTCAGACTTGCATTAGTATACAACTTGGAAACTACTTGCCCCTGTTCAAAATGGTCTTCAAGTTTCATCATCGATGTCTATATGTAAATTTTCTAAGATATCAGGCAAAAATCAACACGCAGGAAATGTTAATTCTGAAACTGTTAATGCAACATATATGTTTGTCTTGAATTTTCTACTCTTTTTTTTGTTGAAAAAAAAAATCACAATAACTTGTGACCGAATCACTAGTTAGGATACAAATTTAATTTATAAAGCCAACATCAAATTGAGCATAGCTCATAGGAGTCAGGAAACGTCATCTCATCGAGTATGCTTTCAAAATATACCCTACTTCAATTAGGTCTTTTAAAGGTTGTATCGTGGCTTGGTTCACGGTTTAAGAAACAAAGGATAAAGGCTCAAAGTTTATTTGTACCCACCCTTTCTTCGTGATGTTCTCCAGTCCTATGTTCAGTTAAACTTGATACGAGCACTCATCTCTCAAGAGGATTTTGATATGGTCGAGAACTCAACCGAGGCTTTGGACATGGTAGTCACTCACCTATTTTCTTTTGGTGTTTGATCACACGACTTTGTTCTTTACTAAGGATATTTCTTTGTGATCCTTTGTTTTTTCCTTTTCGCATTTTTCTTATTCCCTAACTTTTGCCTGGACGGAGTCTTTTGAATTTGACTTTGAAATCCAACGGGCTGTCTCAATTTCGTCTAGTCTCCTTCATGGGTTTTGACTTGGTGGACTTTTCTTTTTTCATTATTTTTTTATTTTTGAATAAGTCGTGTGACTCTAAGTCATTTTAGCATTTTTGAAAGGATTGTGACTGCCCCACTCTTTGGATAGTTGAGGGGTATTCGTTTGTGTCTTTTGCCTTCTAGCCTCCTAATATGTTAGGGATATATAAAATGGATTCTCGAAGGGTCACTCCTCCTTTTTGAGAGTCTGGGCGCTCAATCAGCTTAATTGAAAACTACCCTGCCCCAGGTTACAATTGAGGGTTTTTGTGGAAAAGAAAAAAAACTCCTACTTCAAGGCTCAAAGGGGTTAAAGAGGGATTATCTTCCTTATATCTCCAATGTTTAGGATTTGAAACAATGCCTTACATCATCAGCAGGGTTTCATTCAAAAGCATACGACAAGAACTTTTTACGTTTTTATTTGTCATCCTCCTCCTAATTCTTTGTCAAAGCAAAAGATTGGATAAAGTTGGCATTATAAATTATGAAAAATAATTTTATGAGTGAAACGAATGGATTTCTTCAAGACAAACATGTTTAATGCATTACCGTTCAAGAAAAACAGGTTCCTACATGCCAATTATGCTTTTATAATCAAAGAAATAAATACATATTAGCAAACAAAATGAACAACCCTACAACCCCTCTAAAAGATTTTATTGACACAACAGTGTTTCATTCAAGACCGAGCTTTCTCTTCTGAAGGCCAACAATTTGTCGTCGATTATCTCTTGAACTTTTTCTTAGAAAACTTTTCATTCTTCAATCCTCCATCATGAACTTCACGGCTGGTGTTCGAGTAGATCCTCTTAATATGAATAATCTGAGGGTGTGGTATACACCGTGGAAACTGGGAATCTCTTGAACAAACAGGTTATCTTACACAGGATGAGATTATGTAAGAACATCCACTTGTTGAATGCTGTCATCAGATGGAAGATCATATATAGGATTAGTTATCACCTTAAAGCCAATCATGAGATCCATATCTTTAGTTCTCTTTACTATCTTTCAATGGGTGCTTCGAGTTTGGTCGGATGGTCAAGATGTCAAATGACAGACAAAGACAGAAGACTGGATGAGCCGCAGCAAAGAAGAGACACATGCACATGCTAAATGAAGGATGCAAAATGCAGAATGTAGGATGAAAGGTTTCATGGAATTATAAATGTTTACAGAATACCGAAGAAAAATTACTATCAGATTACAAATGAATATCTTAAAAGAGCTAAATAAAAGCTGATAAAGTCCTAAGGAAGTCTTGTATTGCTTCTTGAACTGCTCTTCTAGCTGGACCTTTTGAGTACAAGCTTGTCCATGATCAAATTCCAAGGAGTAGTCTGATAAAGGAAAATAAATCCTCTATCTCTTGCTTTTCTTGTCGGATCTTTAGGAATAATAAGGGTCCCTTGTTTTTGTATTTGAACTTTCTTTGATCCTCAAACAGAGCTTCCATTTTCCTTAGGACATCCAAATTAGGGCTCTTAAAAGAATGTATCGAAGTATTTTCTTTTGTAATCCATGTTGGTCCTACAATGTTTATAAATAAAGTCGGATTCCATGAAACCTATGCAATATGATGCTATATGAATGCAAAGATGCACAAACATAAGTAAGCACATAAGGACATAAGGGTAACAAACAAGAAGACCCTAGGTTTGCAACGAGCATGGAGAAAAGGTATACCCATTCCCAAAGGATGTGGACTAAAGGTGGATTGTACCTGTAGAACAAGGTTCTAAGAGGTTCCCAAAGTCATTAGCCCATCTTTCGGATATTATCAACTTCCCAACTAACTCGGGGGTTAATAATATTTTCAAGAGAACTTCATTTGAGTGCAGCATCGCGTAGCACTATTTCGGGAGTACTCCCTCATAGTCCCGCACTACGTCCTAATAAAGGCCAAAGTGGGTTTAAGGTAACAACGGTCCTCAATATCATAGGCTCCAAGGTCGAAAATAGTGAGTGTCTTCACGATTACTCATTCAACAATACTATTTCGAGAGGGCCTCAATTGAGAGGGATTCTCGATTTAACTTAGTCGGGACTCAACTCCCTATAAGCCTCGTCGAATATATTATCATCCTATCTTAATTTCTCTCAAGTCCGGGTGTAGGACTTTGTCTCACCACTCAAAGATGATAACCCAAAAGTAAATAGATAAACAATTATACAAATAAACAGATGATCAAATATAACAATAAACAAGTAAAAATAAACAAGTTAGGGAAACCCACTAAGGGGTCCCCAGCAGAGTCGCCATTTCTGTCGCGGTGAAATTTGGATAACAAAGTATTGATTAGTTTGAATCTTTAATTCAATTTGCAACCGAACTTTGATTTGTCCAAAGGAAGGGATAAAGGTCGAAATTTCCACATTGCAATGCAAATGCAAGGTTTAGAGAGTTATAGGTTCGGGGGTTGGTTAAACTTAGGGAAGGTGCTAGCATCCTAAGTTTCTGTAGTATCCTACAGGAACCTCTTGTTTTATACTTTTTATTGCTATGGTTTATCTGCTTAAGGTATAAAAGACCTAGGGGTTTATTTCTAAGTATACTCGATAAGATATAGCATCTTATGCCTACATATCCTTACGGGAGTGGAATCAGAGTATTTGTAGTTCCCCTAAAGGGTTAGAGGAGTTCTTTGACTGTGGTCAAAGTTCCTACGGGTTTAGGGTAGTTGGTTGATTGATTTTAGGAGAAGAGATGAGTCTTCATTTTAAGGGAGATGTAACCGCCACAGGTTGTAGGAAAATAGTCTTTGCGTCGTCTTAAGAAAAGGACTTACGTACTCAGATAGAGATCAACGAGGTACACCTTTACCTCTCTTAAGGCAAAGTCCCTACGTGTTTGATTGTATTATTGTGGGTTGGAGATTCTATCTCGCTTAAGATGATTAACATATTTCTCTATTGTGTTTGAAATAGTTGTATTGTTTTGTTGATTGTGTTTGTTTCTATGTTGTAAAAGGTAAAGACAAGGTCCTTCCTATGGGATAGGTCCTAAACCTAAGTGATCGACTTGAATGGGATCAAGGATTGTGGGGAGTATGACGCAAATGATGTGCACTACACACAAGTGTCGACTCATGTGTAGGTTTTTCCTTTGGACAGGAATAAAAGTGGAATAAAGTAGATAAATGGATAATAGCAATGGAACGTAGATAGTGGTGATGAATACGAGGATACAAGCATCAGTGATAGACGTAGTTAATGATTAGTTTTAGATAGATTTGAGAAGTGAGGTCAGAAGCGAGTGGATAATGATTAAATGGTAATGAAATGATATTGAATTGTTTTTGGGAATTTTGTGAATATTTGAGTTAAAATTAAGTCTAAATTAAGATATTAGCTAAGTGAAAAAGAGAAAAGTTAGGTTAATCCTAAATTAATAAAATTACTTGTTTCTAAGGGAGGGGGATTAATTATAAATTAGCAAAAGATTAACGTTCTAAGTTTAAAGAGGATAAAATTTTTTTTTTTGAATTTTTGATAAAATAGATATTTATGGATTTTCAGATTATCAAGAGAGAAGACAAGTTAATTTAAATTTCTTGAATTAAAGTTGAGAACTAACTAATCAATTATTTATTTATTTTAAAAGTTCATTTTCTAATAAAATATTCTTTTGATTTTTGGGTTTTTTTATATTAAATTAATTTGTTAGTGATGGTTAGTGTTAGTATGGTTAGTAATATTTAGTATTAATAATATTACAACACAATTAACATAAAATAATAAAAAAAACAAAAAAAATAAACAGGTAAGGGTTCGATGTGGAACCCTAAAGACTCAATCGGCGGCGCCTCCTATCCCTGTCGGCTTTCATTCTCTTTCTCTCGATTCCTCGTTCCTTCTTCGTCTTCTCTACTGCGATTTCTTCTACTCCATTCTCCTTTTTTTGTTCGCTGCTTCTCCTTTCTTCGATTTTTTGCTTCGGTTTCTTTTTCTGTTTACTCTACAAAACAACAACATAACATCAAATTTAAAATAGACAACGATGAAAAGATTGCTCACCCTATCGAGATTTCTCGTAAGATTCCTGATGATGGCTAGCGGATGGGTCTTCCGACAGAGGACGGTGATTCTGCGTCGGCATCGATGGACGACGTATTGAGGTTTCAACAATGGTCTCCGTCGTAGCGGCACATCGATGGCTCTACAGATAAGTCCCCCTTCTCTAATGAAATTCTGTAATCTGTGAGTGTATGATGTTGAAGTCTTGCGTGGTCCTCTCGCCCTAGATCGATTCTAAGAATCCCCTTTTATAGGCTTCACTGAGTATCTCAGTGTTTAAACTCTGATTTTGTGCCTTAAATGTTGTTTTGGACCTTCTGTTTTAGTTATAGACAATATTTGTGAATCTTCCTTTTCTGTCTGATTGTGTTGATGTCTGTTTAATGAGGATCCTTTCTTGTGTGATTTTGTGGTAATCACCCTTTAAAATGTTTTGATTATTAAGATACGTTGCTTTGAGATATACAACACTCTGCTAGCTGTCTTGAATTGGATTTCTTTCTCAAACAGATACCTCTTAGTGGGCTTCTGACTTCGAATTGTTATTTGGCAGGTGAGATAGTGAGATAGATTTGGCAGTTGACAAAGGAGGCAAGTCATAATATGATCCAGATGATTCTGATGGAGGAGGGGAGATGAATGGCAAAAATCGTTTACTTTCCACTTTATCAAATGAAGTATCTGGTTCATCTCTGTAAACTGTTGACTCAATGTGTTCCTGCTTCATATCTGCAAATTCTCCAGAATGTCTCGGTGAATGAAGATCAACTTTAGGGTGCGGCACAGCTGCTGGAGGTATAACCATATCAGGAGCTGTGGCAAAATTTGTACTTGGCTGGACAGATACCTTTGGAACTTCAGGAAAGTCCAACATGTCAGAATCCGAATCAGAATAAAATTGCTCTTTTTTGGGTGTATCATGAGTGGAATACAACTGCTCATCATGTTTTTCTTCGGGAAGGGGCAATTTTGAGCCACTAAAAAATTCAGCTGGACCATTCAGTAAATCTTCATGTTTTTTTAAACATTTCGGTTTCAGAAGTAGCTGGATCCCAATCTAGCTCATGTTCAGTAGCAATGTCTTTTAGAATATTGAGTTTCTTTTCTGGTGAAGGAGCACAAATTGACAGAAGCTCTATTAACTGTCGATTAACACCGCAATCTGGCCTGAGCTCAGTAGCAGCAGAAATAAACTCCTTCCCATATTTGGTCGCAAATTGCAACTGAACTTGCAACAGTTCTGGCAGATCCGCACACCTAGGTGCAACAAAACATATACTAGATAGAGCTTCCTTCAAGTCTAAGGGACATTCCCTTTGAGATTCAATAATTGGAAGGCGGACAGAAACAAGTTCACAAAAGAGTTCAAGGATCTCTTGAGCAGCCATCATGTTCTCCTCTCTAATAATATGTTCTACCCTAATACGAGTTGTGGCTTCTTGATTTGTCTCAAGTAACTTGGCAATCTAGCGTCACATATTTTTCAATTGAATTTCTCTTCTGTTTCTGAGTAACTTTATCCGACGAATTGACAGTTTAAGCAGAGTTTTGCACTTAGAAGCCTTAAACCACTGAGCGAAAAACGATTTAAGCATCGACATCGTTAGAGTTTCGATCAGAATCAGTTCCTTTTTCTTCTTCCTTAACAAGCAAGGATTCTGATTTTTTTTCTGTAATGAATGATCTATCATAACATTGTGTGGTTTGACATCTCTATGTATTATGCCTTGAGAATGGCAGTAATCCAAGGCCTTAAGAAGCTCATATATGTAATAGTGTATGTCATAATCAGTCAAGGTCGGATACAAACTTTAAAATCTGTACTGTTGACATACTCAAATATTTAGCTTGGAGTTTTAGAGTGCTGACAATATCTGGTTTTCTGTTTCGAACATACATTCACTTTTCTTCTTCTTCTTTCAGAGGGAACTTTAAGAGTCGGATATTGCTGGATTGACGCCGCCGAGGGAGGTTTGGCACGGTGATGATGACAATTTGTCTGAACCGTCGAGAAGACGATACTGCTGCCATTTGCCTTTGATTATGTCTGGATTTCACTAAGAACTTCAGTGATGATGACCTTGGGTCTGAACTGATAATTTGAACGTGGTTGCCCCCTTGAATGTGGCTGGCGGCTTCGAAGAATGTTGAGAATTTGTCCCAAATTATTGTATGCTCGCAATTCTGTTATCCTCGGTGTTCGGTAGGGAGTTGGTAACAGGCTTCGGTCATTGCCCTTCCAGCCGCTCGAGTTTCACACTCGATGATGAGGCAAACTGAGGGCTGAATTTTAATTCCCTTTACCTTGTTATTTAATTTGACTCATATCTGAAATTGTGCTCTAACTACTGACTGTTTCTTATTTTAACAGGTTGGAATGCGGCTACGGCGAAGCGTTGTTCTCAGCATAAGGTAGCGACCTTCATGACGTGATGCATCAGAGTTCACACTCACCGCAGATGGGATTACTGAGAGGTAAGTTCTTGCGCATAGCCCAATTAAATTTCCCTTCTTATGCTCTAAATCATGTGGTAACTCGGTACGTGTTGTGATGCTAATTCAACTTGAAGTATTCTTAAATTTCAGAAAGGTTGCAAGCCTTGTTCAGCTCATAAATGATCTTTGAATATCGTTTATATACGTCCACCTTCTTGAAGTTTTGCAACATTAAGTGGATCGTTCAGACGAAGTTCGCCACTTTTCCTCCGATGATAATCTCCGGGATTCGGCAACGCTGCAGCTTCTGCACTTCTGAGAGGAAAAATCTGAGAAGGGATAACCAACTCATGCGATTGAAGTGCGTCACGTGCGAGCATCTCAAATGTTCTGGCAAAGCATTTTTCAAT
The DNA here is from genome assembly GCA_963859935.3 of Lathyrus sativus. NCBI lineage: Eukaryota > Viridiplantae > Streptophyta > Magnoliopsida > Fabales > Fabaceae > Lathyrus > Lathyrus sativus. The sequence goes on from OZ012737.1 coordinate 418,694,460, forward strand.
TATTTATGACAAAGGACCCAGGCCCAGGCCTTCAAATATCTGAGCACTTTTGTATGAGGCCACAGTTGACGTTGGCAAGAAATTCTGTGGTTGTTTGCTTTGAAATTTTAGGATGGGATAGCTTTAATTTTGATCCACCGATACATTCTTAGTTGATTTTAACATGTAAACAGGGCTTTTGTAACTTGGTAGTTATGTTCATATGTGCTGAAATGAGTATGACCTTTACATTTAAAAGCATAAGATACTTTTTTTATAATAACAATGCGAGAGCTCGGGATTTCGGTTAACTTTCTTGCCTTGACACCTTTTGAACATCAGCGAACAACCTGCCTTTAACATCAACTATTAGATTATGGATCAAATAGCTATGAACAAGAATCCGGTAATCACCCGAATCGAACCTTGGCACTCCAACTGATATAATCTTAATTTCCAATATATTCTAAATTAAGCCGCACATGATTAATACAATCAGAAATGTGTGGAGTGACTTGAAATAGAAGAAAAGAAATGAAAAGAGAAAAAATCCTCAATAGCCGAGCGGACTAATGCTCTGTGTCAAAAATCCAATTGTGTTTCTGATGAATAACTCCAATACCATGAACCGAACCAAATTGATACCTTAATACAATCAAACCTTGTGACAAATACACGTCTCAGAAATAATATCTCAGCTATCTCAAAAACCTGGTGACAACTTGTCTTCAAAAATTGTCAGCAACAACGTGAAAATGACCATTTTGCCCATTCCACAATTAAAGTGCCCCTGATGCAATTCCTGCAAAAAAAACAGACTATGTAGCCCGTTAGTGGTTAGTTGATGCAAAAAATGAGATGTTATACGATATGAATCGACTAAATATGAGGGTGAAATTTAGGGCATTACTTGAACTATAGTGGTTTCAAAGAGCAAGGAGGTGGGATCTTAAGGTCAAAAATTAGGGTGCAACACCAACCAACTTACCGACGCCGCCTGCTTTTGCTTATTCGGCACCGAATAACAAGTCCCCCAGGACCACATCGCCGTCATTCTACAGTTACCTCATAGCGACGATGCTCATCGCTGCATATCCGATCAGTTCTACCAAGAAGTTTTCCCTCTATGGAACCAACTGACCGGCACCACTCCAGAAAGTTGGGACACTCTGAACGCTACTCATATCCACAACCCAACAATCCGCTACTTCCAACGCGTGTTGAGCAACACCATATTCGCTCATGACAGTAACCAAAAGGTCAACTCAAAGGAGCTGTTTTTCCTCTGTTGCGTGTTCGCTTCGGAACCTGTTAACGCCGCCCCGTTCCTCTTGGCTCACATTCAAGCCAATTGTTACCGCGGCTTAAAACCTTTCTATTTTGGTGGCATCATCACATCCATTGCCATAGGCCTCGGCCTTGGCGACCGCCTCCAGACACTCTACCAGATGCCCCCTGTCTTCCTAGACACTGACCACTGTCGCGCCTCCCACCTCATCAGATCCCGCGTAGATGGGAGATACCATCCGGTAGTGCGAGGCCGCACTATCCAGAGCATCATCATGCCTTCACGCACCCGAATACATCCGGAGGATAGAGCCAACTGGCTCTTCGATACCACGGCCCCTGCTGCCCCAACTCAGGATAATGCCCAAGAGCCCAGGGATGAAGTTCAAGAGGAGTTAGACAGAGCCGACCAGCCTGAGCCATCACAAGCACCTGCTTCCAAAGGCCCTTCCGCGCGCCGCCGCCGCTGTCCTGCCACTAATGACACATTCGAGGCCCTCCTCCGCTGCATTGAACAGCAGAACCAGATGATGCTTATGATGGAACAGCAGAACCGAAGGGCTGAAGAATTCGAAGCGTGGCAGAGAGAACAAACCGATCACATGAGGAAATCTTTGCAGATGATCCAGGATGTCCATTCCGGCATGGCCGATGAGATGGCACACCTCACTGTGCGAGTCGACGGTCTCCGCGATTACATCTTCCACACCAGAGCTTTGAACCTCGCGGCACGCGACGACACAGCCAGAGGTCAAGGTAGAGATCGAGGAAGAGGACGGGACTAGTAGTATTTTTCATTTTTTGTCTGTTTATTTTTCTTTCCTTTGTATTTTTCCCTTCCGCATTCTTTCAAATCAGTGAGGACACTGATTGAAATAGTGTGGGAGCGGACCGTTATTTCCCTTTTCCTTGTTATTTCCCATTTCCGATTGTACTCTTTCTTTCGAATTTTCAATTTAAAGTATTTTTAATTTTCGGCAAATAAGCTCTTATATATATCTATCTATCTATCTATCTATCTATCTATCTATCTATATATATATATATATATATATATATATATATATATATATATATATATATATATATATATATATATATATATATATATATATATATATATATATATATATATATATATATATATATATATATATATATATATATATATATATATATATATATATATATATATATATATATATATATATATATATATATATATATATATATATATATATATATATATATATATATATATATATATATATATATATATATATATATATATATATATATATATATATATATATATATATATATATATATATATATATATATATATATATATATATATATATATATATATATATATATATCCGTTACGTGAACTCCCCGCGCTTTATCTGACATATACAAAGAAACTTTTATCCCTTCCGAAGCATCACGTGACACGCCTAAATTTACCAAGTTGGAATTTCCGAGAAGAAAATTTTAACAAAGCTTCTACGCCCTGACACCTTAGACCTCTGGTTTATGCGAGTCAGTCTCACTACTTACTCGTACCAAAGCCTCAAGTTTCGACTCGAACAGAGCCCCAAGTAGTTTATACGAGCAGTCAGCACCATCCTAAACACTTCTAAGCAAGAAACCGATGCAAATAAGTGTATGATCTCTAGTAAGAATTCAATAATCTTGAAAGAAAAGAAAAGCCATATAGCATGAATATAGAGATATGTCCCTTCTAAGTTAGGTGCTCCTCGCCCGAGCATTTTGCCCAACGGTACGAAACTCTTGCAGATTTATAGCAGAATGAGCATATGTGCAAAAGAAAAAAGAATCAAACTAGCAAAGAGATCATAGTCACCAACAGGTTTTCTTGCCACGAACATGTATGGATAACAGGCTTAATGTGACTGCGCCAGAGCGAAGCCGGGTAAAATTTGTTGCAAGAAACTTGAAGCCGAGCTGCAGTAACATGATTGAGACTGGCTTGCATAAAAGAGAGGCCTTCGAAGACGTGCAATCAAGTGTTGTTGACGTATACGCTTTGTTTCCATTGGATCCCCGACTCTTCTTAACTTGGCGTCCGAGAAATCTTATCAAGGGAAGAGCGTGCCGCGTGCTTGCCGAACTTTAAATTTTTCCTACCTTTACTTGAGGACAAGCAAAGATTCAAGTTTAGGGGAGTTTGATAATGCGAAATCGTATATATATAATGACATACTTTTCTACTAATCGGCGACCGTTTTCACTCTGATTTTGGATATTTCCATACTATTTGCCCAATATTTTGCAGGTATTCAAAGTCCATGCTCAAATGGAGCAAGATGAAGAAAAGAAGCATTTAGAGGCGAAAACTAGGTGAAAATCAGGCCAAAAAGCAGCAAAAACGAGTTTTGCTGATATGACGACCGTCACAAGGGTTTGACGACCGTCATACGTGTGACGAGCGTCACAGGTCCATGACGACCGTCATGGAGTTAAAATGCAGTTTTTCTGCACGTGCTGTGAAGTGATGAAAGTGCCAAAGAGGAGTGGACCACTAACTCCTATACTTTCTGATATCATTCCCACTTCCCAAAGAAATAAACCGTTGAAAATCCCATCTATAAAAGGAGGCAGCTGGTACCAGAAAAAGGGGAGCCGCATTGAAGAGACGAAGTGCTGCCAATTTACTTTCAGAGCAATATTCAGTTTCCCATTTTCTTATCGTTGTTTTGTTTCCTTTTTCTTTCTTTCCTTGCAATTGTTGTTTTACTTTCCCATTTCTATTCTGTACGAGTAATTAGCATAAGGACTAAATCCTGCCGCCATTTTGGAGGATTTCCCAAAAGCCAAATCGAATTATTTACAGGTTTCTATTTTAATCGATTATTGATTGTTATTTCCCATTATAATGCATATTATTATTTTCTGCCATTATTTACGTGTTGTTAATTTATATTACATGTCTGGCTAAATCTTAAGTAATCGGTATGTAATAAATAATCTGATGGGATTCGATAACTAACCGGTGTACACCTACCTTTTCAAAACTTATTTATGGCTTCAGTTTTTAAATCGATTTTTCTAAATAAACCTTTGTCGCGACAGCGAGAAATTATTTACAGTAGTTTTGCCACGACAGTGGGAAATTCATAAAGGTACGAACCAACAAGCGACAGCTGAGGCTAAGACCAGATAGTAAAAACTAGGCATTCATTTTAAAAACAGCGACAACACTTTAAAAGGAATTAGAAATTAATAGTTTTCAAAAAGTAACTTTAACCCCGAACGGGATAGCGACAACATACGTTCCGCCTTAGAGTTGCGACTAGCGTCAACAACCATCGTGAGACAAAGGTCTTTAAACCATCATTTTCTTCTTAAACTATTTTTGAAAACCTAAAGACACCAGTGACCTATAGAATCCCTAAAGAAGTAACATATTACATACCGATTCAAGCATTTATACCTTAATTAAAAGCTTTAGTTCCCTTTAGTTTACGCACTTATTTCGTTATTATTCCCCTAAAACATTACCAACCTAGCTAAACACAGTAACACCCGAAAATACTAGTTTGATTACGAGTCCCTGTGGGATTGATATCTATTATTACTACGCGATAGACTGTGCACTTGCAGTTAATTGAGTTAGACATAGAAAGTCGCGATCAGTGACGAGCGTTAGGTATGTGGCGAACGTGAGGGCCATGACGGTCGTGAGGGACCAGTGACGGTCGTAACGACCGTGACGACCGTGGCATGGGTGTGACGAGCGTCACCTCAACATTTTCTCATTTTCTGCTCTTTTACTTCTGTTTCACCCTAACGGTAAATTATTCTGACTAACAATTTTACCCGAATACAACTACGATACGACGAGACACAATAAAGATTCATAATCAATTTAATTGAAATAAACGGGTGTTACAATGACTAATATCAATTGGAATGAAGTGAGCAGATTTAGTAAGCCTGTCAACGATTACCCAAATAGCATTATGACCTCTTTGCGTATTCGGAAATCCCGTAACAAAATCCATCGATATAGTATCCCATTTCCACTCCGGAATGTCCAACGGTTGCATCCATCCACTAGGCTTTTGATGTTCCACCATAGACTTTTGACAAGTTACGCATGCATACACAAATTGAGCTACATCCCTCTTTAATCCGGACCACCGAAAGATTTTCTTCAAATCTTGATACATTTTATTCGCTCCCGGATGAATACTTAAGTTACTTCGGTGTCCTTCTTCCAATATCATCTTTTTCAACTCTGCATCATCGAGAACACAAATACGACCACGAAATCTCAAAACTCCAAAATTATCAACCTTGAAATCCTCATTCTCATTCATCATCAAATCAACGAACTTCAAATCCAACTTTTGCTTTTCACATACGGTTGCAAGAAAATCATTCGTAACATGTAGCATACCAAGTCTCACACCTCTCACCGTCATTTCACAAACTAAACGCAAGTCTCTAAAATTCTCCAAAAGTTCTCATTCTCTCATCATCAATGAAGACATATGTAACAACTTCCGACTCAAAGCATCGGCCACCACGTTTGCCTTACCCGGATGGTAATTCAAACCAAAATCATAATCCTTCAAAAGCTCTAACCACCTTTTTTGTCTGATGTTCAATTCTTTTTGATCAAATAAATCTTTGAAGCTCTTGTGATCACTAAAAACTTCAAATCTTGCACCATAAAGGTAGTGCCTCCAAATTTTCAAAACAAACACCACGACCGCTAACTCCAAGTCATTTGTAGGATAAGTATTTTCATGCACTCTCAATTGTCTTGAAGCATATGCCACAACTTTTCCATCTTGCATCAAAACACCACCTAAACCAGTCAATGAAGCATCACAATAAACCACAAATGGTTCCGTCGGATTTGGCAAAATCAAGATCGGAGTCGCTGTCAACCTTCTTTTTAGCTCAATGAAACTCTTTTCACAATGAATATCCCAAATGAAAGCCTTTCCTTTACAATTCAATTGCGTTAACGGAAGTGCCAACTTCGAAAATCCCTCAATAAACCTCCGATAATAACCCGCCAAGCCTAAAAAGCTTTGAATCTCCATAACCGATCTAAGAGCCTCCCATTGCATCACTGCATCAATCTTGGATAGATCAACACTAATACCACTACCGGAAATAACATGTCCAAGAAAACTTACTTCCGACAACCAAAATTTACATTTCGACAACTTAACATACAATTGTTTGTCTTTCAAAATTTGTAACACAATCCTCAAATGCTCTTCATGCTACTCTTGAGACTTAGAGTAAATCAAAATATCGTTGATGAACACAACCACAAAACGATCTAACTATTCATGAAAAATACGATTCATGTATTCCATAAACACACCCGACGCATTAGAAACCCCGAATGGCATCACAGAATATTCGTAATGGCCATATTGTGTCCTAAAGGCCGTCTTTTGAATATTCTCTCCTTTCACACGAATCTGGTGATATCCCGATCTCAAATCAATCTTGCTAAAAAGACGCGCACCAACCAATTGGTCCATCAAATCATCGATCCTTGGAAGCAGATACTTGTTCTTAATTGTCACCTTGTTCAATTGTCGATAATCAATGCATAACCGCATACTCCCATCCTTCTTCTTTACCAACAATACCGGAGCACCCCAAGGAGAAACACTTGGCCTTACAAATCTCTTTTCCAACAAGTCATTCAATTGCTTCTTCAATTCTACCAACTCCGGTGCTGATATACGATACGGTGCCATCGAAATCGGTCTAGTACCCGAAACTAGATCAATAGAAAACTCAACTTCTCTTTCCGGCGGTACATCCGTAATATCCTCTGAAAACACTTCTGTAAAATCACACACCACTGGGAACACATCGAGCTCAACTTTACTCTCCACCGATAATGATGCAAACAAATCGAACAATTGAGCTTCATTCGCTAAAAGTTTCTTCAACTCTTTAGTGGATAGGTGTTTACTGTGATTTTTGGTAAACAACCGCTGGTCTATCAATTTATGGTAAAATGACTAACTTGCAGGATCGACCATACTAAATCTTAGAACATGTGCTAAGCGCGTGCTGAGTTGTCCAAAACTAGACTTCACGTTCGACTATGAAAGTAAAAAGAAATAAAGGGCGAAAGATTATAACCAAACTCCACGTTTGGCTATAATTCTTTGTGAACTAAAATTGTGCTCGAATGTAAATGTGCAAGAAAGTAAATTTCTTGGAAATAACTCCAATCTGAACTCCACATTTGATTGGGGGATCTTTAAGTACACAAACTGTAAAAGAAATGGCTTTGAAATTAAACGTGCAAAAGACTCAGACAAGAACTCCGTGTTCGACTTTGAAGTCTTTGAAAGCTAAATAGAAAGAAGGTAAATAACTTTGAAAATAATTGGGCGAAAAGACTAAAAGTGCAAGAAGAGTAAAAAGGATTTGGAAAATAAAGTTGCACGTAAGTAAATGGCTTGAAATTAACAACTGAACTATAAATGCGAAAAGACTACGGTCTAACTCCATGTTCGACGTACCTCTTTTGAAAGTTAAATGGCTTTTGAAAGTAAAGATGCAAGTAAGTAAAGGGCTTGGAAGATAACTCTAATCAGAACTCCACGTTCGACTAGGGGGTCTTTGCAAAGTAAATGGGCAGAAAAGTGTAAAGGGCAGTTTTGAACATAAAAACTGAAAGTTAAAAATGGCAAGGGAATTGTAAAGATAACTTGCATTGATATGAAAAGGTTTGGTGTTGTATCACGTACATCCTCGTGAACTCGTTTCTCTACACGCGGATACTTTGAGTTGTATGAACTAGTACAATAATGAATGAACACCTCTATTACATAAATTTTACACCTATTTATAATGCTGTAAAATAACTACTACATAACGGTTGAGACTTTCTAGCATACTTTTGGCGCTTCTTTTACTCTTAACCGCCCACACGTTCTTTTCCACTTATTTTAAATTTTGGATATTCTGCACTTCCCCCAATTTTGGCGAAACCGTCTTCTTGCTCTCTTTAACACAGTCTTTGTCGAGCATTTTCCAACACCTAGCGTTTTTTGCCCCTTGTTCAACTTTCTTATACTTTGAAGTTTTCCTTGATTGGGTTGAAATTCTTCCATACACCAAGTATTGGTATCTTTAATCTAATATAGCTCTAGTCTCGACTAGTGTCAAAAATTAGGAGCCAATAAATTGCCCCCAAAAATTGTCCTTTCGCCAGTCTTGAATAGGAAGGTCAGTTTTTTCATCATATTTTTTTCGACACGCATTACTTTGCATGTCTTGGATGGAAATCCTACTATCTTTTTAGTGGTCTAACTATTCAGTTTTTTCCTTTCCATGCTTATTACGCCATCATGATAAAATCTCAAACGTCTTTTCAGCTATATTTATCATCACTTTGTCTTGAAAACATGCATTTGTAGTCTGACCATAACTGTAACACCCCACTCTAAACTATCACGGAAAAATAAGATAAACAACAGAAACAATTCAGAGTGCAGCAAATAAAATCTCATGACGACCGTCATGGATGTCACGACCGTCACGATCATGACGAGCGTCATGGAGCTGTGACGACCGTCACACTGCCAAATTCTCAGACACAGCAGAGGTGTCACATTCTACACTTAACCAAAACACATACACCTGCAAAAGATCATTTACTAACATACGTAGCACAAAATTCGGATGAACAAACAACGGTAACTTGTTTAACATTTTAATCATAAACGCCATGTTATAATACACTTCCAACGATTCGTAATAATTAAATTCCATTAAAATTCAGCAAGTAATTATCTTGCATCAATTCACTAAAATAACTATGCATCCAAGCAACATTTGGCATTATCAAAAATAACCAATCTATTGCCATAGTAATTAATAAAATTCAGCAACAAGGAATTCAATTAAAACAATAACATTAATCGTTCATTCCCCCCAGAGTGCTACGTATCAGAGCGACCAACGACCTTAAATATAAAGCGACACTTTCTTCTGAGTTACCTGTAAATTACCACCAACGAAGGTAACATACAACGTGAAGGGTGAGATATCAACAATATAACATAAGGCATAATAAAAGTCATGTCCGAATATTATCACAGCATTATAATTCCAGCAGTTCGCATAAATATTAGTAATAATAAACTACAACGACTCTTTATTCATAACCACAACAATTATCATCATATCTCAGCAACTCATCAAAACAACTCAACAACGCAACTCAACAATGCGACTCAACAATGCGACTCAACAATGCGACTCAACTGTGCATATGCATATGGTACCATTTTGGGAGACAACACTCCACAATAATTCGGGAGACAACTCTCCACAATAATTCGGGAGACAACTCTCCACAATAATTCGGGAGACAACTCTCCACAATCAGTTTATTTTGTCATTAAAGACACAACCGTCGCCAATCCAGGCCAAATAATATGCTATGAGATGCAACTATTATGGACTATAACACAACAACAACAAATGTGCAACAACCGTGCAACAAGGCATCACGCCTATAACCAATTATCCATAACAAAAACATCACATTTTGCATATATTAGGGACTCACCATTTCAATCTGTTCATATCAGAGAACTACCAACAATATCGTTCCTACGAATAAGACTTTAAACATTTTCGCAGAGAACAATTAAAAACAACCTCGTCTCTACAATCGAGAACTCAACAGCATTTCCATGTCAGAGAACAACTGACAACATCATTACTACAAATAAGAACTCAACACATTTTCATATACCCTCATACGGGTAATATAATTACAACTTATAATTTACTTAAGTAGGGACATAATAACAACATCATTACGCGAACATTACTACGGTAATGTTACTACGGGGACATCACTATGGGAACATTACTACGGTAACGTTACTATGGGGATATTACTACGTATTTGCCCCGTTAGGGAAACCTTAGAGCATCGTATATAACACATTCATTCTTACATAGAAAAACCTCGTCCCTAACATTTATCGATTAACGGAAATTATACCTATGAATCAATTCCCTACATGAAATTCATCATACCCACGGTTAAAGAATTGAACCCCACCCTTACCTTGAATAAAGGCCAATTCCAAGCTTTCTGGTTCCGTTCTACGGTAACTCTCCTGCAACTTTCTCCCAATTCTCTACGGCGGTTAATTCTTCTGTTTTTCCTTTCTCCACCAATTTGGTTTTCTGAACAGTTTATCGTTCTTTTGCTCTTTCTCCCACAATTGTTTATCGTGACTTCCTTTCTCTTCTCCCAAAATCCTTTCTCTGGCAGTTTATCGTGTTCTCCTCTCTTACCCAAAAACTTCTCTATTTCCTTTAATCCCTTATTTCTTATTTTATTATTTAAGTCCAATAATAATAATACTACAAATATTATTCTCCCACTAATAATAATATTCATAATAATAGTAATAATATTCCACCAATAATAATATTAATACTAATAGTAATAATAATAATAATAATAATAATAATAATAATAATAATAATAATAATAATAATAATAATAATAATAATAATAATAATAATAATAATAATAATAATACCACCAATATTACTATTAACTATTATATTATTATCTCAACACCACATCTCCACAATAATTCTTATATATCAAGGATACTCACCAATCATATATAAACCCACCTAAGGGCACACCAACAATTCATAAACAATTATATTTAAAATGAACGGGCGTTACAACTCTCCCCTACTTAAAAGAATTTCGTCCTCGAAATTACCTCCATCAAATAGCTCCCAACCAGACCACTTTCACCAAAGCAATTTCTTCACCTCGAAGTTGCTTCTCGTTCATCCACCTGAACTAGCAACGCCTCAACAGTCAATTTACCTTTCACTTGTACACCATCCATCCGAGTCAATGTACTTCTTCAACTTAGGCACATGCCACATCATGTAAATTCTCACGAGTGACAGCGGTAAAATAATCTAACCTGTTATTTTTCTCACGCTTCCGCTGCGCCACTCTGGTACAGATCACAAAACACAGTGTGCTTCCGAGACCTCAAGCTCAAACAACACCAGTTACTATCGTAACTCTCAAAACACGTCTTTCTTGGATCCTTTGGATCTTTTCGGTCGTCTCTTGCACAATCTCAGCTAGCTTCAACATAGAATGATTAATCTCACTGGTTAAGAAAAGAGCCAATTAGTCATTCTATCCAAAATCACCCAAGTAAAATTATATCCCTTAAATTCTCCGGAAAACCCAACACAAAATCCATGGGAATACTATCCGATCTCCACTCTGGAATCTTCAACGGTTACATTGGACTCAACGGTCTCTGACGTTTATTCTTCGACTCCCAACAAGTCTAATCAGCACATACAAACTCAACCACTTATCTCTTCAACTATGGCTCTCAAAATAATTTCCTCAAATCCGGTTACATCTTCATAGCACTGGGGTGGATACTCCATCTACCTCAATATTCTCATTCCACTTAATAATATCTAGAACGCAAACTCTATCACGACATCTCATGATACTATTTCCATTAATCTGAAAATCATCCTTTCGACTTTAGTTCCTCATATTCAACCAATCTGCCAACTCAATTCAGATTTATGACCTTTTTGGCCCTCGTCAAGAGTACCACTAGTAAGATCCAACATACTAAGCTTAACTCCATAAGAAGTCTCTTCACAAACCAAACTCCTATCACAAAATTGCTCAATCAGTCCTAACTCTTTTCACCACCATCATCGGCATATGCAAGGATCTCCAAGTCAATGCATACGCTACCACGTTTTGATTTTCCCGAATGGTAATTCAATCTGAAACCATAATCCATTCCGGAGTCCCAATTATTTTCTCTGCCTCATATTCAACTCTTCCAAATCAAATAAATACCTTAAGCTCTTAAGGTCACCAAACATATCAAATCTCAAACTAACCAATTTAAGCCTCCAACTCCGGCACAAACACAATAACACCCAACTCTAAATCACTCGTCAGGTGATTCCTCTTATGTACTTCAAGTTGCCTTAAAGCAAAACCAAAATTCACTGAGGTTTCACTTAGCATATCTCCCAATCATATCAACAAGGCATCACAAAACGCAATAAATGGTCCTATCGGGTTCGGCAAAAATCAGCACACGATACGTTTCCAATTTTCTGCTGTAATTGAACTAGGTACAGGCCTCAAAACAATTTTTCCTAGAAAGATCATCTCGTTAGTTTTCCAACGCTTCGAACGGGGACTAAAACCGACTTACGGATCAAGAGATATGAATTTTCGAAGTTTCTCCAAAACAGAATTTTTCTGCATAAAGGCTGCTACGGGTTTGAGCATTTTCGCCCAAAAATCCGACCGATTCAATCATTTTCTTCGAAACAACCACATACTCATTTGTACCAAACATATATTAGTGATTTAGAACCATCAAACGCCAAATCTACGACTTTCGATTTCAATCCGAATCTTAAATCCTCAAATCTCCAAAAATGCAAAAACTTACAAAAATCCATCAAATTCGATAAAACAAGCATACTCGATCACAACCTAACATTACCCGACACCATGGCGTAATCTATTCCAACTTTCGTCCGTAAAAAAGATTGATTCCGTAAAAGCTGTGATCTCGGAATTCGACGTACGACAACAATTTCACACTCAGATGGTCATTCGACACATCTTCAACTCTTGGGACATTTAAAGGTCTAATTATACCAATATTTCATTCCACATCTTACTTTCTTTACTAATCATTAGAAATCACTATCCACCTTTTATATACTCAACCTCACACTGAGCTACAACTCCGCACTTGCAGCATCCTGGAGAAGCACAAGCTTCTCCCCCACTTGAATCATTCTCACTCCTGCAAACAAAGGTTCCACAACAAAACATGTACCGACAGTGTTTTCACACACATGTCACATACTAGGGAATACACAACATTAGACAACTTGGCCGGACGGACCGACCTGCACTGATACCAATTGTAACACCCCACTCTAAACTATCACGGAAAAATAAGATAAACAACAAAAACAATTCAGAGTGCAGCAAATAAAATCTCCTGACGACCGTCACGGTCATGACGAGCGTCATGGAGCTGTGACGACCGTCACACTCCCAAATTCTCATACGCAGCAGAGGTGTCACATTCTACACTTAACCAAAACACATACACCTGCAAAAGATCATTTACTAACATACGTAGCACAAAATTCGGATGAACAAACAACGGTAACTTGTTTAACATTTTAATCATAAACGCCATGTTATAATACACTTCCAACGATTCGTACTAATTAAATTCCATTAAAATTCAGCAAGTAATTATCTTGCATCAATTCACTAAAACAACTATGCATCCAAGCAACATTTGGCATTATCAGAAACAACCAATCTATTGCCATAGTACTTAATAAAATTCAGCAACAAGGAATTCAATTAAAACAATAACATTAATCGTTCATCCCCCCAAGAGTGCTACGTATCAGAGCGACCAACGACCTTAAACATAAAGCGACACTTTCTTTCGAGTTACCTGCAAATTACCACCAACGAAGGTAACATACAACGTGAAGGGTGAGATATCAACAATATAACATAAGGCATGATAAAATTCATGTCAGAATATTATTACAGCATTATAATTCCAGCAGTTCGCATAAATATTAGTAATAATAAACTACAACAACTGTTTATTCATAACCACAACAATTATCATCATATCTCAGCAACTCATCAAAACAACTCAACAACACAACTCAACAATGCGACTCAACAATGCGACTCAACTGTGCATATGCATGTGGTACCATTTTGGGAGACAACACTCCACAATAATTCGGGAGACAACTCTCCACAATAATTCGGGAGACAACTCTCCACAATAATTCGGGAGACAACTCTCCGCAATCATTTATTTTGTCATTAAAGACACAACCGTCGCCAATCCAGGCCAAATAATATGTTATGAGATGCAACTATTATCGACTATAACACAACAACAACAACAACTGTGCAACAACCGTGCAACAAGGCATCACGCCTACAACCAATTATCCATAACAGAAACATCACATTTTGCATATATTATGGACTCACCATTTCAATCTATTCATATCAGAGAACTACCAACAATATCGTTCCTACGAATAGGACTCTAAACATTTTCGCAGAGAACAATTAAAAACAACCTCGTCTCTACAATCGAGAACTCAACAGCATTTCCATGTCAGAGAACACCTGACAACATCATTACTACAAATAAGAACTCAACATATTTTCATATACCCTCATACGGGTAATATAATTACAACTTATAATTTACTTAAATAGGGACATAATAACAACATCATTACGGGAACATTACTATGGTAATGTTACTACGGGGACATCACTATGGGAACATTACTACGGTAACGTTACTACGGGGACATTACTACGTATTTGCCCCATTAGGGAAACCTTAGAGCATCGTATATAACACATTCATTCTTACATAGAAAAACCTCGTCCCTAACATTTATCGATTAACGGAAATTATACCTATGAATCAATTCCCTACATGAAATTCATCATACCCACGGTTAAAGAATTGAACCTCACCCTTACTTTGAATAAAGGCCAATTCCAAGCTTTCTGGTTCCGTTCTACGGTAACTCTCCTGCAACTTTCTCCCAATTCTCTCCGGCGGTTAATTCTTCTCTTTTTCCTTTCTCCACCAATTTGGTTTTCTGAGCAGTTTATCGTTCTTTTGCTCATTCTCCCACAACTGTTTATCGTAACTTTCTTTCTCTTCTCCCAAAATCCTTTCTCTGGCAGTTTATTGTGTCCTCCTCTCTTTCCCAAAAACTTCTCTATTTCATTTAATCCCTTATGTCTTATTTTATTATTTAAATCCAATAATAATAATACTACAAATATTATTCTCCCATTAATAATAATATTCATAATAATAGTAATAATATTCCACCAATAATAATATTAGTACTAATAGTAATAATAATAATAATAATAATAATAATAATAATAATAATAATAATAATAATAATAATAATAATACCACCAATATTACTATTAACTATTATATTATTATCTCAACACCACATCTTCACAATAATCCTTATATATCAAGGATACTCACCAATCATATACAAACCCACCTAAGGGCACACCAACAATTCATAAACAATTATATTTAAAATGAAAGGGCGTTACAATAACTGCCCACACGCATCCTTTTCTCCAACCCAACACGTGTCCCACTTCTTGAGTTTTTAATGGTGGATTTCGCCCCCTCTGGACTCTCGAACGTTTATAAATACCTCCTTTCACCGTTTCGTGAAAAAAATTTACGCTTCAGAATCTCAAACGTCTTACGCCTTTCTCTTAGATTTCTTCACCCCTTTCAGAAAAACCATTCCCTTTCCAAACACGAACAATGGCTTCTTCCCAGACTGCTGCTCAAGAGAAAAAAAGATGCACTACCCAAACAAAACAAACCATTCCTCCTTTCATCAAATTGGCCGACCCTCACTTGGTGGAAAATCGTCCATGTGTTCCAGAGCCCACCTCTGAGACCGCCAGGAGCATCTACCATTCTCAGGTAATGATTCTGTTGATTGTTTCAGGTAAACCTTATGCGATGTCAGGCCTCTTAGCACAAGTTGACCTTTTTGATGCACGGATGAGTGAGTTTCTACCGTCTTACAGGAGGACAAGGCCATTATGGCAAAAAAGTTTCCCTGCACCTTTTACTGGTACTGTTGATCCTACTCCATTGCCCACTTTTGACCTTGGTTACCTTGCTGATGGTACTCATTTACTAAGAGTTGTGAGTCCACAGAAGGATTTTGACCTTTGGATGGCCAAAGTGGAGAAAGTTAAGGCTGTAGGGATCTATGATCTTTTAATGTTGTCAAAGACTCTCTTCTCACACTGTTTGAATTTATTGGTGGCCTCATTGTATTTCTGGGATAATACCCATTATACATTTCACTTACCATGTGGGATGGTTTCTCCCACACTCTTTGACATAGCCGTTATCACTGACCTTCGTCCTGATGGTATCTCTTACCAACCTGATGTTGATGTTGAAGACTATGTCAACATCTCCTCCTCTAAGCTCACTTATACTCACTTCGTCAATCACCATTTCGATCAATCTACTGAAAGTGTGTCTGACAAAGAACACGTGGCATTCCTTGCCATGTGGTTGTCGAGATACATATTTTGTACCAAGTCTTTGCAGGTAGCCAAGAAATACCTGCCTCTTGCCAATCAACTACACCATAACAAAGGTGTTTTCCTCAACGAACTTATTCTGACAGCTCTTTATGAATATTTGAGTGACACGACTTCTCGACTAAAATGTCTAAAAGCTCGTGAATCTGTATCTCTGGCTGGTCCTCTATGGCTGCTTCAACTATGGTTGAATGCTACTTTCGAGACCAGCTTTCCTAGAAGAGGACCTGTTGTCGAAATTCCTGCTGAGGTGGAGGGGAGGCACGTCGAATGACCTTGTTTGGTTCGATTGACCCTAACTGATGAGGGCATAACCATCAGAGAAGCTTTCACCAGCTACATCTCGATGTTTGCCAAATGCTCTGAGTTTACTTCTAGCATGGCACCTTTTGTCTCAAGGAAGTTTGGCCCCTCATGGTTTAAACGGCCATTTCCTGCTCCTCAAGGACATGGTAGTGATGATTCAATTGCAATCTGGGAAGCCTTTTTTATTCCTAGATTCATTGTAAATAGGCTTGACGCAGGGAAAGGGTTAGCATCTTTGATTGCGTATCAGCCTAATCTTGTCTCTCACCAATTTGGGTTGATTCAGAGTGTCCCCAGATGTTTGTATGATAAGAAGGGTCAAGTAATCCTCCACACCGCCAGTTTTTATGAAGATACCATCTCTGACATCTTTGCTGAATCTAGCCATAAGACATGCATTCTCTCGCCCGTGTTTTTTTAGCCTTCTTTTTTGTGCACCTCTCTGTTCCACCATTGGTGTTCGAAATATTATGCTGAATACTTCCTTTATTTTTCTACTATTTCCTCACTCCTTGATCAGGCTTTCCTTGCTGTGCGGGACAAGTCAAAGAAAAGTAAGCTTACTCACATTCAAGAAATTAAAGCTTTTCAGAAGTACTTTGAAACTGTTTATCGACCAAATGATCTTAGTCGAACCATCCATGAGGCTGCCGTTACCTTAAAAAGAAACTTTTTCCAAAAATTGGATACCTTAAAAATCCCCCCTAATGTTCTTCATGAGAAACGTTATGAGGTAGCTTTTAAACTTTTCCCTCCTAAGTTCCCTCACTTGCCTACTGCTTATTTTGAAGTGGCGCTTGCCCCTCCATTTCCAGATTGGTTTATATGTGCTGAGGATTTAAAAGTCCTTCGACAGCAATCCCAACCAAAGGCTCGATGAGTGGTTCCGACTACGTATACTTTAGACAGTTTCAAAGGACATCTTCATATAGGGATTCAAAACGTTCGGATCGAATCTGACATATATGAAGGTTTAATGTCCTTCGTTTACGATTGTACCATTAATCTTTCTTTATTTAACTGGCCATCATATATTGTTTTCAGTTGTACCTAGGAAGGCTCCTTCCATGAGGGCTACCACTTCTCAAAGTGGCCACGAAGTGGAAGGTAAAACGGTATACACTATCTCGTTTGCCTAATCTCTTTGTGTGATTCTACTCTCACACTTATATTATTTTTTCTGTTTTCATAGACTATGCGCAAAACTCCTACTTCTTCAAAGAAAGGCAAGAAGGATGCCCCTATCGTTGTTACTTTAGACGTTGATGAGTCTCCTGAGGATACTCTGGTCAAAAAGAGAAAGAAACCTGTGAAAGCATCTGGACCTACTGGCCCACCTCCAACGTAGGTGGCAAAAATTCTTGGTTCAACACCCACTGCTGATGGTGTCGGAGAACAATCCCCCGTAGCCACTACGAAGCCAACTTCTAGTGATCATGGGGATGGCATTCCAAATCCCAACACAACTCTAGCTCAAGTATGCACATTATCCTCTTGGTTAAGTGCTATTTGTCGTGTAACATTTTAGCCTCATCTTCTTTATTTGTATTTTCAGGTTAATACCATCGCTCCTACTCCACCTCCCATCCCTGGTGTTTCTACTACTTACTCCATCAACAGCCAAGGTGAGCCAACTTATCACCCTTCTTCTGATCTTGGCTCTGGTTTAAGTGAAGTGAACCAACCTGTTGTTCCTTCTGTAGGAACTAAACCTCCCTTAACACCAACTACCACACAACAGGCCCATACTGTTACAATTCTGGAGACAACGAAACTTCTAGTCCTACCCCTCACATTCACCTTGACCCTATGGTCACTGAGGATGTGGCAGGAGAAGAAGATGTTATTCCTTCAGGCCCAACAACAAATGACAACCCCTGTCCCCCTATGCATGAAGAGCCAAAGGTTGTGCACCCTGAATCTCCTCCTGAACCAAACAACCCCCTTCCTGCTGATAATGAAGATGAAGACATGAGAGTTGATGAGGAAAAGGACCAGGATAACGAAGAAAACGACCCAAACGAAGGAGAATCTGGCGAGGATGGCGAGGAAAGCAACGAGGAGGATGCCGAAGAAGACAACCAAACTGGTCCTGATTCTGACCATACTTCGCCAGTGGTGAAAAAAACTCTCTCTCCCATTGTGACCCCTGAAGATCCTCTAGTGTCCCTAAAATGGTCAAATCCCAGAGAATATGCTAAAAGGATCCTTGGGCAAAAATGTGGGTTTGCTTATACTTCGTCGATTCCTCCCACTCCTCTCGCCTCAGATGATTTCGCCAGTCCAACCTTCCAAACCATCAAGAAGAAATTCTTCAGAGGATACATCCAAAAAATTTTAACTGCCGACCCCACGTCTCTCACGTTCTTGAAAGACCAGCTTAAAAAACTCAACCTCAACACTCTTAGTCCAGAAGTTCATGGCTTCTTACTGGACTTGACAGAGGTAGTGGATCATTTGTCTGCTGAGATTCGATGACTCCCTACTCTTGTGAGGACCATTGAAGCTACGGCTGGTCGCGAAAGTGCAGCCTAGACTGGTGCGCAAGAAGTTGAAGGTAGGGTCAAACAGCTGGAGAACGCCCACAAATAACGCTAGGAAGAACTTACTTCCAAACAAAAGAACATTGAGGAGTGGAAACAACAAATCAAGGACCTCTAGGCGAAGATCTCTGAGGCGGAAAAGCATAACCTCGAGCTGAAAACCTCTGTCGATCCTGACATTTTTCTAGAGTTAAAAAGTACCATTGATTTCATCGACGCAGCCTAGAAGCTCGAAAAAGAACTTGCAGTAGTCCGAATAGATAAATCCATGTGCGATGCTCGTCTTAATCATCATATGAGTACTTTTGCTCAATTAAAGTCGAAACTCCCCTTTTGAGGCTTCTCGACCTTCATTTTATAATTATCATTTTATCTGGTGGGCCTATCCAGCCTTTTGTAATGACAATATTTTATTTTATTCTTGCCAAACTATGCATGTACCACCTAATGTTTGTAGACATGTTGCTTGTATGATGCATCATTACGGCATTACTCCCTATGGCTTCATATTTTGAGTCCCATTTGTATTTAATGTTTTTTCTTTTCTTTAGAAAACAACGCCTTTTCCCAGTTTATTTATTGCTCCAACGACACGGGCTTTCAGTTTTTTTGTAGTATTTAAGGCGCAGCTTTTTAGTTACCCTCTCAGAGCTAATCCCTTAGTTCTCCACCGTTTTGACTGGCCAATCCACGATCAATATTTCTCTATAAAACCTCTTCTCTCCTGAACCAGGTTCTATACTTTATCAAAGCAAATATGAACTTCTATTCAGAAAAGTCCGCCCTAAAAACTTAGGCCAAAGATTCCAAGGGGCCGGTGGCAACCACAACTAAACCAACCACCAAACCTAAATCTTCTCTTGGAGCACCTTCTCCTGCGAAGGCCACAGAGACCAATATGAAGATGTCCAAGAAAGGACACCCTCGTAACCACCACTCTGACAATGAAGCTGACGAGGATTAGATGGAGTACCTCAAGTCCATTGATTTGAGCGATTTTGATTGATCCCTGTTTTTCGTTATGCATCACTGTATTGGTTTCTTTTGTTTTGATTTCTTGTTTTCCATGTTAGCCCTCACAGCCTATTTTGGCTTTTATGTTTTCTCTTCATGAAATCTAGATTTTAATATGCACTTCTTGCAAGATAGGCCTATATTTTTTCAAATATTTGCCATTTAATTTTAAGATTCTTTTATCTTTATCTATTTCTTCGATCTCATAGGCTCCATTAGAAAATACTTGCAGGATCTGAAATGGGCCTTCCCATTTAGGAGACCATTTACCTAAGATTTATCCCTTCGATCCATAGGCAAAATTACTTTCCATACGAGATCTCCACTTAAAAAACACTTAGATTTCACCCTTTTGTTGTAGGAATCCTCGACCCTTTGTTTCTGTCTTCTCAAGACCTCCAAGGCTTTAAGACTCTCTTCGTCCAAATCTACCAATTCATCCATCATCATTGCCCAATAAGATTGAGAATGGATCTCATGATGCCTCTGGATTCTCACAGTGTAAGCATATTTCGACAGGTAACACTGCGTCATGCCCAAAAGTTAACCTAAATGGTGTGGCATTAGTAGCTTTTTTTGGTGACGTTCGACAGGCCCAAAGGACTTGGTCCAACGTCTGGTGCCAATTTCGAGGCTTCTTTCCTACATGCCTCTTAATTAGTACAATTACTACTTTATTAACAGCTTCGACTTGCCCATTTGCCTGGGCATAATAGGGTGTCGAGGTCAACAACTTGAAACCTATTTTATTGGCCAATTCCTGCATCTTTCGACCAGTAAATACTGATCCTTGATTGTTGTGATTGTTTCTGGAATGCCAAATCTGTACACAATATGGTTTTGGATAAAGTCGATAACGTCTTCCTGACCCACGTTTACCAATGGTATTGCTTCGATCCATTTCGTGAAGTAGTCAATTCCGACCAAGATGTACTTCTGGTTCTTTGACGATGCTGGACGAATCTCTCCTATTATATCCAAAGCCCAGCCTCTAAAAGGCCATGGTTTTACTATCGAGTGTAATTCACTTGTGGGAATATGTTGGATGCCAGCATGAATCTGACACTCTTGGCATCCTCAAGAAAACTCTATGCAATCCTTTAACACAGTGGGCCAGTACAGGCCTTGTTGAAACAATAGCCATTTCATTTTGTGGCCAACTTGGTGTGCTCCGCATGCTCCACTATGCACTGTCGAGAGTGCAACATATGCCTCTTCTTCACTAAGGAATTTTTAGCAAAACCCCCTCAGGGGTCTTTTTGAACAACTCATTACCCACCAATGTATAGCTCAAAGCTTGATACTTGATCTTTTGCTCTGTCGAACCTGTTGGATTTTGTAGATACTCGACTATGGTATTTCTCCAATCTCGCTTGGTCGAACTATCTATAGCAAAAATTTCAAAATTTTTGCTATCCAAGAACCCAAGCTTTGTGGTTTTTAAATCTGATGGGCACAATCCAACAATCATTATCTTTCCTCTTGCCTCAATCACTTCTTGGAGTTTTTCTTTCGACACCTTATATCCAGAAGCGATTTCGGCTAAGTCATTAGCAACCTGGTTTTCTATCCTGGGTATATGTTGGATAGACACTATCTCAAACCTTTTTAACAATCTACTCGCCACCACAAAGTATACAATGAGATTTTCTTTAACACATTTATATTCCTTTGTGAGTTGCTTTACAACCAATTCAGAGTCGCCCATTATTTCGACTCTAGTTGCCCCCAATTCTAACAAAATTTCAAGGCCATCAATTAATGCTTCGTATTCGGCCTCATTGTTAGAACATGGACCTTCGATCCTGAACTTAAATTTTGTTGGAATTTTCTTAGGAGAAATAATCAATACCCCTACTCTCGTTCCCTTTTTATGGCTTGATCCATCGAAATACAATTTCCAGGGCCTTATTTCAACATAATTTAAATTAGTCTCATTGATATAATGGTCAACTAAAAAATCAGCCACGATTTGGCCTTTCATAGCCTTTAAAGGTTGATAAGTTAGCGAATATTCAGTTAAGGCTAAAGCCCATTTTCCAATTCGACTATGCAATATAGGCTTAGATAGAATATGTTTTATGACATCAAAATGAGACGAAACATACACATCAACAGGCTTTATATATTGCTTCAATTTAGTACAAGAGAAATACAAGCATAAACATAATTTTTCAATCATGCTATATCTAGTTTCTGCATCATTTAAAACTCTACTTAAATAATAAATGGCTCTTTCGATTCCATTCTCATCTTCTTGAGCCAACATGCTCCCTAAGGTTTTATCCGATGCAGCTATATATAAACTCATACTTTTATTTCTACATGGTGGTGATAAAACTGGCGGGTGACTTAGGTACTCCTTGATCTTGTCAAAGGCGCCGTGTTGCAATTTCCCCCACTCAAAATTATCCTTGTTGAAATGAAGTTGCGGTGAAAAAGCTTGCGTCTTTCCACTCAGGTTGGAGATGAATCTTCTTAAGAAGTTGACTTTGCCCAATAATGACTGCAACTCCTTCTTGGTTGATGGCGCTTTCGCTTCCATGATGGCCTTGGTTTTATTTTGATTGATTTTGATCCCTTTCTTGTGGACCACAAAGCCTAAGTCTCCTTCCTATACAAAAAAAGCACACATAAGAGGGTTCATCTTGAGACCAAATTTTCTCATTCTGAGAAATTATCGTCTCAAATGGTCGAGATGATCTCGTCCAAAAATAGATTTTATAACAATGTCATCAATATAGACCTGCATAAAAGTTTCTATAAAATCATGAAAAATAGAATTCATTGCCCTTTGGTAAGTAGCACCGGTATTTTTTAGACCAAAAGGCATCACTACCCACTCGTAAGCGCCTAGAGCCCCAGAGCATCGAAAATCCGTTTTTGGAATATCTTCTTCAGCGATGAATATTTGGTTGTACCCAGAATATCCATCTAACATGCTAAGATATTCATGTCCTGCCGCATAATCGACTAACATTTCCGCTAATGGCATTGAATATTCGTCCTTAGGAGTAGCAGTGTTTAGATCTCTAAAATCTATGCATACTCTTAAGGACACGTTTTTTCTTAATAACAGGCACTATATTAGCCAACCATTCGACATACCTTGCGGTGGGAATGAATTTGCAACGAAGTAGTCTTTTGACCTCCTCTTTGATCTTTGACAATATTTCTGGGGCGAACCGTCTTGGACCTTGTTTGACAAGTTTTCTCCCAGGTGTCAGGGGTAGCTTATGTTCGACCAACTCTCTACTTAAACCAGGCATTTCATCGTAGTTCCAAGCGAAACAATCTTTGAACTCTTTCAGTAACTGTATCACTTTGATTTTGAGTTGAGGTCTATCTTGGTGCTGATATACATTGGCCTTTTGATTGCTCCTTCACTAAGATTAATTTCTTTTAAAGGGTCCTGTGCTAGCATCTTGACAGGGTTTGCTAGTGGATCCTTTTCAAACCCTAAAGGTTCGTCGTCATAGATGGCGTCTAATCGTTGGGCTTGTTCTCCATCTAGATTTATTATGTCGAAATCCTCTCTAGGACTTTCTTGATGTAACTCGCAAATGGCTTCATCAAACATATAGTCATTAACAGCCTCCAGAGCCGTTTGTAATTTAGTTTCAGCCACGTAGGCCGAAATTCTCTTCAATGCTTCGTATTCAGTCATGACCACTGAACCCTTCTCTCCACCCAGTGGGCTCTACTGAAGGCCCTGCCATGATTGGTAGCCTTTCTCTTGGTCTCTCACTATCCCATCTAAAACCTTCGACGGGGTGTAAGTACAGCGAATGGAATGTTGTTTCATTTGGGGCAAATTCAAACCCTACTGGAGGACATGAAGCAATATTCGCCAAATGCTTATCAAATTGGTTCCCATCGACATAGTTAACAGGTATTTTGAAATATCCTTGGTGAGCTTCAATGTTTTCCACAATTCCTTCTGGCCTCCAAATCACAATCCTCTGGTGCATTGAGGATGGCACAACACCTACACCATGAATCCATTCTCTGCCTAGCAGCAAGTTGTAGTTAGCTTTTGTTTCGACAACCATGAACACCGTAGGTCTTGTAATTGTCCCCACTGTGAGTTCAACTTGGATGACTCCTAATGTCGAACCTACTTTTCCTTCATAGTTGGATAAACCCATGTTGTAGGGTCTTGTATCATCGTCTTCCTTCCCGATCTTACTCAACAAAGACCGAGGAATTAAGTTCACCGTTGCACCACAATCGACCGGTATTTTGTTGATAGGCACCTTTTCGACCTTTCTAGTAATGTAAAGAGGTTTCAAGTGATTATTCATCTCCTTTGTGGGACGTTCAACAAACGCATTTTTTTCTTCGACACAACCATTATTCATTATGTAATAGCATACAGATTTGTGTGCCATCATCTCTAATTCAGCATTTTGGTCTATGTCTTCCACTTCTGTGACTTGACTGAATTCTCTAGGCATGACAGACACCATGTTTACTATAATGTCCAACGAATCCGTAGATTCACTGTCGAAATTGTCCATCATATTCTCATCATCTTCGATTAGACCAACTGGTTCACTGTTCTGATCCTCAAACAACCTCCTTTTTATAGGTAGTTTTTCAGCGATTTCACCTTGATGGCCATTGTTCGTACTAGACTCCCCCTGCTTTAAACCCTAGGCTTCCCTAGCAGCTTTCTGTCTGCGTTGCTCCCTTCGCCATTGGGACCTGGTCATGGGATTCTTTCCTTTGTAATACGCAGATACATATGCGAACTTGTTGGTCGTACGGTTTTCTTTGAGATACTCGAATGAAGAGCCTTTCTCTACATCAAACTTCCTCCATTTTCTGCGTCCCTGTCCTTCGACAAGTTTCACCCATTTCCCTGCAAGAACGTTCTCCCCTGGCTTGAAGGTGTTGGGTTTTGCTGGCGTTTTTATCCCTACTGGAGGTTTTTTGGATTCCATATTTCTGAGGCCTTGACTCTTCTTCTGTCCCCAACCTTCATTGGTCTTCTTAATCTCTTCTAACTCTCAAGTAGTCGTCTCGTCAAAAATAACACTACATCTGGGGCATAACATCACTCCTTATCCACCTTTCTGACAGTGGTGCAGAAATTCGACAAGGTTTTCTTCTTGTTCAGGATATGCCATCTTGTTAGGCTCTTCTGATCTTTCCACTTCGACCAGTTCTTTGATTCTCTTGTTGTCAATCTCGACCATGTTGATGTTGACATCATCTTCAAGCTTCATTTTGGATAAATGAGTTTCCAAGTTTTCAACACCCTCGACACTTCCATCTGAACTTTAATCTTCGACATTGAATCTCTCAACTTTAGGAGATTTCTTGAAGTATCATTCTGCTGCCAAGCATATCCAATTTTCCAAGAAACAACCATCCTCTTCAGTCATTTCTCCTATCATTAGCATTGGCTCCATCTGGATCATTCGTGTTTTGGGAGTGCTTTTGCCCACCACTTCGTTGGTACCAATACCCTCAAGGTTAACATCAGACTTCTCATCGATTTCGACTATGTTGACATCCTCAGCAGTGTTTCGTCCCAGTCTTTCAATATTTGATTTTTTGATAGCATTGTCGACATGTACAAAATAATCAGCAGTATTCTTGGTTACCAGCATCAGCTTACGACTGTCAATTTGTTCTGGACTGTGTGACACTAGTTTACAACCTTCTATTGCTTTGGCCGCCTCAAATTGAGTAGCGAAGTTCTTAGTGCCTTCTCCCATTTCGACTGGAGCTTTCTCAATGGCTTCGACCATCTGAACTTCAGGTTTTGTGTAGTTCGCTTCCACACTTTGCAATGGGTCGGAATCAATTTTCATTTGATTCTTTCCCTTGTATCCAAACTTTAGCCTTCCTTTTTGGATGGTGTTCTGCACCAAATCCATGAAAAGAAAGAATTGAGAAGTCTTATTACCCAAGAAATTATGGTACTTACAAAAACCTCTTTTCTTTCTTTGATCTAAAAGAGGTACTTTAGCACTTGCAAGTACTATTATTTGTCTGTCCTTGATGCGTCCGCAAGTGCACGGAAATATCGAAGTAATATAAAAGATTGTCGAACCCACAGAGACCAATGTCAATCTATCGTTATCTATTATTACGGCATAAAGCTAAGGCTAATGGAATTAGGAAAGCTGAATGCGAATGAAATTAAATGCACAAGAAATAAAGATTTTTGGTTTAAAGAAATGCAGTAAAGGAATATCGGTATGTAACGCTTTAGCTATCGGGAATTCGGCAGGTTACCGGTGCCTTTTTGTCTATTGCAAACACTTTTCAGGAGAACTTACTCGTTTAAAGACCTTCATCTCACGATGGTTGTTGACTCGGGTCATAATTCTAAGGGCCGAATGTACGCTTTCGCTATCCCATTCGGGGTTAAAACTACTTTTTGTAAACAAATAGATTCTAATTTCTCTTAAAGCGCTTTCGCTGTGTCTAAAATCAATGCCTAGTTTTTACTATCTGGTTCTAGCCTTAGCTGTCGCTTGTTGGTTCGTACCTTAATATGGTTTCCCACTGTCGTGGCAAAACCACCGTAAATAGCTTCTCACTATCGTGACAAAGATTTATTTAGAATTTAGATTAAAAACTACGGCCAGAAAGGTTGTTTGTAAAAAGGGAAGATTCCGGTTACTATCGAATCCTGTCCTACTAATTCGGTTACATACCGATAAAACTAATTTAGCTAGACATGATAATTAATGCAAACGTAATTAAACAATGGCAGCAGAATAATATAACATGCATACTGACAGAAATAAAATAATAATTCAATTAATAAAAACCTGTAAATCATACTGATCTCGAATCCTTGAGTAGTCCTCCACAATGTCAACGGGATTCTACTTTGGCGAGAATTAAAAGGTACAGGAACAAATAAAGCGATACAAATGAAATAAAAGGAAGAGAAATGGAAAATAATGCAGGAAAGTAAATTTGGCTTCAATGGGAATTTTGGCAGCACTTCAATACCTCGAAGGCTCCCCCAAAACTGTGAATCTAAGGCCTATTTATAGGAGATAATTCACTCTTCAGCTTCCAGAGATCATGGGTGAGTTATGGAGGGAGTGGGAGTAACTTCCAGTAGTGGGCAGTGAGTGGAGAAAGTGTAGGAAGAAATTAGGTTGAGATTGATCGTGGCTGCTTCTGATTTGAACGTATTGATAATTTTTCTGCGTGATGGTCGTCATGAACCTGTGACGGTCGTCACGCGCATGACGGTCGTAATGGACATGTGACGACCGTCATATCAGCAAAATATGTATCTGCTGTTTTTCATCTATTTTTCATCTATTTTCCTTCCATTTCTTCTCCTTTTCTTTCTTTAGTCTAAATTCTCCCCAATCTGCAAAACGAAGTAAATTAATCATATAATAGAACATAAATCAAGATAAATTAATAATAGTCACAAATAAATACATGTAAATCAAGCCAAATAAACGATATGATTTCGCGTTATCAAACACCCCCACACTTAAACCATTGCTTGTCCTCAAGCAATCAGCCAACACGTTAAAAAGAAATAAATATAATTTGAAACAAAGACACAATGAGACTCTAATCATACGTGGCTGCTAGGCTAATGTTAGATCGATAGGTACTAAATACCAATACCATGGATACTATAACGACACAATTTCAAAAACTCCCTACTTATGCAAACCAATCGGGATCATGCCATTATAACTCAACCTATATCTCATGCTCTCTTTAACCCTATTTCATTATAGTGCAATCACATTAAGCCCGTTATCCATACACATTCATGGCAAGTAAACCTGTTAGTGACTATGATCTAGATGCTATTTCATTTTTTCTCTGAAAATATTCTTAAGCATCAATTGAACTTAAAGAGTTTGACCCGTTAGGCTAAGTGCTCGGGTGAGGAGCACCTAACTTAGAAGGAACATGTCTTTTCGTCATTTTTTTTTCTTTATTTCTCATTTTACACTAGAGATCATACACTTATTTGAATCGGTTTCTTACTTAGTGTGTTTAGGATGGTGTTGACTGCTTAAATAAACTACTTAGGGATTACTACAAGAACCTGGAGCTTTAAGGTTTCGGCATAATGGGTACTCAAATTGATTTTTGCATATTTAGGGGGTTAAGGGTGTTGGGACGGTATCAATTTTATCAAAACTTTCCCACGTTTTTCTAACATAGCCTGGACAGCCTATATACTTTCAGAGAACCATGTCATGAATCGAAGCAAAATTTTGTTGTTAAAATTTTGAAATTTTGGGGAAATTGAATAACAAGCGAAAACCACGCATAAAGACTCGACAACACATGCAAAGATTTTGACATAATGTTAAAAATAGATAAAATTCCTAGAAGCATGAAATAAAATGTAAAACAATAAAGTTCCTCCCCCACACTTAAACCAAACATTGTCCTCAATGTTTTAGTAAAAGGTGGAAAAGGAAAGATAGAACCTGTATGAATGCTACTGCTCTTGCTATCCTTGTCTTTGTTGATCACTTCTACTTCGGCGGCAGGCATTTTGAGATACCTTTGTTTGTGTAATTCTCGAACCAGTTCATCATGTTGCTCGCGTCAAGAGGAAGTACTCATCATCAGTGTTCCCACCAGCAGCGACACTCGTAGGAATGTCTGTGGGCATAGCTCATCTTCTCAGATCGTCATCTAGAGAGTTTTCGCTTAGATATAGCTAAATAGTAACAAGCGATACATTTCTTTATTTTCTGCAACTTTAAACAAACAAATTAAAATAAAGACTTTGTGGGTTGCCTCTCACACAACGCTTTGTTTAACGTTGATAGCTCGACGGCCAAGGAGTGCAAGTACTCATGGTGGTTCTTTCGATAATGGTTCCTCGATCAAACTTTGAATGATCTTCGGTTTCCATGGCCACTTATCAAGCCATCTCTCATATCCCTCACCTTTTCTTTTCTTTCTTCTATAGGGTGGTTCATTGTTTTGAACTTGTAGTGGTGGTTCTGGATCTATCCTAAGTATCATTTTTTAAAATTTGGGCTTAGTTATTTCATCCACCACCTCAAAATTTAATCTTACCCTTTTAACAGTAATGATGACCCTAGTTTCATGGTCCTTGAATTTTCTTTTGTTATGAAAGACCTTAGACAAAGGTGCATTAGTGCGGATATTTTCCAATACCTCTACATATGTTTTGGATTGGGAGTTTACCTTAGCTTCCACAACCAATTGTGAGAGAGAATTAGGTGGGGTATAGGGAGGAGGGGCAACAATAGGTGCTTCCTTCTCTACCTCTTCGACAACCTCCCTTTCGGGTGGTGTCGGTGGATTTTTCTCAATAATTATGCTTGTCTCACCAAAACTCTCCTCAGACTCATCATCACTCTCCCTAGGATCTTCTATTTGTTCTTCATTACTAGTGGTTACAACATTCACATGGCTCTCAAGGAAGGGTCCTAGAGATGTTTGTGTAAGCAAAGAGGTTTGAGTCTCCAAAGCCTTGCTGTGAGTCGCGAGGGAATCGACTATAATGCTCATCTACTTAAGGTCTTCATCAATTTGGAGATGTTGTTTTCTAAAATCTTCATTTTGGAGATTTTGTGTCTCCACAAAGCGCTCCATCATAGATTCTATCCTAGAGTGAGTAAACGTCTCTTCGAATTCTTCTAGTAATAGTTCAAGGTTGGATGTATTGAAATCTTGCGTTTCCTCAAAACATTGGGAGTCGTCATCGTAGAGGGAATTTGGGTGAGAATGCGTCGTATTGAAATTTTCTAATAATATTTCGAGGTCCGATTTAAACGAATCTTGTGGTTCCTCGAAATATTGAGGGTGGTAGTTATAAGGAAAATATGGGTTATACATAATGATTTAGATACGAGTGCCTTAGTCTATACTATGCAACAACGGAATCACAATATTGACTGTTGGTCCCTGGCAACGGCGCCAAAAACTTGATGCGTCCGCAAGTGCACGGAAATATCGAAGTAATATAAAAGATTGTCGAACCCACAGAGACCAATGTCAATCTACCGTTATCTATTATTACGGCGTAAAGCTAAGGCTAATGGAATTAGGAAAGCTGAATGCGAATGAAATTAAATGCACAAGAAATAAAGATTTTTGGTTTAAAGAAATGCGGTAAAGGAATATCGGTATGTAACGCTTTAGCTATCGGGAATTCGGCAGGTTACCGGTGCCTTTTTGTCTATTGCAAACACTTTTCAGGAGAACTTACTCGTTTAAATACCTTCGTCTCACGATGGTTGTTGACTCGGGTCATAATCCACAATGTCGACAGGATTCTACTTTGGCCAATTGGCCAAATAAAATTTGCAGAAAGAAATACAAAGCTCTAAACTAAAGGAAAAACGGAAAGGAAATAAAAACAATAAAAATGGGAAAAATGGCTTTAATGGGAATTTTTGCAGCACTTCGATACGTCGAAGCCCTCCCCCTAAAACTGTGAATCTAAGGCCTATTTATAGGAAATAATTCACTCTTCAACTTCCAGAGATCATGGGTGAGTTATGGAGGGAGTGTGAGTAACTTCCAGTAGTGGGCAGTGAGTGGAGAAAGTGTAGGAAGAACTTAAGTTGAGATTGATCGTGGCTGCTTCTGATTTGAACGTACTGATATTTTGTCTGCGTGACGGTCGTCATGAAATGTGACGGTCGTCACACGCATGACGGTCGTAATGGACCTGTGACGACCGTCATATCAGCAAAATCCGTATCTGCTAATTTTCATCTATTTTTCATCTCTTTTCCTTCCATTTCTTCTCCTTTTCTTTCTTTAGTCTAAATTCTCCCCAATCTGCAAAACAAAGTAAATTAATCATATAATAGAACATAAATTAAGATAAATTAATAATAGTCACAAATAAATACATGTAAATCAATCCAAATAAACGATATGATTTCGCATTATCAGTCCTTAACTAACAAGTCAAAGATTTTGTCACATTTAGTGACATCGAAATTGTATGTTCTTTTAGGAAACTTATCATTAGACTTAGTGGGATTTTTCCCATTTGCAGGAGCTAAATATTTACAAGCGTAAGGTGGACCTTGCTTTAATTCAGCAACCTCTACCTCATTTTCATCGAAATAAAGTGTTTCATCACAAACACGTATTCTCGACATCTTCCTTACATTCTACGAAGGCCACTTTCTTACTCTTACTAAATCTAGCCTTCTCCTCTTTCAATCTTTCCAAGCGTCGAACTCGGTCAGCTAGCTGTGCCATATCTCTAAGATACTGAGTATCTAACTTTTTCCTAATGGAATAATCTAGACCCCCCGCAGCCATTTCGACCAATTCATGTTCTGGAACTTGGGTAAAACATCTGGCTTTGAGGAGTCGAAACCGATTTAAGTAGTCGTCGATTGGCTCCGTAACTTTGCGTTTAATACTAGCCAACTCCTTCAAACTAATCTTGGTTTGTCCCGTGTAGCCGTTCCAACTGGGCCCAATTATAAACTGAATTAGGAGGTAGCATGGTAAACCAAGTAAATGCGTTCTTTGTGAGCGAACTTGGGAAATACTTGATCCTAAGGCTTTCGTCTCCAGCTATCTCTCCAGCTTCGATCAAGTACCTAGCCACGTGTTCGACGGTTGACTCTATTGTGTCTCCTGCAAACTTACTAAATTTTGGGACTTTCGTCCTTGGAGGTAACTCAGCCTGCAAGATGTAATCCACTATAGGCGAAGTATAATTTGGCCTGGTAAAGCCAAAATTTGCACCATTTCTGGTCATTATTCTTTCGACCATGGCTGCAAGGTTGTTCTCTTCTGCTACCTCGTGGCGTCAAACCTGTCTAAGTATTTGCTCAACATTTTGATGTTTGTTCACCATGACTACCATTGGTTCTTCCTCCATCTGAGCTGGTACCTGATTCCTTGGCGGTTCGACTCTGAAAGGTCCGCCTATTTCATGATCTTCCATAGGAACTTCGTGACTGTTTTGTTGCTGATAGCGGGGCATGTTTTTGACAACTGCTACTCTTTGCTCAAATGTTGGTACTCCCATGAAATCATCCATACGAGCTAGTTATGTTACTACCTGTTGGTTGGTCTGAGTAGTATTTTGGATTAAAGGCTGAAAGATTTCACCCATTGTCTAAGATAAATTATGTACCATTTACATGTTACTTTCGTCCATTTGTTGTCTCAAGCAAATTATGGAGGTGGTAGTAAGGCTTGGTACTTGTTTGGAATAGCCAACGCCTACGCCCTGGTTATTTCGACCACTTAACCCTTCTCCTTGTATTGGCGAAGATACCACATTCTCTAAAAATATGGATGGAGTAGTTTGCACATTCTGCATTATGGACGTTGGCATACCATATGGTTGATTCCTTAGCAATTGTTGGGAAAACCCTGGTGGAGGGATTGGCATGTGCATCGAACTTCCTGGGAGTGTTGGGGAATAGGGACTTTGAGGCCCTATATATTCCAACACATGTTGAATGTACGTTCGTACACATGTTGATCCAGGACTGGATTGCGCCAGCTCTGACACTACTATTGGAGGTGATGTATGTCCTTTTGTCGAAGAGACTGGGTATGGAGCGTTGAGACCCCATGCTTGACTGAGTATTTCAAATGCTCCTTTGAGGATCAACTTGTTGATTAGCATTCGTTGTCATTCTTGTAATGTATTTTTATTTTGGTATTTCTTTTTGTCCAATGGCTATTTTTCCACTCCTTAGTAACATACAACGAAGTTTTCACCCAAACGATTAGTGTAAACTTTAAAATTACTTAGCACTGGGTTCCACCGGGTGTGCCATTTTGTTTACTGTGATTTTTAGTAAACACCCGCTGGTCTATCACTTTATGGTAAACTGACTAACTTGCAGGATCGACCATACTAAATCTTAGAACATGTGCTAAGCGCGTGCTGAGTTGCCCAAAACTAGACTTCACGTTCGACTATGAAAGTAAAAAGAAATAAAGGCAAGACTGTAAAGGGCGAAAGATTATAACCAAACTCCATGTTTGACTACAATTCTTTGTGAAGTATAATTGTGCTCGAAGGTAAATGTGCAAGAAAGTAAATTGCTTGGAAATAACTCCAATTTGAACTCCACGTTTGATTGGGTGATCTTTAAGTACACAAACTGAAAAGAAATGACTTTGAAATTAAACGTGCAAAAGTCTCAGGCGGGAACTCCGCATTTGACTTTGAAGTCTTTGAAAGCTAAATAGCAAGAAGGTAAATTACTTTGAAAATAATTGGGCGAAAAGACTAAAAGTGCAAGAAGAGTAAAAAGGCTTTGGAAAATAAAGTTGCACGTAAGTAAATGGCTTGAAATTAACAACTGAACTATAAATGCGAAAAGACTACGGTCTAACTCCATGTTCGACGTACCTCTTTTGAAAGTTAAATGGCTTTTGAAAGTAAAGATGCAAGTAAGTAAAGGGCTTGGAAGATAACTCTAATCAGAACTCCACGTTCGACTAAGGGGTCTTTGCAAAGTAAATGGGCAGAAAAGTGTAAAGGGTTGTTTTGAACATAAAAACTGAAAGTTAAAAATGGAAAGTGAATTGTAAAGATAAATTGCATTGATAAGAAAAGATTTGGTGTTGTATCATGTACATTCTTGTTAACTCGTTTCTCTACACGCGGATACTTTAAGTTGTATGAACTAGTACAATAATGAATGAACACCCCTATTACACAAATTTTACACCTATTTATAATGCTGTAAAATAACTACTACATAGCGGTTGAAACTTTCTAGCATACTTTTGGCGCTTCTTTTGCTCTTAACCGCCCACATGTTCTTTTCCACTTATTTTAAATTTTTAATATTCTGCACTTCCCCCCAATTTTGGCGAAACCGTCTTCTTGCTCTCTTTAACACAGTCTTTGTCGAGCATTTTCCAACACCTAGCATTTTTTGCCCCTTGTTCAACTTTCTTCGACTTTGAAGTTTTCCTTGATTGGGTCGAAATTCTTCCATACACCAAGTATTGGTATCTTTGATCTAATATAGCTCTGGTCTCGACTAGTGTCAAAAATTAGGAGCCAACAATAGGAAACTCTCATCTTCATCATCTTGCAAAGAAGGAAACCTCACTAACTTGTGATAGCAATCTATATGAACTCGATTAAATTGCAAACAACTCATACCCAAGATTACGTCCAATCCCTCCAACAGCAAACACACTAAATCCATAATGAATTCTTTACCATACATGGTGTTGCTACTGCGAAAATAAGGTGCCGGCAAAATAGAAGAGTCGCCACCTTTCGTTATTTATCCCACATAAAGGGAAAGGAAACGATTGGAAAAACCTGTGACGAAAATGGTATAAGACAAGGTCATCACAACCATTTATGGGTTCGGGAGTCGGTTACGCAAGGGGAAGGTATTAGCACCCCTCACGTCCATCGTACTCGACAGGATCCATGCTTGTTGTGTTTATCTGACGGGTTGGTTTAACTATCTACGCTAAAAGGCTGGTCTGAAAAGAAAAGAAAATGACTCGACAAAACACAGCAGTTATATGCCTACGTATTCCCTCGTGCAATGGGAAAGTCAGAGTCAACGTAGTTAGTCTAACTACGGGTTATGGGGGAAGGTTGCTCGCCAAGATATCGCATCTTGTGCCTATGTACTCTTAACAGGCTTGAGAGATCAGAGCTAACATAGTTCGGGATAAAAAGGGGACATAGGTTTGTCTTTTTTATCCGAGTACGGTTAACAAATAGTTCCAGCAGTTGGTGTATGCAGCTCGACCATTGGATACTTAGGCGTTACCGTTTGCGATAGAACTAAGAGTTAACCATACTCTTTTATCTGAAAAGATTTTCCTTAGATTATGGGCACACGGGGCAAAAAGAAGGTTTGATATTTGTTTTTTGTCTTTTACGGAAGAAGTGTTTTTTATGGATGTTTGCAACTAATATCGCACTAGAGACTATGACCTAGGAGTGAATACGTCGCATGTCACCCAAAGGGTACCATACTAAACTTCCTGATAATTGGAAGGAAACCCTGCAATAATCATTTCCTAAGTAGCTTAAGGCTCGTAACGTACGATATCAATTAACCTTTATTACTGTATTTTGATTTGTTTGAAGATGAGAAGAGAACGGACACAACTAAGGGGAAACTATCAAGTCCTAACAGTTGTCATGCAAATTTGTCCTAATGGGTGAGGTTAGGAGGGAACTAACTAAAGTTATCATGCATGGTTAGAACCCTAATGCCTGTCATAACTTCTCTTGAACAAGAGAAGTTAGAGTCCCTAAGGGAACATGGCAAAGGAAAGCAACAACAAAAGAAATAATCTGAAAGAATAACGGTAAGTAAAATGCATGCAATGCAGCAATACAAGCAGAAAGAGACAAATTCAACTTCTAGAGCAAACAAGCAAAAGCAACATAATACACTGTTGCACCCCCAAATTTGCCCAACCTTTTCCTTCTTGTTCTTGCATTAGCATAACATCATCATAGCATTATCATAGCATTACATTAGCATTTATGCAGGGGATCAAGTGCGATATACATCAAGAGAGGCCTATCTAAAGGTTTTATTCGAGCTTGAGGAGTCACTAAAGTCACCAGGAAGTGGTTCATGCCCTTGAGAAGTTCAGATGCTTGTGTGGGGTTCATCCCCTGACTTAGAGGCCAAATGAAGATTATCAATGAGTTGGGAAGTCTTGATTATAGGTGAGATATGTTGAGAAAACTTATGGAGTGCCTTGAGGATCATGGTGGAGCTCGGTCAAGTCATTTTGTTATGTGCAAGCAGCCACAGTTGGAAATGTTGCACTTAGGGTTTTCACCTGATCAACCCTAAGTCAACGGTGCAATTGAAGATGTTCAAAGCCTATTACTAGGTCATGGAGATCATGGAATGATATTTTGAAACATTTGAGATGTTGTTCAAAGACCAATTCAAGAGAATTCAGAGTGTGAGGAGTTGCTAAGCCAAGGTTCTCAGTGTAAAGTCCCATGTTTAGTGCCTAACTTCAAGACCACACAAGTCAAGATAAAAGTCTCACATGACTTTGGAGTCCACATGAATGTTGTAGAGTATGTTCATAGCTTTAATTTGAGTACTAAAAGTCATCCATCTGATTTATAGAAATCAAGTTACAAGCCAGACAAGTTACAGGTCATCAGATGAATGTGAAATTTGTCTACAAAAGTCAACCAGCTTCCATGCCAGTTTTGACCTAGAAGGAAGTTTCACCTAACCTTTTGGAAAATACGAAAGTTGTTCCTCATGATCTTAGCTTTCCAAAAAGTCCTAGAAGTCCTCCATCTGATTTGCATAGCTCAAGTTATAAGCTTTGCAAGGCAGGGGTATTTTGGGAAACTATGATTATAGGTCATAATATTACAGGTCAAGTTCAATACTTTGCATAACTCAAATGGACTTTTTTCCAACATGAAAGTTGCTCCAAATTGGGTCATTTGTTCAACCATACCTCAAGGATTCAATGGGCTAGCTCCTAGGTGAACTTTCATGGAAGGTACTTTGGTGAAAGTTTGTGAAATGGCCTAGATTGGAAAGTTACCAAATGTTAATCAAACAAAGTCATATTTGTGCTTATTTTGAATGGAAATCATGTTTTAAGAACAATGGCATTATTACATGTTTCATTTGAGGATTTTATCATAGCCTATTTCAATATTTCTTCATGGTTAAGGTACACTTTGAATCTAAGCCCTTAAGATTGAAACAAGGGCTAATTTTGGACCATTGATCATTCTTACAAGGCAAGATATATAAACAAATGAGGCCAAGGCAAATGGGGGGATTCATGATCATTTTTCACCACTTCCATAATCAAAAATCCAAAAATCAAATTCCTTTCTCTCCCACTTTTTTAATCATTTCCCATCACAATTATCTTCCACAACAATTATAGAATTGATTCAACATTTGTTTGGCCAAAATTGATGTATGAACATGGCCATAAACCTCCATTAAAGTGAGCTTCAAGTCAAAATTGATTTTTCAATTTCACAATAATTCAAGGCTTTCTTTCCATCCAAACACCTTCATCATCAACTATAGAACGTGTCCACATCATTCTCTCAAAGAATTGGTGGTTGAGTGAGGCTATCGGAAGCCATTTTAGGAGGTATAAATAATTCAACATAGATCCTTATTTATGAGTCTTTCTTGCTCCATTTTTGTTGCATTGCATTGCTTTCAAGGCCTACATGGATTCTGGTACAAAAAAAGAGCACTTTCATGACAATTTTTGGTTCTTGACATCTTCATGGATGTGCACGGTTTTGGAGTTTTAGTGAGTTTAAGTCCAAAATAATGCCATATTCTTCATCCCCACGAAATTTCACTCAAGTTTGGTCTAAAACTCATTGGATTTGGACAAGAAATGAAGGAGATAGAAGCATTCAAAGTTTTCCGGCCAAGAACACTCACCTCCGGCCGCCATGTTCAAAGCTTGCTGCATTTTCCCTCATTTTTCTTCATTCAAAGGAAGAAGATGACACAGCCACCCTTGGATCACCCAAAAAATGAAGACTTAGTCCTCACATCCAAGCATCACACGCTATGCCACGTGTCAGGACCTAAACACGGTCGTTTTGCATCAGGCAGGGGCTGGGAGAACGTGGGTTCGATCCCTCCCCCTGCCACTTTTGTGTATTCTCACTTATTCACCTCATTTCTTATTGTATTCATGTTCTTGTCCATGTTCTTTTATTTTCTTTTTCTTCATGCTTATTCAAAATACCATGATAAATAGCAAAATTAATCTTTCTGATCCCAATTTTTTTGTGCTAAATCTTTGAGATGTCTAGAAGTTAATAGAATCGGAATTATGATTTTACCGTTTTCTGACATTTTCTTTGGATTGTTTACATTTGGAGTGCCATAAGAATGTAAATACTTGTGTCATGATTTTGTTGATTTTCTTTAACCTACCAATACATCATTTAAATACCAAATCGTTTGCAGGGTATTCATACACGCATTGAGGTACCTAGATATATTTTTACTTGATTTTTACTGTACCATTTTGAAGGGTTTTGAAGGTCTTTCTTTGCCATGTTCTAGTTTGGCTTTCTTTGTGTATACTTGACCTAGTTTCAATTGGTTTGACCAGCTCCTTTGGGATATTTTTGCTATACTTCTCACCCATGGTTTGTGACATGTTTTAGGGCATTGGAGATTTTATTTGGAATTTTTTTGGTATCATTTACTATTTTTCCCATATTTTTGTAATCGGACTTGTAATATGGACTTTCAAGCAGACATTGGTTTTCTTTCGGCTCCAACGGCCTCGAATTGTTTGTGTGATGAGCGCTATGGTTCCTATTTCTTATTGTAGACATTGTATAGGACTTGTAGATCATTGGATGGCTGTTTTTATCATACATAACTTGCCCATTAGGTACCATACTTTCATGATAGTGCGTTATGATTCCAAATCGTGGTTTACGTACGTCATTCATAGGTTTCTGTTTCCTTTTATCTCTTTATATTCACTTGTGGCCAAGATTGCATGTTTATAATAGGCCACCTTCCATTCATTATAGGCTTGAGGTTGAGATGGTTCTTCCTCCCTCACTTGCATTGCATGTTTACCTTTCTACACTTTGCATTTCATGTATGCTTTACCATTGTTTTCTTCTTCTTTTGTCTTCCTTTCCTTAGGATTTCC
This sequence comes from Lathyrus sativus, assembly GCA_963859935.3. Lineage (NCBI taxonomy): Eukaryota > Viridiplantae > Streptophyta > Magnoliopsida > Fabales > Fabaceae > Lathyrus > Lathyrus sativus. Next base: position 418,733,484 of record OZ012737.1, read on the forward strand.
ATTCTTTCTTGCTGAAGATAGAATGGGATAGACATTAGGCTTTTTAACCATGCATGACAACAATAAGTAGTTCCCTCCTAACCTTGACTATAGGATGAACATTGCATGACAACTACTAGGTTTTGAACTAGTTTCCCTTTAGTTGTGTTCTTTCTCTTCTCATCTTCAAATATTCTTAAAATACTTAATAAAGGATAACACGTGTTGTGCGTTACGAGCCTTAAGCACTTGAGAAAGAGTTATGGGAGGGTTTCCCTCACGTAGCTTGAATGCTTAGTGTGGCACCCTTTGGGTGACGTGCGACGCATTCACTCTTAAGTCCAAGTCTTTAGTTCAACACGAGTTACAAACAAAACTCAAAACACTTCTTCATAAAAGACACGAAAACAAACATTCAACTTCATTTTGTCCTCTTGGACCTTAATCGAGAAAACCCTTTTTCTTAAAGGAGAGTTCTGTTAACACTTGGTTCCGCTGCCCACGGTAACGCCTAAGTCTCCGACGGTCGAGCAACATACACCTAGTGCCAGAACCATTTGTTAACTTTACTTGGATAAAACACTTGAACAACTTGTGTTCTCCGTAGCCCGAACTACGTTTGCTATGATCTTTCATGCCGTGTGAAAGTACGTAGGCACGAGATGCGATATCTCGGCGAGCAACCTTCCCCCCTTTTACCCGTAGTTAGGCGAACTACGTTGACTCTGATTTCTCGTTCCAAACAGGAATACGTAGGCATAGAACTGCTGTGTTTTGCCGAGTCACTTTTTTTTCCTGTTGTCCTTAAGCCTTTAGCTAGATAGTATTAATCAACCCTTCAAGATAAACAATTAAGTGTGGATCCCGTCGAGTACGACGGACGTGAGGGGTGCTAATACCTTCCCCTTGCGTAACCGACTCCCGAATCCAGGACTTGGTTGTGATGACCATTCCTTTCCTCTTTCGTTAGGTTTTCTCTGAGCGTTTCCTTTCCCTCCTTTGGGATAAATAACGCACGGTGGCGACTCTTCTGTTTTTCCGGCGTCGATTTTCGCAGTAGCGAGAGCTGGCGACTCTGCTGGGGACTGCGATGGTTCCCTATGCGAGTCTCGCCTTGGTTTTTCTTCCTAGCTGTCTGGGTCATCCCCAGCAGCTGGCGACTCTGCTGGGGACTCTAACGGTTCCCTATGCGAGTCAGCCCTAGCGCTTGTTTGTTTATCTTATGGGTTTTACTTTCCAGCATTTTATTTTCAGCATTATATTATATCCTTATTATGCTGTTGTGGGAGGGGATTGATTTTGATGAGTGATAAGCTAGACCCAGGCTTGAGTGTACCTAGCATTAGTTGTGGAAAGTAGTGGGCGCGTGCTTGCTTTGCAGGTGCTAGTGTCTCACGAAATCCATGCTCAGACGAGATTCTCCCGGTTGACTTCTTTTCCAGCCCTTTGGGCTGGAGGGGTTGTTGGTTTGGAGGATTGTCGACTATGGGGACCGATCATTTGGGATTCAGCTAAGTGAGGCCGCTTCAAGAGATGATGATGTCACACCTTCTGGGTATCGTATCATCGCTCTTGAAAGTCTGTGACGCTGATGAACGCATAGGATGCCATACCTCGTCGGTGAATTAAGTCCATACCTGTGAGGGGAATTGGGTTATGCAGGAAACCATAGCTCCATATCACCCGGTTTTCTCTACAGTGTGAACTTTTGGTTTGATATCAGAGGTCTTCAGTATCAGTGATCTATGTTGTGCAGTGATCTATGTTATGCAAAGGCAGAGCTCTGATTATTCTCTGACAACAGCACAGCTACCTTGATCCCTTATAGCATCTTTGCATTTTTGCATTTTTCATCTGCATTGATTACATGACATGCATTAACATTGCAGGTGCATATTTCCTTTGATTCTAGCTATCTTGCTCTCCATTTATGACATGGAAACCCTCAAGAAGACAGTTGCCTAAAAGTTCTCTTCTCCTGACATCCGTTCGCTTTTGAGTTTGATCGCTCTAGCTGATCCAAAAGTAAAAGAAGATTGCTCAGTGTGGTGACCCTCAGTTGAGATGCTTCGTCTTTCCTAATTATATCTTGGCAATTACCCTGGAGGAGTAAGTTGCGCTACTAGGAATTCCGATATTGAATCAGATGCCATATGTTCATGCTGAGCCTAATCTGGCTAAGCTTGCTGAAGTTGGTTGTCTAGATGTTTCTGAATTCTCGGGAAGATTGGTTAAGCTGAACGGAGCATACGTGTTTCATTTGTCGTTCTTGGTTGACAAGGCTGTTGCTTATGTTGTATCAACCATCACCAGTTTTGGCTGAGGTCTTTCCATTACTCGTGCTCAGATACTTGTGCTTGTAACTACCTATGTGGTCTTCCATCTGTATATGAGGAGTTTTTTTACTATTGTTGTCTGAGGGGTTTCCATTGTCATGTGTTTCACTTGGAACTAGAATCAAGGGAAATATTGCATATGCATATATACATTGTTAGCATTTTGCATGTTTTTCTTTGTGTTTGCAGGTACCTTCTTAAGCCTCGTTCTTATGTTATGTTGTCTTTTCAGAGTTGTTTCAGGATTGCTGACCAGAGAATTCACCAGTATCCTACTAGAAACAATCTCAAGAAAGCCATGGATCACGTTCAGACTGAGATGCAAGAGATGAGGGAGCGCATGACTCAGCTCATGGAGATCATGCAAGGTATGGCTCAAGGACAGGAGCAACTGAGAACAATGGTCCAGCCCCTGGTAGCTAGGGTTGATCTTAATGGAGTTCTTCACGAAGGTATTGCTGCTAATACTCCCCGCAATCATACAAAGATTCCTAACGCCACCGATGTGCCTACCAGATGCACCCCAACTGCTGCAGGGGCCGGGAATGGTAGTGATATTGGCGTCTGCCACGCTGGTCTGGGTAATGCTACTGGTAATGCAGGTTTTTGTAATGCTGGTAATACAGGTCTTGGTAATACTGTTAACTTGGGTTGTGGTAATGGTGCTCATAATGCTGGGTTTGGACCTGGTACTGCTAACCATGGTCTGGGTAACGCTGGTTATGGTTACAATGTCAATCCGAACGTCTATGGTCCGGAGGGCGCCTACGCAGGGTATGGCAATTGGGACCAACGATGGAATGAAGATCGTCAGGACAACGTGTTCTCTATGAGGGATGTAGGTGCTGAGTTGCCTGCTGAAGCTGATCGTAGATTCAGAATGCTGGAGGAACAGATGAGGAATATAACAAATCAGGACTCCATGGGGCTCGACATGGCCAATTTAGGACTGATCCCTGATTTACGAGTGCCGTACAAGTTCAAAGTTCCTACCTTCGATAAATACAAAGGTGTCACTTGTCCAAGGGTGCACATACGTTCATACTACAGAAAAATGTCAGCCTATTCAAATGATGAGAAGATGCTCATGCATTTTTTCTAGGATAGCCTGTCAGGGCCGTCGCTCGAGTGGTATATGGGTTTGGAACCCTCTCAGGTTTGAAGTTGGAAGGGTTTGGCTGAAGCGTTTGTGAAGCACTACCAGTATAACAATGACCTTGCTCCTAATAGGGTCCAGCTTCAGAATGTCGTCCAGAAGAACGGGGAATCTTTCAAAGAGTACGCCTAGAGGTGGCGTGAGCTTGCAGCCAGAGTGCAACCCCCAATGGTAGAGAGAGAGTTGATTGACTTGTTTGTATCGACGTTATCTGGGATGTTCTATGAAAAGCTCGTCAACTATATGTCCGGGAGTTTCTCTGACCTTGTCATCACTGGTGAGCGTATAGAAAATGGCATCAAGATTGGGAAAATTCAGGACGTAGAAGTACCTTCTTCAGGTGGAGGAAAGAAAGTGTTCGAAAATAAAAAGCGCGAAGGCGACGCTAATTCTGTGTCAAGCTCTCGGGGTAGAGGCAGAGGCAGATATCAAGGTCAGTGTCATCATCATCAGGCTGCAAGTGTTATCATTCCGATACCACAACAACAACAACAACAACAACAACAACAACAACCACAATAGCAGCAGAATCAACAGGGCTACAGGAAGTACCAGAATTCGAGGGGAGCAAATAGAGTATTCGATACGCCGCCAATGTCGTACTCCCAGATGCTTCAGACGTTACTACAACTGCAGTTAATCTAGAAGAGAACCTTGTCCCCTCTGACAGGCCGATCACCACCTGGCTATGATGCAAATGCCCGCTGCGAATTCCACTCGGGGGCACCCGGGCACAACATTGACGATTGTAAGGCTTTTAAGCACAAGCTGCATGATTTAATTGACAGTAAATCCATAGAATTCTCGCATGAAGCGCCCAACATTGTGAAAAGTCCCATGCCGAATCACGGACCGGCAGGAGTTAGTGCCATTCTGAAAGAGGAAAGCTTGAATCTAGTGACGAGGGTTGAAGAGTTAAAGACTCCACTGGGTCAGGTGAAGAAAGAATTGCTGAGAGGGGGAGTGTTCCCTGGTTGTTATGAAACTTGTGCTAATTGTGTGGACCATCTAGAAGGGTGCGAAGATCTGAAGAGACATATTCATGCTTTGATAAACGAAGGAACGTTATAGTTTGACCGTACTATGGAAGATAGACCTGTTGAGGAAGTGACAGAGGAGCGGGATGAAGTCGCGACAATTTCAATCCCTTACAAAACGATCATAATACCAGTGCCTCCCAAAAGGCCGACCGTCATCATAACTAAAGTTGGGCCAGTTCCGTATGAGAGTACTAAGGTGATTCCGTGGAATTACGGAGCAGAAGTCTTTTGTAATGGGGAGAAGGTGGAGTTGAAAAGTTCTTCAGCAGACTCAGTGGATAATCTGGTGGGTACAGGTGGCATGACCCGCAGCGGCAGGATCTTTGCGTCACCAGAAGTAGAGTCTGAGAGAGCTGCAAAAGGGAAGAGTAAGTTTACGGAAGAAAGCAATCCTCAGGGGAAGGAAAAGGAGTCTTTGACGAAGGACGTGGAGGAATTCATGAGATTAATCCGGAAAAGAGACTATAAGATAGTCGAGCACTTACAGCAGACGCCGTCTAAAATCTCTATATTGTCATTACTATTGTGTTCTGAGGCCCACAGGAACACCTTACTGAAAATCCTTGACACCTCATATGTACCCCAAGAGATCTCGGTCAATCAACTTGAGGGGGTGATGGCCCACGTGAATGCGGGGCACGGGCTCGGCTTTACGGATCTTGATCTGACACTTAAAGGCCGTAATTATAATAGTGCACTTCGTATTTCGGTTGAATGCAGGAGCACAGTCATGTCCCATGGATTGGTTGACACTGGATCTTCCCTGAATGTTCTACCCAAGAAGGCCCTAATGAAGCTGGATACCCGAGGTATCATTTGTACGCCTAGTGACCTTGTGGTGCGTGCTTTCGATGGGACACGCCGTTCAGTGTTCGGAGAGCTGACCTTACCCATCCAAGTGGGACCTGAAGTTTTCGATACTGTGTTCTACATAATGGATATACAGGCTGCCTACAGTTGTCTGTTGGGTCGGCCATGGATTCATGCAGCGGGGGCCGTGACGTCTACACTCCATCAAAAGTTGAAGTATATGGTCGGTGGCAGCATTGTCACCGTATGCGGTGAAGATGACATACTGGTAAGCCACTTATCGTCATTCACGTATATAGAAGTGGACGGTGAGATCCACGAGACTCTGTGTCAGGCCTTCGAGGAGGTTCGAGTTAAAGATAAGTCTCCAACTACGAGCAAAGCGCCGGAGGTAGCAATGTCGTCGTTCAAGGAAGCCCAAGCAGTGGTTCAGACTAGGGCAGCGCAAGTTCTGGACATCCCTAACAAGCAAGACAAGTTCGGTTTAGGGTACTGTCCTGCATCGTCATCACAGAGCGCTCCACGATTAAAAGGGCCAATTGTGTTCACTCCAGGAGGAGTCGTGTTTGAACGAATCAATGCTGTGTCCGATGTTGAAGGCGGAGATAGCGATCGTGACTTGGATTCATGGATAAAGCCCAGTTCCTAGAAGCTGGCAATTTTCATTTTATCATGTCATTTCTTTGCATTTGTAGTTTCTTTCCTGTCTACGTGCAATTTTCGCTTGTAAAAACTTGTCGTTTCTCAATTGATATTGATAATGAAATAAATATGCATGTTTTGAATTAATTCATTCGTGTTCACTTTATTGCTTTCTTTTATTTCAAACGCTTGTTTAAGTGGAATCCGGGGAGTATGACGAAACCGAAAGACGTGTAAACTTCCGATTGTATGCTCTTGGATAGAAAAACTTGTTGATGATATACAGGCATTGTTCCAAATCCATAAACACCGGAGATATAAGGAAGATAATCCCTTGTCAACCCCTTTGAGCCTTGTAGTAGGAGTTTCTTTCTGAAAATGAAAAACCCTCAATCTTAACCTGGGGCAGGGTAGGTGTCGGTTAATTTGATCAAGCGTTCGAATTACGAAAGGAGTGTCCGTTCGAGGATAAATCACACTTGTATAGGTCGTGCCTAAAGAACCACAATGGTTAAACCTTGTCGATAAGGAGTGAAACAGTCACAATTTCTTTTAACAAGTCAGGCAAGCCGGTGTCACATGATTTGTTCAAAAAAAAAAAGAGAGAAAGAAAAAAAAAAGGCCCGCTAAGTCGAATCTTGAAAACAAGCGACTTAGGCAAAAATTAGGGTATCCCGCTGGACTTCAAAATCAGAAACTCAAAAGAGCTAGTCCAGGAAAAAATTAGGGAATGAAAAAGCGAAAAAACGAAAAGGATTACAAGAGAAAAATCCTCAAACAAGAACGAAATCGTGTGACTCCAGGCACTACAAAGACGGAAAGGGAATGACTGTCACTTCAGAAAGTGTGTGATTTTCTGAACCATCACTCCTATCACTCCACCTTTAAGAGGTGAACGCTAAGGTCGAATTAGCTGGACGTAGGATTGGAGAACATCAAGAAGAATGAGTGGGTTAAAATGAACTTTGAGCCTTTATCCTTTCTTTCCAAAACCGTGAACCTGACCACGTTACAACCTGAAAAAGTCCTAATTGAAACAGGTTTAGTTCGAGAGCATACTTCGGTAAAGATTGCATCGAAACTGACTCCAAAAGGATTCCTCTTACAACATTGTATTAAATTTGAGACTTTGATAATTGATTCGTTCATTATATGTCATAAATTTTTTCAGTGAATAGGATTGGGTTTTGAAAAAAACTGTCATACGCATTGCATTTAACATATCTTTTATGCAAAACAACTTGTTTTACTTGCGAGTAAACGCTCGACCGCAGGAAAGCTTCCACAGTGGAAAGTTTGATCAGGATAGAATGTAGAACGCCTGAATACTCCATTGAGCTGTGGCTAGCTATATCAAATAACCCCCAGTAAGGTCAGCCATCCAAGAATCAGTTAATCTGGGGCAATCAGGTCGAGATTTGCAAATCTCTCGCAGCTGGGGATACTGCTCCACGAATCAGTCAATCAGGGGCAAATCCATTGCAAGGTTGGGGCATGCCACCCCATGAGGAAAAGAATTGTTCCTCTCCGTACCTCTAGAGCTTATCCGAATTATTTAACCAAGGATCCTCTCATGGTCCAGATTCTGGGGCAAGCCATCTCGGGGTCGTCTCATGGCAAGCTATTTTCTTCTCAGTGTAGACCTTCCCAAAAATCAGACTGGGGCATGGGCATTACGCTTGGGGAAAATTCTCAGAGAGATTCGGATGAAGCTCATTTTTCCAACAATCAAAACTCATTCCCTAGCAGATGGAAGTTGCGTTTTTACCCCCAGCAGTTGGTCAGTCGTACCTCTAATCCCCACAGAGTACGAGTATGGGTTTGTTCCCCAGCAAGTCGAGATCAGATTTCTCTCCACCAGGCATGGGTGGAATATCCTCCAGCAGGTCATTCGTGACCCCAACAGTGTAAGATATGTTCCAGGGAGGCCATACAGGGTCTTTTACCCCGTTCCTCAGCAAGAGTTGCTCATCACCAGCAGAGACTTGTTCATCTCCAGTAAATTTTGTAACTCCAGGTTTGTTGGTATGTTCCTCAGCAGAGTTGTGATTATATCTTCCAAAGTTGTTCAGAGTTTTTCTCCCCAGCATGGAGCTGTAGTACTCAGACATCAGTTTTTACATTGAGTATTCAGGCTCCGGTCAGTACGTTGAGTGTTCAGACTCCGGTAAAATCAAGCAAGGGTCTATACCCCTATTAGTGTTTGTGGCTATTCCGTCGAGTATCCAGGCTCCGGTAAATCTCCAGTTCTTATTGATTCTTTCTCTCGTCGAGTATCCGAACTCCGGTAAAGATTTTGTGAGATGATCTTGATAAGTATTTGTAGTATTCTCTTTTCGTCCGATTTTCTTCGTCGAGTATTCAGGCTCCGGTGCGTTTTCGTCCGTCGAGTATCCAGGCTCCGGTTTGTTGCTTCGTTGAGTATCCAGGCTCCGGTGTATCTTCGTTGAGTATCCAGGCTCCGGTTTCTTGCTTCGTAGAGTATCCAGGCTCCGGTGCGTCTTCGTCCGTCGAGTATCCAGGCTCCGGTTTGTTGCTTCGTTGAGTATCCAGACTCTGGTGTATCTTCGTTGAGTATCCAGGCTCCGGTTTATTGCTTCGTTGAGTATCCAGGCTCCGGTGCGTCTTCGTCCGTCGAGTATCTAGGCTCCGGTTTGTTAGCTTCGTTGAGTATCCAGGCTCCTGTGCATTTTTGTCCGTCGAGTATCCAGACTCCGGTTTGTTGCGTTGAGTGTTCAAACTCCGGTTTGCTGCTTCGTTGAGTGCTCAGACTCCGGTGCATTTTCTTTGAGTATCCAGGCTCCGATTTGTTGCTTCGTTGAGTATCCAGGCTCCGATTTGTAGTTTCGTCGAGTTTTTAGACTCCGGTTTGTTGCGTTGAGTGTTTAGGCTCCGGTGTGTTTTCTTTGAGTTGTCAGACTCCAGTTTTTTGCTTTGAGTGTTCAGACTCCGATGTGTTACGTTGAGCGTTCAAGCCCCGGCTCCTCCGTTGAATATCCAGATTCCGGTGAAATTTCCAATTTGTAACGTTTTGCTTTGTCCGTTGAGTGTTCGGACTCCGATAAAGGCAGTTGGGTATACAGATCCTAGTAAGTGTTGCGATAGTACTCTCTCCGTTGAATGTTCGGTTTGTGATTGTTGCACCCCAAAATTTGTCTAACACTTCTTTACCTAGCTTATGTTTCATTTCATTCACATTAGCATTATCATTTGCATTTCATTGACGTGTATGCAGGAGATCAAGAGGTATGATTACCAATCAAGAGCTATACAAGATTGTGAGGCTAGCTAAGAAGGTTATTCAGATGTTTAAGGGTTGATATCCTTGTCAGAGAAGTTAAAAGATCCTCAGAGAGAGTGATTGAAGCCAAGAGGGTAGGTCTCCTAACTTGAGAGTTGTGGAGAGCCATTAGATGATTCTGAAGCCATGAAGAGGGACTTGAGGTCTTGAGAGAGCTCATGAGAAGTGTTTAAGATCACTTTGAGGCCTAGACAGGTCATTGTGCAAGATTAAGAAGACTCAGCCATGAGTGGCGCAATCAGGGTTTGACTGGGTCAACCCTAAGTCAACTGATGATTTGAAGGAGGTTGAGACCTAATTCAAGAGCCATGAGATCATAGATTGATGCATTGAGATGTTCTAAGGATGATTCCAAGGTTAACTCATCACGATTGAAGAGTTTGAGAAGTTTCATGCTAGGGTTCCTAAGACTTGACAGTGTAAAATCCCCTAGTTTGACCCCTGACTTCCAGGCCATTTAACTCAATATATGACTGTCATCTTGTCGCGGTGAAATTTGGATACCAAACTATTGATTAGTTTGAATCTTTTATTCATTTGCAACCGATCTTTGATTTGTCCAAAGGAAGGGATAAATATCGAAATTCCCACAATGCAATGCAAATGTAAGGTTTAGATTGTTTAGGTTCGGGGGTTGGTTAAACTTAGGGAAGGTACTAGCATCCTAAGTTTCTGTAGTACTCTACAGGAACCTCTTGTTTTATGCTGTTTATTGCTAAGTGTTATCTGCTTAAAGGATTAGAGACCCTAGTGGTTTATTTCTAAGTATACTCGATAAGATATCGCATCTTATGCCTACATATCCTTACGGGAGTGGAATCAGAGTATCTGTAGTTCCCCTAAAGGGTTAGAGGAGCTCTTTGACTGTGGTCAAAGTTCCTACGGGTTTAGGGTAGTTGTTTTGATTGGGTTTAGGAGAAGAGATGAGTCTTCATGTTAAGGGAGATGTAACCACCACAAGTGTAAAGGGGGTTGTAGGAAAATAGTATTTGCATCGTCTTAAGAAAAGGGCTTAAGTACTCGGATTGTTTGACGAGTATGCCTTTATCACTCTTAAGGCAAAGTTCCTACATGTTTGATTGTATTATTGTGGGGGTGGAGATTATATCTCACTTAAGATGACTAACATCTATTCTCTATTGTGTTTGAAAAATTTGTATAGTGTTGTTTGTTTGTCTAAGTTGTAGAGATAATGGTCCTTCCTATGGGGTAGGATCTATCTTAAGCGATCAACTTGAATGGAATCAAGGATCGTGGGGAAATGATGCAAATGACGTGCACTACACACAAGTGTTGACTCATGTGTAGGTTTTTCCTTTGGACGGTTATGCAATGCGAAAATGTAAATGCGATAATGTCAAATTGCTTGTAAAATAAATTGCGGAAATGTAATGCCATACACATACGCATGAAAGCACTAAGTGAGTGTGTGAGTTGTGGATAAATAAAAGCGGAAATAATAGAGCATACGCATGAAAGCGCTAGGTGTAAGCGAGTGAATGTGTATGTGAATGTGCGGAAGCGTGCACGATTGAATTTTATGCGAGAGATTGATTAAGTTGTAGGATTGGTTTATATGAAATGATTAATTTAGTTGATGTTGAATTGATTTTAAGCGAGGAGTTGTTTGTTGGAGAAGATATTGTATTGGATTTTAAGAGAAATTATTTAAAAGAGATTTTTATAAAAAAGGTTTGATGGTTAATTAAATTGATAGGAATAATTTTAAGTGATTATTTATTAAAAAAGAAGGTTTCTCATTAAATAAAAATAATGGTTTTGTGTTATTTTAAATAGATAAAAGTTATTTAAATTGTATGAAATAGTGTTGTTTTATAAAAAAGGTATTAAGTTGATGAAATAAAGTAGTTGATAGGACGATTAAAATAAGGCTGAGTTATTATAATAAATTAATAAGTTAAATAAATAAAAAATTGATTAGATGAATAGGTTAATTAAAAAAGGGTTAATTAGTTATTTTAAAAAGTTGATTACAAATTAAATTAATAAAGTTGATTAGAAATAATAGCTAATTAATTGAATTATATTATGAAATGATTATGTTAATTAAAGTAGCTTGAAGGGTTTTAATAGGTGGTTAATTAATTAAGTTAAAGCTAAATTAACGGATTTAGTTGGGTTAATTAGGGATTAAGAGCTAATGAAGGGATTAAAGTGGGGCGTGTGGTTGTATGTGTATGCAGGAAAAGGGGTTTACCGTGGGTATGCGACGAGGATCGTTAGATCGTGATCTGGTGGCTGTGGTTGTGATGGTGCATGGTTATAACGGTGTGGTGTGTGCATACAATTATATGATATACAAAAAAGAAAAAAACCTAATCCCTCCCTAATTTCCCCTTTGCAATCGCCACCTTCTCCGATCCTCTTCTTTTCGTGATCGCCAATCTCCTCTTCGAGTTTCCGTCTTCCTTTCGCTTCCATTTTCTTCTTCTTCTATCTTCATTCTCGTTTTGTGGACCTTCATCTTCTCTCCTGAAAACAATCACAAACGCATCAAAACTTTCACCCAAACTTAAAAAGAAAATTACCATGACGTATCGTCGATGATAATTGGTTTTGTCGCGGATGAGGGGTTCTTCGCAGTAGTTTCCGGCGAGATCTTTCGACGGCGATGATGGAAATTTGCGATGGTGTGAGGGTTCGGTTGCGCGGTGGAGAACAGATAAACTCTCTCACTCTTCTGATTTACGAGTTTAGGGTTTGATTTGGGATGTCTTTGAATGTTATATTGAATTTACTCCGATTCTATGTGTTCTGTTAGGGTTTCTCGAGGCTGGATTGGAAGTGGAGACCGGCGATTCTAGGTGTTCTTCGGCGATGAAGGTGGTTCGCGAAGAACGGAGACAACGAAGGAAAAGATAAGTTCAAAATTCCTTCCCCTTTGTCTGAAAGTGTTAGGGTTCTCGCTTGTGAGTTTGTGATTTCTGTTTGGCTGTTTCTAAGGATTGTTGTTCTGAGTTTTTTTCATGCCTCTCCTTCTGAAATTCACCTCTACTTATAGTTGTAGACTCTTAATTGCTGATTGAATGGGTCTATGAATTCATGATTTCTTTCCATTCTTGTTTTGGAAGAAAAAAACATCCGTCTGAACGTGGTGTGTAAGTTTGGGGACTGGTTGATTTGCTGTGAGCGGGTTTATTGCTTTCCATATTCATTTTAAAGTTTCCGCTTTGGCAATCAAAGCCTACAATCTTCCATATTGAGTGTGCTTGAATACGTTTGATCGTGGAAGTTCACTGGTCTGACATGCCTCTTTGTTGGAATTGCAGGTGCCACACTTAAATTTGTTTTAAGCAAAAGGCGATTCTGTCCATCTTAACTGTGGTGTTCTTGCTGTGCTTTGATGTGCAACCAGATGCAATGCCTCTTCCATTGCAGAAGCTTCAACAATTTAGGTCGTACGGGCTTCGTCAACCGGAGACCAATTGTCGAAGAGTGAATACGTGACAGGGGAGTTTCAGGAGTTGTTTCAGATTTAAAGACAACCTTATTCCTTGTCTTACCTCGAATGACTTTCTCTGCAGGTCATGGCATGAGTTGGTTTGGGTTGATCATTTTGGTGTCGACAGCAGGGGACGCAACATGAATGATTATTCCGGTCTCGTTTTAATGATAGAGCATGAAATGGTGATATTCTTGACCTCTTTTGAAATTTATCTTTGCTGAAAGAAGTACTAATGGAAACTGTATTCTTATCTGAATTGCAATGCTTAAAGGTTCAATCCAAATTGGTATTGGCGTTAACATCGGTTTGGTCTTCAACATCAATGGTTCATTACGCTGAGTTGTTCCTGAACTCAATGGTTCCATCTTCCATTTAGTCTTGTCCAACATGGTTTTTTTTAGGAGTGTTTTGCCAAGCTTGATTTTATTACTATGTTCACATCTTAGCTGCTAATTCGTCTGATATTTGCAAAGGCTGATGTAAACTGGATTGTGAATTGCAGGGATTTCCTTCGACAATAGCGGGTGAACTACATCGTCCTTCGAATTGGTTAGACGATTGGGCAGGGTCTACTGTTGATGGAATATTTCTGATCCCAATGACAGGTTCTTCTTATGTTCATCTGCCAGTTGAAGGTATGTGTATTACCGCTTTGGTTCAGACACACGCTTCAATTCCGTACTCGAATAGAAAAAAAAAGATTGCCTTCTGACGATGATCCTTGCAGGTTGTTGTTCTTGTGTGGCTTGCATACGACCCAAATGAATCAACTTCAATTCGAGGCGAGACCGAATTCGACTCGCTTGTTCAATTATGCACTTCAAGGATTGGAAGGCAGGGTTAGTAACAAAATGACCAAACCTTCATTTTAGGGACCGAATCTGGTTAAACTAATCGGTCTGCACATTGCAGGTTGTGCCATCAAGCCGAGCTTGCTTAATTTATGAGGCTCTGTAGGAAAAAAGTGTTAGCTGCTCTTGTTGAGTATGAAGGAGGACAACATGGTTTCCTTCCGTAATCTCTGGTAAGTCTTAAACACCGGGGAACCGTGTATGTAGTTAATTCACTTGTGACAGTCCAACGTTTGAAAGAACACTTCTCCGTTACTTGAATCTAGTGAAGGCATAATTCTTAAGGTTTCATCCAATTGTGCGGTAGTTTAAAATTCTCATAGGTAGTATGCTAACTTGTATCTATTGTAGGTGGAGATGGCGAATTTGGTGGTTCACTTGCTTCGCAGACCGTGAAGGCGTTCTTCAAGCGGCCATCCGCGGCTATTGGTAATGGTCTAAACACTTATCTATGTTTGGAGTCCAAAGTTATCCTGTTTCCAAACCACGTGGGAAATGCTTTCGCTTCATATTTACTTAATAACAAAACGATGTATTCGCAGGTTTCGGTCATGCTCTGGTATTCCAAGGATTGTGAGTTGCTTTGCAGAAGGGGAGCTGCCGAAGAATCGGTGCGGAGGACCTTGCTGGCCACGTTAATTGCGCCCTGGGAGCTATAGTTATAAACATCCCTTCTTCTTTTGTATCTTTTAACCGGCGTTGCATTTACTGGCGCCCTGTCACCATTCACGTGCACGACTGTTCTGGCGGCGGTTTCATCACTTAACCAAGCTTGGCACAGATAGCTTCGAGGCTTAGCATTAAGAGTTTGAAATTGGAGACCTTACTTTGCATTCTGAAGGATGTTGCAACTTAATGAAAATCTTCTTCCAATTGAAACTTTGGGATTTACTTTGTAAAATTGGATTATGAACTTCATTTGAGTAGTCTTGGATTTTGTACCCTTTGGATGAGATTTTCACTTAAATAAATCATCTCTTAAACTAGGATAAGATTTGGTATTAAACTTGGATTTTTGTTTCGAACAAAGATGGAGCTCAAATAAATCACTCTTGAGTTTCAAAATGGTTGAACAAAATTGATCCAGCTTACGACTTGCCACGGATACCTTGGACTTAATAGGTGTTAGAACTTGGAATATGTTGAGAATGAATCACCATGTGGTTGTGCACAAATACGTAGAAACGGTAATGGGAATTATTAATGTAGAAATAGTTGGTATAAAAATAGAAATGATTAGCCTTTCGAATTGATGAGTTCTTGAATATCTGTAATGGTGCAAAACTCATGGTCTTCGTAGCTTGGTCATAAAACTCTTGAATCTAATGAATCTCAAAGGCTTGAGACTTGCCTCTTTAAATCCGTTAATTGAATTTGCACTTCGAAACAAGGAAGTTATCTTGTGTAGGCCAGCTTTAAAACAAATAATCTGATGTAGTTATATTCTCATTTTGTCATCCTTTGACAATATTAATTAACCCACCGACACATATGAATATATGCCCACACTTAATTTCTGAGTATAAAATGTCATGAGGAATCCATCACACTAATGTCAAGCTAAAGTAGATTGAGCCATCATATATTAAGCCTGAATTCTTGGATGGTGAACTTTAAACCCAATGTACTAGTCACATCTCTGAGAAGCTTTGCTGTAAGCATCTATACCTAGAAGTTATTGCACCTTAAGATTGGTTAGCCATAATAAGCACGCGTACAAAAATAAAATAAAACAAGCAAGAAGAAACAAGGAGACGGGGTCTTATGGTCAAAAATTAGGGTGCAACAGATACCCCTATTTAAGTTACTTCTATCCGGAGATATGGAGATCGAAATCTCCGTCTCGACGAGATAGGAGCGACTTAAATACGAACACTGCACGAATTTTTGGCCCTAAGATTCCACCAAATGCGTATGATGTGCAAATGATATGCAAATGCAAGACAAACGGGTCCATCACAGGGGAACAACCAGACACGGCACGCGGGAGGAGCAGGCGTAACAAAAGGAGACCCTACGGGGAAAGATTGACAATCGCAAAGTGTCTATAGACAAATCATGGAGAATTTGGTGAGGGAACCACTTGAAGAAACTGCTGTATAGGTCGAATGTAATTGATTCAAGACATCGTCTGTAGGAATCTACTGTTAAGACTTGTAAACTTAACTGAGAATATTTTTGCCAAAGTATCTACTGCTAACATTTGTAGGGAATCTGCCGCCGAGATTCTATGTTGAAGTCTGCTGGAGCAATACTTCTGACGAAGTCTTCTGGAAATCTACTGCCGAGATTAACCAGGGACTACCTAATGCCGAGGTCTTTTGGGAATCTACTGCCGAGATTAACCAGGGACTACCTACTGCCGAGGTCTTCTGGGAATCTACTGCTGAGATTAACCAGGGACTACCTACTGTTGAGGTCTTCTGGGAATCTACTGCCGAGATTAACCAGGAAGTGTAAGATGTTCGAATGATTGTCTTTGTAGACTGTAATTGTAAATTGCTGTAGAACTTCCCCGAGCATCATGGTATGGGAACCATGAGTTGGTCTCAGTTTATGATGTAGAACTTCCCCGAGCATCATGATGTGGGAATCATGAGCTGGTCTCGGTCCCTTCCCGAAATGATGGAAACTCGTGGGAGCACCTTCATAGGGGGTTGTAATTTTGTAGGTTGTAGATGTCATTGCAAACTGTAGATGTAGTTCGTTGTAGAACCCTGTAGATGTAGTTCGTTGTAGAACCCGGGGATCTTCAGAAAAAAAAATGAGGGCCGGTTGAATTATAATGTAGGTCTTCTCAAATAAAGACTATTGTGGTAAACTTCTTTGACTTCTTCGGGGAGATGTCACTTGACGGAAGCAAACTTGTGTGATGAACTCGCTGGGGAATATATTCCAAGTCGATCATCACTAGAGATGGACAAACTGTCTTGTGTAGATTGTCATGTGTCATCTTGAATAAGATCTTGGTCAAAACAAGTTGCTCAAATAAAGAGGATGCTTGCAATTTAGATGTAAATTGTTGAGGAATTCCGATAATACTGTTGGAGAAACGTTCGTCTTCAGTGGTTATCTTGATGGAAACCCTTCCTGGGAAGCGAAGTGCAAAATAAATGCACACTTAATCTGCATTCAAGTATTGGAGATGTACACAATGTGATTTCCAAAGACCGAAGTTCAATTCAGGAAATAACTGAAGAGAAACTGTCAAGCGAGACTCGACCATTGAGATATGAACTCAAATGGGATTATACTGAAGCAACCGTCTTCCACGAGGATCGAACTCTGTGGGGAGATAGAAACATGGCGCTTTTCATGCCTAGGGTTGACAACTCTAATTGGAAAGAGAAGACACGCCCAACCACTTGGGGATAAACACGAAGAAAGCGACAGAAGAACACACGCACAAAGATGCACAAATGCAAATGTTATGCTATCCATTTATATGATATGTATATGCCTATGCTGACAAAATAGATAGAAAGAGGTGACGGAGATGAAATAAACATCTCGAGATAAATATCTCGACCAATATTTGAAGATAGAAGCACCACTGGGGATAGACGGAGAACTAGATACGGGATCACAATCCTGCTTCAAAGCTTCAAAAACTTCAATTGGGGGAGTAGAGAAACACTCCACTCGGGGATATAACAACTTGATCTTGCTGAAGAGATTGTTGAGATGAATCAAAGCCATTCCGAGGTTTCGAAGGGGATAAAATAAATATCCACTTCACTGGAGAGACTCATGCTATAGAAGATCGACGTTGTAGAAGGTCTACTGGGGAGTGAAGTACGTCCACTTCATTAGGAAGGTGAAGTTGGAGAAGATCCACTGAGGATTAAGATACCATGCACTTCACTAGGGAAGTGAAGTTAAGCAAATCATTGGGAATTCTGCATCGAAAAGCTGGAGAAGAATTGTCATGACCACCAAAAATAAAATTTATTGGGGACATGAAGAATGTTGCAAGAACAAGGTAATTCTGTCTTGATGGACTGCGTAATAGTCGCCATTTGAATAATGGTTATTGCACATGGGTAAGATAATCTTTATTTCTCATATGCCCCATGTCACATGGTTATGAGAAGAAGTCGTTCCAAGAGGATTTTACAGAAAACAAGGCGTCCCACTGTTTTCAAACTCTTAGAGAGATTCGCTGAATCTCGACGTAACGGACCCGGATTGACGGTAATATGACGAGTCTTCAATCTTGATCTAAAGGTGAAGTCCAACTTGTATAAATGAGCAAACCATCTGGAAACCAACTTGCCCCTGATCAACAGAGTCTTCGAATTCCAATAGGATAAACTTGATGATGACGCTCGCATACAAAACTTTCTATGATCTCGGCAAAGTTCAATACGTATGAAATGTTAATTCTGAAACTGTTGATGCACCATATATGTTTGTCTTGAAGTTTTGAAAAGAGATATCCCAATAACTGGTGACCTAACTCACTAGTTAGGATATAAATTAATTTTTATAAATCCACCGAAAATCGAGTATAACTCAATAGGAGTCAGGAAACGTTATCTCGCTGAGTGTGCTTTCGAAGTAACCTTACTTCAATTAGGACTTTGAAATGTATATTGTGGTTTAGTTTACAATTTGTAAAACAAAAGGAATAAGGGCCAAAGCGTATTTGTACTCACCCATTTTGAAAGATGTTCACTACTTGGAAAGGTTTTAAGTGTTCAATCGAGCTGACTGAAAATTTCCTGCCCCAGGTTAAAATGAGATTGGAAAGGGTTAAAAAGGATTTAACTTCCTTATGTCTTTGGTGTTTTGGAGGTTTGAAGAAAATGCCTTACATCATCAGTAGGTTTTTTTTCAAAAGCATACACTAAGAGACCTACATTTTACTTCGTCATCCTCCTTCCAATTATTCACCAAAGTGAGAAATTTGGGTACAGTCGGCAACAAATTATTTTGAAAAACAATTTGAGTGAAAACGAATGGATTTCTTCAAGACAAACGCTTATTGCACTACTTATTCAAAATAACATGTTCTTACATGCAAATTATGCTCTTAATCAAAGAAATAAAACACATAAGCAAATGAAGATGGATAGGTAATCAGCATAACGGTGTTCCATTCATGACTGGTCTTTCTCCTTTGAAAGTCAGCACTTCGTCATCAATCATCTCTTGGACTTTTTCTTGAAAAACTTTGCATTCTTCAATCGAATGCCCCAACATCCATCATGAAATTCGTAGTTGGCATTCGAGTTGAACCACGATGGATGAGACTTCATGATTCTAGTCTTTCTGGGTGTCATCACCGAGTTTCGGATGAAAAAAGACCAAAGTTGACTGTAAGTCATTGGGATAAGGTCAAACCAACGAGTTTCCTCCTTCGGAGTATTCAGAGGTGTCTTTTGATTCTGAAACCGTCTTCGAACCTGTCGATTCTGATGCTGATTTGGAGAAATTAACCTTCGTTTATGAGGTAGTCGTTGTTCGCGCTGAGCAGGCGCTGCATATTGGTGTTGAGGTACTGGAACTGGATCTGACAGGATCTGAGAGGAGTCCTGAATTGCATTAACATCGACATTTCCTTCCTCTTGGGAATCATCAACTGAAATCTCTTCATTAGATTGGTTATTCAAACCATCTTGAATTCTTCCACTTTTGAGTGCATTCTCGATGTTTACTCCAACTTCTACAATTTTGGAGAAATCTGATGGCACAGCGCCTACCATTCTAACATAATAAGAGTCTGGCAGTGTTCTTAGAAACATCTTGCTTAAATCTTTCTCTGGAAGTGGTGGCTAAACTTGAGATGCTAACTCTTTCCATCGTTGGGCATATTCCTTGAAAGACTCATTGTCATTCTTACTCATGTTCATCAATTGATCACTGTCTGGAGCCACGTCCAAATTATAAATGTACTGCTTTATAAAAGCATCAGTTAAATCTTTCAAAGACTGAATGTGATTCCTTTGTAGCTTCGTATACCATATCAAGGATTCCCCAGATAAACTCTCTTGAAAGCAGTGAATCATCAACTCGTCGTTGTCAATATAAGCAGCCATCTTCCAACAGAACATCGTCAAATGATCTCTTGGACAACTAGTACCCTTGTACACTTCAAAGACAGACATCTTAAACTTCGGAGGAATAATTATACCTGGAACCAGACACGACTCACGAGCATTAAAATCAGATGTATCAGCTCCTTTTGTCATCTTTAATTGCTCTTTGAGATCACAAAGTTCTTTCTCCATTGCTATAAATCTAGGATCGTCCATCTTTTTACTTGTACGGACATTCTGAAGATTAGGTACATGCTGTGGAAACTGGGAAACTCTTTTTTCAACTTGAACAACTAGATTATCTTTCACAGGCTGAGGTTGTGTAGAAATATCCACTTGTTAAACATTATCAGAGGGTAGATCGAATAACGGATTAGTCCTTGTTCTAAAGCCAGTCATAGAATCCATATCTTTGTTCTCTTTGCTATCCTTCGATAATACTTCGAGCGTGGTCAGATGGTCGAGATGTCAGCTGACAGACAAAGACAGAAGACCAGAATGAGCCACAGAAGAGAAGAGACACATGCATATGCAAAAATGCTAAATGAAGGATGCTAGATGCACAAACAAAAGGTTTCATGGAACTCAAGTTCTTATAGGCATTACAGAATTACCAAGTAAAATTATTTGGATTACAAGTGAATATTCTTACAAGAGTCCCAACATAATAGCTAAATAAAAGCTAAATAAAGCCCTAAGGAAATCCTTCATTGTGCCTGTTGATTTGTTCCTCCACTTGGATCGTCTAAAGATTAAATTGATAGAGGAAAATAAATCCTCCATCTCTTCTTTTGTTCTTGTTGGAAAGGGTGAAATGAATCCCTTGTGTTCTCGGACCTTTAATATTAGTGAGAGTCTTTTGAACTTAATCTGTTCTTTGATAATAAGGGAAGTCTTTGGCATTTGTCCTTCTGAGTTTCTTGATTCACCGCCTTTAATTTCCTTAGGTCACCCAAGTTAGGACTCTTAAAAGAACATTTCAAAATATTTTCTTATGTAATCCCTATTGGTTCTATAATGTTTATAAACTAGGAATTCCATGAAACCAATGTAATATGATGCTATATGAATGCAGCAAACATAAGTAGGCACATAGATAAACAAGGATAAACAAGCAAGGGGACCCTAGGTTTGTAACGAGCATGGAGCAAAGGTATACCCATGCCCAGAGGTTGTGGACTAAAGGTTGATTGTACCTGCAGAACAAGGTTCTAAAAGGTTCCCAAAGTCATTAGCCCATCTTTCGGATATTGTCAACTTCCCAACTAACTCGGGGGTTAATAATATTCTCAAGAGAACTTCTTTTGAGTGTAGCATCGCGTATCACTATTTTGGGAGTACTCCCTCATAGTCCCGCACTACGTCCTAATAAAGGCCAAAGTTGGGTTAAGGTAACTACGGTCCTCAATATCATGGGCTCCAAGGTCGAAAATAGTGAGTGTCTTCACGATTACTCGTTCAACGGTACTATTTCGAGAGGGCCTCAATTGAGCGGGATTCTAGATTTAACTTAGTTGGGACTCACTCCCTATAAGCCTCGTCGAATATATCACCATCCTATCTTAATTTCTCTCAAGTCTGGGTGTAGGACTTTGTCTCACCACTCAAAGATGATAGCCCAAAAGTAAATAGATACACAATTATACAAATAAGCAGATAATCAAATATAACAATAAGCAAGTAAAAATAAACAAGTTAGGGAAACCCACAAGTGGCATATCCCCAGTGAAGTCGCCATTTCTGTCGCGGTGAAATTTGGATACCAAAATATTGATTAGTTTGAATCTTTTATTCATTTGCAACCGATCTTTGATTTGTCCAAAAGAAGGGATAAATATCGAAATTCCCACAATGCAATGCAAATGCAAGGTTTAGATTGTTTAGGTTCGGGGGTTGGTTAAACTTAGGGAAGGTACTAGCATCCTAAGTTTTTGTAGTACTCTACATGAACCTCTTATTTTATGTTGTTTATTGCTAAGTGTTATCTGCTTAAAGGATTAGAGACCCTAGTGGTTTATTTCTAAGTATACTCGATAAGATATCGCATCTTATGCCTACATATCCTTACGGGAGTGGAATCAGAGTACCTGTAGTTCCCCTAAAGGGTTAGAGGAGCTCTTTGACTGTGGTCAAAGTTCCTACGGGTTTAGGGTAGTTGTTTTGATTAGGTTTAGGAGAAGAGATGAGTCTTTATGTTAAGGGAGATGTAACCACCACAAGTGTAAAGGGGGTTGTAGGAAAATAGTCTTTGCATCGTCTTAAGAAAAGGGCTTAAGTACTCGGATTGTTTGACGAGTATGCCTTTATCACTCTTAAGGCAAAGTTCCTACATGTTTGATTGTATTATTGTGGGGGTGGAGATTATATCTCACTTAAGATGACTAACATCTATTCTCTATTGTGTTTGAAAAAGTTGTATAGTGTTGTTTGTTTGTCTAAGTTGTAGAGATAATGGTCCTTCCTATGGGGTAGGATTTATCTTAAGCGATCAACTTGAATGGAATCAAGGATCGTGGGGAAATGATGCAAATGACGTGCACTACACACAAGTGTTGACTCATGTGTAGGTTTTTCCTTTGGACGGTTATGCAATGCGAAAATGTAAATGCGATAATGTCAAATTGCTTGTAAAATAAATTGCAGAAATGTAATGCCATACACATACGCATGAAAGCGCTAAGTGAGTGTGTGAGTTGTGGATAAATAAAAGCGGAAATAATAGAGCATACGCATGAAAGCGCTAGGTGTAAGCGAGTGAATGTGTATGTGAATGTGCGGAAGCGTGCACGATTGAATTTTATGCGAGAGATTGATTAAGTTGTAGGATTGGTTTTATATGAAATGATTAATTTAGTTGATGTTGAATTGATTTTAAGCGAGGAGTTGTTTGTGGGAGAAGATATTGTATTGGATTTTAAGAGAAATTATTTAAAAGAGATTTTTATAAAAAAGGTTTGATGGTTAATTAAATTGATAGGAATAATTTTAAGTGATTATTTATTAAAAAAGAAGGTTTCTTATTAAATAAAAATAATGGTTTTGTGTTATTTTAAATAGATAAAAGTTATTTAAATTGTATGAAATAGTGTTGTTTTATAAAAAAGGTATTAAGTTGATGAAATAAAGTAGTTGATAGGACGATTAAAATAAGGCTGAGTTATTATAATAAATTAATAAGTTAAATAAATAAAAAATTGATTAGATGAATAGGTTAATTAAAAAAGGGTTAATTAGTTATTTTAAAAAGTTGATTACAAATTAAATTAATAAAGTTGATTAGAAATAATAGCTAATTAATTGAATTATATTATGAAATGATTATGTTAATTAAAGTAGCTTGAAGGGTTTTAATAGGTGGTTAATTAATTAAGTTAAAGCTAAATTAACGGATTTAGTTGGGTTAATTAGGGATTAAGAGCTAATGAAGGGATTAAAGGGGGGCGTGTGGTTGTATGTGTATGCAGGAAAAGGGGTTTACCGTGGGTATGCGACGAGGATTGTTAGATCGTGATCTGGTGGCTGTGGTTGTGATGGTGCATGGTTATAACGGTGTGGTGTGTGCATACAATTATATGATATACAAAAAAGAAAAAAACCTAATCCCTCCCTAATTTCCCCTTTGCAATCGCCACCTTCTCCGATCCTCTTCTTTTCGTGATCGCCAATCTCCTCTTCGAGTTTCCCTCTTCCTTTCGCTTCCATTTTCTTCTTCTTCTAATTTCATTCTCGTTTTATGGACCTTCATCTTCTCTCCTGAAAACAATCACAAACGCATCAAAACTTTCACCCAAACTTAAAAAGAAAATTACCATGACGTATCGTCGATGATAATTGGTTTTGTCGCGGATGAGGGGTTCTTCGCAGTAGTTTCCGGCGAGATCTTTCGACGGCGATGATGGAAATTTGCGATGGTGTGAGGGTTCGGTTGCGCGGTGGAGAACAGATAAGCTCTCTCACTCTTATGATTTACGAGTTTAGGGTTTGATTTGGGATGTCTTTGAATGTTATATTGAATTTACTCCGGTTCTATGTGTTCTGTTAGGGTTTCTCGAGGGTGGATTGGAAGTGGAGACTGGCGATTCTAGGTGTTCTTCGGCGATGAAGGTGGTTCGCGAAGAACGGAGACAACGAAGGAAAAGATAAGTTCGAAATTCCTTCCCCTTTGTCTGAAAGTGTTAGGGTTCTCGCTTGTGAGTTTGTGATTTCTGTTTGGCTGTTTCTAAGGATTGTCGTTCTGAGTTTTTTTCATGCCTCTCCTTCTGAAATTCACCTCTACTTATAGTTGTAGACTCTTAATTGCTGATTGAATGGGTCTATGAATTCATGATTTCTTTCCATTCTTGTTTTGGAAGAAAAAAACATCCGTCTGAACGTGGTGTGTAAGTTTGGGGACTGGTTGATTTGCTGTGAGCGGGTTTATTGCTTTCCATATTCATTTTAAAGTTTCCGCTTTGGCAATCAAAGCCTACAATCTTCCATATTGAGTGTGCTTGAATACGTTTGATCGTGGAAGTTCACTGGTCTGACATGCCTCTTTGTTGGAATTGCAGGTGCCACACTTAAATTTGTTTTAAGCAAAAGGCGATTCTGTCCATCTTAACTGTGGTGTTCTTGCTGTGCTTTGATGTGCAACCAGATGCAATGCCCCTTCCATTGCAGAAGCTTCAACAATTTAGGTCGTACGGGCTTCGTCAACCGGAGACTAATTGTCGAAGAGTGAATACGTGACAGGGGAGTTTCAGGAGTTGTTTCAGATTTAAAGAAAACCTTATTCCTTGTCTTACCCCGAATGACTTTCTCTGCAGGTCATGGCATGAGTTGGTTTGGGTTGATCATTTTGGTGTCGACGGCAGGGGATGCAACATGAATGATTATTCCGGTCTCGTTTTAATGATAGAGCATGAAATGGTGATATTCTTGACCTCTTTTGAAATTTCTCTTTGCTGAAAGAAGTACTAATGGAAACTTTGTATTCTTATCTGAATTGTAGTGCTTAAAGGTTCAATCCAAATTGGTATTGGCGTTAACATCGGTTTGGTCTTCAACATCAATGGTTCATCACGCTGAGTTGTTCCTGAACTCAATGGTTCCATCTTCCATTTAGTCTTGTCCAACATGGTTTTTTTTCAGGAGTGTTTTGCCAAGCTTGATTTTATTACTATGTTCACATCTTAGTTGCTAATTCGTCTGATATTTGCAAAGGCTGATGTAAACTGGATTGTGAATTGCAGGGATTTCCTTCGACAATAGCGGGTGAACTACATCGTCCTTCGAATTGGTTAGAGGATTGGGCAAGGTCTACTGTTGATGGAATATTTCTGATCCCAATGACAGGTTCTTCTTATGTTCATCTGCCAGTTGAAGGTATGTGTATTACCGCTTTGGTTCAGACACACGCTTCAATTCCGTACTCGAATAGAAAAAAAAGATTGCCTTCTGACGATGATCCTTGCAGGTTGTTGTTCTTGTGTGGCTTGCATACGACCCAAATGAATCAACTTCAATTCGAGGCGAGACCGGATTCGACTCGCTTGTTCAATTATGCACTTCAAGGATTGGAAGGCAGGGTTAGTAACAAAATGACTAAACCTTCATTTTAGGGACCGAATCTGGTTAAACTAATCGGTCTGCACATTGCAGGTTGTGCCATCAAGCCGAGCTTGCTTAATTTATGAGGCTCTGTAGGAAAAAAGTGTTAGCTGCTCTTGTTGAGTATGAAGGAGGACAACATGGTTTCCTGCCGTAATCTCTGGTAAGTCTTAAACACCGGGAAACCGTGTATGTAGTTAATGCACTTGTGACAGTCCAACGTTTGAAAGAACACTGCTCCGTTACTTGAATCTAGTGAAGGCATAATTCTTAAGGTTTCATCCAATTGTGTGGTAGTTTAAAATTCTCATAGGTAGTATGCTAACTTGTATCTATTGTAGGTGGATATGGCGAATTTGGTGGTTCACTTGCTTCGCAGACCGTGAAGGCGTTCTTCAAGCGGCCATCCGCAGCTATTGGTAATGGTCTAAACACTTATCTATGTTTTGAGTCCAAAGTTATCCTGTTTCCAAACCACGTGGGAAATGCTTTCGCTTCATATTTACTTAATAACAAAACGATGTATTCGTAGGTTTCAGTCATGCTCTGGTATTCCAAGGATTGTGAGTTGCTTTGCAGAAGGGGAGCTGCCGAAGAATCGGTGCGGAGGACCTTGCTGGCCACGTTAATTGCGCCCTGGGAGCTATAGTTATAAACATCCCTTCTTCTTTTGTATCTTTTAACCGGCGTTGCATTTACTGGCGCCTTGTCACCATTCACGTGCACGACTGTTCTGGCGGCGGTTTCATCACTTGACCAGACTTGGCACAGATAGCTTCGAGGCTTAGCATTAGGAGTTTGAAATTGGAGACCTTACTTTGCATTCTGAAGGATGTTGCAACTTAATGAAAATCTTCTTCCAACTGAACCTTTGGGATTTACTTTGTAAAACTGGATTATGAACTTCATTTGAGTAGTCTTGGATTTTGTACCCTTTGGATGAGATTTTCACTTAAATAAATCATCTCTTGAACTAGGATAAGATTTGGTATTAAACTTGGATTTTTGTTTCGAACAAAGATGGAGCTCAAATAAATCACTCTTGAGTTTCAAAATGGTTGAACAAAATTGATCCAGCTTACAACTTGCCACGGATACCTTGGACTTAATAGGTGTTAGAACTTGGAATCTGTTGAGAATGAATCACCATGTGGTTGTGCACAAATACGTAGAAACGGTAACGGGAATTATTAATGTAGAAATAGTTGGTATAAAAATAGAAATGATTAGCCTTTCGAATTGATGAGTTCTTGAATATCTGTAATGGTGCAAAACTCATGGTCTTCTTAGCTTGGTCATAAAACTCTTGAATCTAATGAATCTCAAAGGCTTGAGTCTTGCCTCTTTAAATCCGTTAATTGAATTTGCACTTCGAAACAAGGAAGTTCTCTTGTGTAGGCCAGCTTTAAAACAAATAATCTGATGTAGTAACATTCTCATTTTGTCATCCTTTGACAATATTAATTAACCCACCGACACACATGAATATATGCCCACACTTAATTTCCGAGTATAAAATGTCATGAGGAATCCATCACACTAATGTCAAGCTAAAGTAGATTGAGCCATCATATATTAAGCCTGAATTCTTGGATGGTGAACTTTAAACCTAATGTACTAGTCACATCTCTGAGAAGCTTTGCTGTAAGCATCTATACCTAGAAGTTACTGCACCTTAAGATTAGTTAGCCAAAATAAGCACGCGTACAAAAATAAAATAAAACAAGCAAGAAGAAACAAGGAGACGGGGTCTTATGGTCAAAAATTAGGGTGCAACACATCTCATCTTGACCCCAACATGATTGTTGTAGGGCATGTTCTTAGCTTTAATTTGAGTGCTAGAAGTCCTTGATAGGATTTATAGAACTCAAGTTATGAGCCAGACAAGTTACAAGTCATTTGAGGCATGTGAATTTGGAGCTTGAAAGTTACCCAACTTGCATGACACTTTTTTTCCCTAAAATGATGATTCCTATGAACTTTTGGTCAACATGAATGTTGTTCCTTATCCTCTCAGATTTCCATAGAGTGCTAGAAGTCCATGATTGGATTTATAGAACTCAAGTTATGGCTTTTACAAGTCAAGGGTATTTTGGGTATTTGGGCATTATAGGTCATTTTGAATCATAAGTCAATTACACCATCTTGCAAGCCTCAAATGGATTTTTTTGTTCAACATGAAAGTTGCTCAAAATGATGTTTTTAGCTTGTCCAAGTATCAAGAGTCCATTGATATGGATTATATTAAGCATTGGTTGAAGAAAGTTCATATAAAGGCCATTTTAATGAATTAAAAGGTGAAAATTCAAAATAATTGGAAATAACATGTTTTCAAGTCAAATTTGTGGTCAAACTGAATGGAATTGATATTCTAAAGAGATTGGTATTGTCACATTTTTGATTTGAAGTCCATAGCATTGTCATTTGGAAGATTGCTTCACAAGTAAGAAACATATCCAACACATCCCGTGGATTGAAATCAAGGGATGGAAACCACTTCATTACATTCCACAAGGGTTAAGTGAATCATTGGGGCTGATTTTGAAGAGTGAACAAGGCTTGAAGGTGCATATCAACATTGAAATTTTGGAAGAAAATGAAAATCCAAAATTCACAAATGGGCTTGGTTTGGGCCTCCAACTTGTTGAAACAGAATATAACTAAGATTTAGAACAATTTAGGAAGCTTCTAGTGCCAAAATTCGTGGAGAAGCCATTGGAGAGACTTAGGATTGTACAGGGGTGGCCGGAAAAGCCACTGGCGGCCCTGGTTCGCGCGCGCGTTCTGCAGCTTGCAGAAGTTTGAAAAGGTTGAAGACATAATCGTGCCCATCCATGCGCAATGAAAACTTGACTTGGTCAATCAATCCAAGCATTCTGAACGCGCCACCTACCCCCCCCCCCTCAAAACGCAACGTTTTGATTAATGAGAAACTTAGGTTTTGTGTCTTCGCTGTGTGAACCAAGAGAGCGTAGGTTCCATACCTCACGTGTGCTTCTTTTTCTTTTATTTTTTGAACTGAATTGAACATGAGGAATTATCCATTGAGTTGGGCTTCATCCTTGTATGCTATCCCCACCTCACCATCAGGCCCAATGAGATTTTACAACATGAATTAGTTGCTCAGTGCACCCCTCCTCTGGTTATTTTTCTTGACTGAGTTGAAACTCAGGTGGGCCTAGCGCCTTTCTTGCTACTAACACCCCCATTACCTGGGCCCAAGCAAACTAAACTGGATTTTACTGCTAACTGCACCCCTTCCCTTTATTTCTCTTATTTTTGTTTTCTTTTAATTTTTGTTTTCATATTATTTGATTTTAATTCCCAAAAAATAGTAAAAATTGATATTAAATCTTGAGGAAAATTGTGGATACAATTTAAAATGTTTAGAATTTTGTCATGATTTTATTTTCCATTTTTCATGCATTTTCATTTTATTGCATATTTTTTGGTTTAATATGTGTTTAGTGATGAAATAATGATGTTGTGATTTTGTCCATTTTCTTTCTCCCTCATGGTTCTGAATTTGATCTTGATTTTTTGTATGCTATTTGTGTACACATTGATGTTGCCTTGTGATTTTTATCATAATTTTTAGATGATTTTAAATATGATTTTAGTGTAGTTGTTTAGGTGGGCTTTTTAGTGGACTTCTTTAGTGATGCCTTGCAACTTAGGATTTTATTAGAGGACTTAGAGATTGAATTAGGTCCTGATTTTTTAACTGTAGATCATTAGCAAATGCATGTTCCCATAGAAAAGTAATTATATTTTTAGAATGTGTTTTTATATTTTAGATAGAATACTCAAGTTGATTGTTCATTTGGTGTTTCAATTTTGGTGGTTGATTTGGAATGGACTCAAAGTTGGGCTTCCTTGCATAGTGGGCTTTTGGATCTTATTGGAGGATATCATGGACATGATGAAGCTTGTGTGAAGTGGCTGGTGGAGCTTGGATTGGAGCTTTTCCTTCTTTTTTGTTAGCTTTGTGTAGCTTAGGAGATTAGGGCTTTAGGAGAGAGCTTTAGAAATAGATTTTTCTTCAAATAATGGTTGGTTTCATTCCCATTCCATCCCCATCCTGTGATTCAAAGTCCTCATGTTAAAAGTCTCATCTCTCCTTAGGGGGGATGTGTGACATTTACAATGAGTAGAACTTTTGAGGATGCCTTTCTCTGATGACTGGTTGAGTGTCAGATGGGATTCCTTGGGTTTCCTGTCTGCTTCCCATTATCAAATAATTATCTTATTGATTCTCTTCATTCTTGGTGGAGCCTTTTGAAGATGGAAGCTTGAAGATGATAGACTTGAAGAACAGTTACAGACTGTAGACTGGATTGCTGTCAGAAGATTGCTTTGCTGTGAAGCTGTGGAAGCTGTTGATTTGCTTTCTTGACTGTCTGCTTTCTTTTTGTGCAACTGTATTGATGTGACTTGATTGGTGTGATGCATTTAGATTAGGTCTTGTAGTTGAATAACCATAAGAGCATCCTAAGGGTTGAGCTTCTCCCCTTGCTTGTACTGCACTAGAGGTTGAGTTTCTCCGTCTGCTTGTATTTTTACTGTATGGCTTTGCTTGCTGGTATTCGGTAGAGCTCCGTTCCCTTGCCTGTGTGGTTTGTGGTTTGCTTGATGGCATTCTATTTTCTTCTATTATTTTTGCAGTTGTTCATACTTGGTTTGAGGTTGAGACGAGCTTGTGGAGGCTGATGCCCCACACACATTTCCTCCCTCACTTGCATTGCGTGCATTTTACAATTATTTACTGTTTACTGTTTAAGCTGATGCTTTATCTGTTTCTGTATATCATTGACATGATCCCATATGAATCTCACTTCCTTTGATAAGGAAGTGATGATTAGAACTTTATGTTGAAACCTATGCATGATAACTTCTAGGAGTTCCCTATTTCAAACCTCAACCATAGGATGAATCCTTAGCATGACAACATTAGGACTTGATAGTCTCCCTGTAGTTGTCCCCCTCTCTTCTAATCTCAAAACAAACTAAAATACAGTAATAAAGGTTAACTGATGTCGTACGTTACGAGCCTTAAGCTATTTGAGAAAGGGTTGTTGAAGGATCACTCTTGAACAGTCTGGATGTTTAGTATGGTACCCTTTGGGTGACATGCGACGCATTCACTCTCAGGTCATAGTCTCTAGTGCGATATTAGTTGCAGATAACCATAAAAAACAGTTCTTCCGTAAAAGAAAGAAAACAAACTTCACACCTTTTTGCCCCGTGGGCCCATAATTCAAAGGAATGCTTTTCTGA
Organism: Lathyrus sativus; assembly: GCA_963859935.3. Lineage (NCBI taxonomy): Eukaryota > Viridiplantae > Streptophyta > Magnoliopsida > Fabales > Fabaceae > Lathyrus > Lathyrus sativus. Next base: position 418,763,972 of record OZ012737.1, read on the forward strand.
AGAAAAGAGTGTCGTTAACTCCCAGTCCTACCGCAAACGGTAACGCCTAAGTCTCCAATGGTCGAGCTGCATACACCAAACTGCTGGAACTGTTTGTTAACCTTACTCGAAAAATAGACGAATCTGAATTCCCATAATCCGTATTATCCCGAACTACGTAAGCTCTGATCTCTCATACCTGTTGAGAGTATGTAGGAACAATACTGACGTATTAGCGAGCCGCCTTCCCCATCACCCGTAGTTAGTTGAACTACCTTGACTCTGATTTCTCATTCTCTGATGAGAATACGTAGGCATAAAGCGCGACGCTTTGCCGAGTCATTTTCTTTTCTTTTCAGACCAGCCTTGATAGGTAGATAGTAAAACCAACCCGTCAGATAAACCCAACAAGCGTGGATCCCATCAAGTACGATGGACGTGAGGGGTGCTAATACCTTCCCCTTGCGTAACCGACTCTCGAATCCAGACAATGGTTGCGATGACCTTGTCTTATACCTTTTCGTCAGGTTTTTCCGATCGTTTCCTTTCCTGTTCTGAGGGATAAATAACGAAAGATGGCGACTCTTCTGTTTTGCCGACACCTTATTTTTGCGGTAGCGACAGCTGGCGACTCTGCTGGGGAGTCTGATAGTTTCCTAGGGATCCAACGTCCCGCATGTGAGTCAGTCCGGGGATCCAACGTCCCTGTGCGAGAGTCAATCCTAGCGTTTGTATGTTTACCTGTTGGGTTGTGTTTATTTATCGCATTTTATTTCACGCATTTTATTTTCAGTATGATATGATTATCTGTGCTATTTTGGGGAGGGGCATTCTGATGAGTGATGAGCCAAAACCCAGGCTTGAGAGCATATACATAGCATTAGAGTGGATATTAGTGAAGGACCTGTATGCTTAGCATGCACCAGACCCCATGAAATCCACACTCAGACGATATCCTCTTTGATGACTTCTCTTCTGGTCCTTAGGGCTCGACGTGAGGTTGGATCTGAGGGTTGTCGACTCTGGGGACCGATCATTTGTGATTCAGCTAAGAGAGGCCGCTTTTGGAGATGATGATGCCACACCTTCTGGGTATCGTATCATCGTTTCTTGAAAGTCTGTGACGCTGATGAACGCATAGGATGCCGAACCTTGTCCGTGATTAGGTCCATACCTGTGAGCAGGGTCGGGTTATTGCAGGAAACCTTAACCTTCAGACAACCTGGTTTTCTTGACAGTGAATCGGTTTTGTTGGTATCAGGGGTTCTTATCATCAGAAATGTGTTTGTTCTTGACAGAGCAGATTTTTGGTTCCCTTCAGGGTTTTGTTGTCAGAGTAGTGCTGTGGTTATGTTGAAACAGAACCTTGGTCTCCTCGACAACATCCTTGATCTCCTGCAGCATCCTAGCATTCTTGCATCTTGCATCTTGCATGTCTTTGCATTTTCATTGGCATATCATTAACGTGTGTCTGTGTTGCAGGTGCATACTTCATCCCTGATTCTAGTGATCTAGCTTCCCCAGCCATCATGGAGACTCTGAAGAGAACCATTGCCTACAGATTTCCCACACCAGATGTCAGTGCCATCCTGAGTTTGAAGACCCTGGCTGATGAGATAGTTCTGGCAAAATTCAGGCAGACGTATGGGAGATTGCTGAAGTATGTCTACAAGCCCTCCGCCCACGAGATCAGTGGTCTGTACACGTTGCTACAGTTTTACGAGGCCCCGCTGAGATGCTTTCTGTTTCTCGACTATGTTTTGGCCCCTACTCTGGAGGAGTATGCTGACCTGATAGGCATTCCTGTTAAGGATCAAATGCCTTTCCATCATGTTGACACTGAACCTAAGCTGGTTGACCTAGCAGTTATCTTGCATTTGGATGAGTCCGAATTGAGAAAAGGGTTCACTCGGAGAGACAAAGTGTTTGGCTTCCCTATATCGTTTATGGTGGAGGTAGCTCAAAAGTTTGCTAAGAAGGATCGTTGGGATGTGTTCAGTGCTACTCTAGCTGTGTGCATATACGGGATTGTGTTGTTCCCGAATCTTCCCGACTTCGTAGATGCTGACGCTTTCTACTTGCTCGCCTCAGGGAATCCAGTTCCCACCTTGCTTGGTGACCAGTATCATTCTACCCACTACAAAAATGAGAACAAAAGAGGGAAAATGGTGTCCTGTTGCACTCCTCTGTTGTACCGGTGGTTTAATAGCCACATGCCAAAAAGGGGTCCCTTGGTTTCTTCTGCAGCCACAACTGAGTGGTCTGAGCGCCTGATGGATTTATCTGCAGAGAGTATCGTTTGGTTCGACCAGGATATGCTGGGTACTGAAGTCATCCACAGCTGCAGCGGTTTTCCTAACGTTCCATTAATTGGAAGAAAAGGATGCATCAACTACAATCCCTCACTACTGGTCAGACAGTTTGGGTATACCTTGAGAGGTCCACCGAAAGATGAGGAGGTGCAAGAATCTCTGTACCTCAACGGGTTGCTTGATAGTGACACACTGAACAATCTAGAGCATGCTTGGGCTAACATCCGCAGACGAGGATAGACGCTGTTGGGTAAGAGCAACAACCAGGCTTATGAGCCTTATGTGAGTTGGGTTCAGAATAGAGCACAAAAGTCTTTGATGTCGTTTCCTCCAGTGGCTCCTCCAGCTCCCCTCATGAAGGAGAAGCCAACCACTGTAGACATCCTGAAGTATGAACAGGTAGTGGCTAAGAATGAAGAGTTGAAAAAGGCCAATGAAGAATTGGAGAAAGAGCTGGCATAAGCTAGAAGCGAGAGGAGCGAAGCCGTCCACTCCTTCAAGCGGCAGACAGAGTTGGTGAACAAGTTGGGTACATACTTGACTAAACAGATAGCTGAGCGTGAACGCTTGGGTCTGGACTTCAAATCTGTCAATGACGTACTAGCCACTAAGAAGCAGCACTTGGATGAAGCATACAGAAGAATATCCAAGTTTAATCAGCACTGGAATGCCACTCTAGCCAACGGCAAGGAACGGGAGGATAAACTGAAACAGCAGATCTCCAAACTGAAGGCTCAGGTGAAGGCTAGCGAGAAGAGGTTTGATGAAGAAACTGCTCGCAGATATGCCGCTAAGGACCTGCTAAACAAGGCTCTTGCTAACCTGAAGGAGCGCAAACAGATGTTTGAATCCAAGAAACGGAAGCTAGAAGATTGTTTCGGCGAAGGAGCGTGGGAAGACTCAGTTGAAGGTCTTCAATACACTATTATGCAGATGGAGTTACTCATCGAGGGGTTGCTCACTCGGCCTGATCATCCAAAAACGAAGGGGTTGTTAGAAGAGTTTCTCACCCGTGGTTGTGCTTGACTATATTTGTAATCCTTTGTTTTTGATCATTGTTGTATGCGGACCATCACCATGCTTGTTGGTCGAGGTCATGCAGTTGATTCTGCTTGTACTCAGTGACGTTGTATGCCGCCTTGATGGGCTTTCTTTATATATATGAGATGTTATTTCCATGACTGGATCCAGACTTCTTATTATCAGCACTAGCGCTCTGACACTAGAATCGGGGGGAAATCTCCCTAAGGCACAAACACACGTTTGCATTTGCATGAATCATTTGCATAACAGGTACCTTGCCGTTTTCTCTAACCCCCTATTGATACAGGTTGTTTCAGGTTTGTCTCAGGTTGATCCGAGCAATGGAACGGGTACGAACAGAGCTGAGAGAGGTCCGAGGCCAGCTGAGGCAGGTTATGAAGGACCAGCAAGCGCTCAAAGAGGAGAACGACCAACTGAAGAATCAGGTGGGCCTGATGGCGGAAGTGTTAAAGAACATACTTAGAAGGGAATGCGAGCAGATGCCCGAGGCTGCATCCGGCATACTTGCTCCACGGGTATCTGAAGAACCCGTACCTAGGCATAATAAGCCTAGAAAACCCTCTGCTCAGCTTAAAGCTCAGAACGTTTCTCGTCAGCGGCCATGTCCGGTTCCGCAAGACAACCCCAAAGGACAGGGTCAAAAGAGGAGACTATCTGACAGAATCCTCGATCCAATCCCGATGGATTATGACCAGTTGTTGCAACCCTTGCTCCAACTACAGTTGGTTAAACTTCGAACGTTAGCTCCAATGGCTGGCCAGCTGCCACCCGACTGGGACGCAAACGCCCGATGCGGTTTCCACTCTGGAGCACCGGGGCACGATATATTGAACTGCAGAGCTTTTAAGCATAAGGTTCAAGACATGATTGAGTCAAGAACAATTGAATTCATGTCGGGCAGCATGAAAGCATCACGCGAATTCATACCTTATCGTGCAAGAGAGATGGATGTTCCCATGATCTCATCTGAAGATGAGAAGGATCAGGAGTATATCCCACGGTCTTTGAGGTCTGAATCGCCTTGCCTGCAACTTTTTCATGTTCCTGGGTCGAGCTCCAGGATGAAAACCCCTGAACAGAGAGGATCCTCACTAGGTCAAACCTCATCTTCGGATTGTTTTTTCCATACAGAATCGGCAACCTCTCGCTCCGTCGCAGCAAAGCTACCAGAGCCCGAATCAGAGTCAACCTCACAACAGTCGTTCTTCTGATTGAGTCTGAAGACTTCCAAGGGTCGCTCCCCTCAACAACAAATAAGTGTGAAAGCCCAGTTCCCCGAAAGCTGGCAATCTGCATTTTATCATGTCATTTCTTTACATTTGTAGTTTCTTTCCTGTTAGAATTGCAAATTTCGCTTGTAAGGCACGATTGTTTTTCAATTGATATTGATAATGAAATAAATATGCATGTTTTGAACTAATCCATTCGTGTTCACTCTATTGCTTTCTTTTATTTCAAACGCTTGTTTAAGTGGAATCCGGGGAGGATGACGAAATACAATGATGCGTAAGCTTCCGATGCTATGCTTTTGAACAAAAAAACCTGTTGATGATGTACATGCATTGTTTCAATTCCCAAACACCGGAGATATAAGGAAGAGAATCCCTTGTTAAACCCATTGAGCCTAGTTGTAGGAGTTTCTTTCTAAATATAGATAAACCCTCAATCTTAACCTGGGGCAGGGTAGGTGTCAGTTGATTTGACCAAGCGTTCAAATTACAACAAAGAGTGTCCGTTCGAGGATCAATCACACCGCTGCAGGTCGTACCTAAAAATCCATGATGGTTAAACCTGGCCGATCAAGAGTGAAACAGTCAAAATCTCTTTAACAAGTCATACGAGCCAATGCCATACGATTTGTTCCAAAAAAAAGAGAGAAAGAAAAAGAAAAAATTGAAAAGAAAAGCCCTCTAAGTCGAATCTTGAAAGCAAGCGACTTAGGCAAAAATTAGGGTACCCCGCTGGACTTCAAAACGGAAGAAACTCTAAAGAGTTAGTCCAGGAAAAAGTTCGGGGGAAATGAAAAACGAAAAACGAAAAACGAAAAACGAAAAGCGAAAAATGATTACAAAAGAAAATCCTCGAGAAAGAACGAAACCGTATGGCTACCGGTGCCCAAACAAAGACGAAAAGTGAACGACTGTCACTCCGAAAACTTGTGGTTTCCCGAACCGTCACTCCTGTCATATAACCTTTGAAAGGTGAACACTAAGGTCAAATTAGCTGAACGTAGGATGGAGAACATCAAGGAGAATGGGTGGGTTAAAATGAATTTTGAGCCTTTATCCTTTCTTTCTTAAATTGTGAACCTGACCACGTTACAACCTGGAAAAGACCTAATTGAAATAGGTCTGTTGCGAAAGCATACTTCGGTAAAGATCGCATCGGAACTGACTCCTAGAAAGGATTCCCATTACAACGTTGTATTAATGTTGACATGCTAATGAATGATTTCATATATTTTATGTCATAAAATTTTTTCCAGTGAACAGGAATGGATTTTTGAAAACTGCCATATGCATTGCATTTGATATGTCTTTTATGCAGAACAACTTGTTTTACAAGCGAGTAAGCGCTTGACAGTAGGAAAGTTTCCACGATGGAAGGATTTTATCAGGGCAGAATGCAGAACGCTAGAATATTCCGGTGAACCGGGGCAAGCTACGCCGAATGATCACAACATGGGAGTCAGCCATCCAGAAATCGTTAATCCGGGGAAATCAGGTCGAGATTTGATGAATCTCTCGCAGCCAAGGGTATTACTCCCCACATATCAGCCCATGAGGGGAAAAGTCATGACAAGACTGGGGCAGGTCACCCCGAGAGCGTCGAAGCCATCCTTATCCTGAAGGTTATTAACTTGAAGCGCCTTTGCAAGGTTCAAGGTGCTAAAGCAGAACAGGGTGCAGAGATTGCAGATTTTCCTTCTAAGGAACATCCCCACAGAGATACCGCAGGCTGGGGCAAAAGTTGAAAGCGACGGAATTGTTCCTCCCCGTATTGGCAGAGATTATCAGAAGTCGTTATAGATTCTGGGGCAAGCCATCTCGAGTTCGTTTCGTGGCATGTTTTCCAATCAGGATGATTCCTTCTTCCCCAGCGAGTTCAGTAGTGTCTCCCCACGGAGTCTGAACATGGGACCGCGAGCATTGATATGTATCCCCAAGCAAAGAAGATTCTCCCTAACGAGATGTATCCTGAGGATGGATCATCATCTCCCCAGCTGAGTCATACGCAGAAGTGTATATTCATTCCCCAGCACTGGGTAAGTGTGCAGTTTCTCGTAGAAGACTATTCGTAAGTGTGCAGCTTTCGATAGTTTCAGATTGAAGTCTCTAGGAGAATTGAAATTCCCCACAGAGTTGTATTCTCCCCGGCAAGCAGGATGATTCCTTCTTCCCCAGCCGAGTTGGCAGTTCCCTAAGAGAGCCGAGTCCTTGGAAGCCGTTTGGGCCATGATTGGTTTTCCCCAGTAGAATGTTGAATAGCTGATGTTGTATTTCCCCACTGGAGTCGTTATCTCCAGGAAAGTTTTTAGTTGCGAAGGCCATGTAGTTTATTTTTGCGATTGACATCGTTTCCCTCAGCAGTGGTGGTTTGTATACCCAGTTGAGCAAGTCCGGGTTCTTGTAGAACTTTGTTCACCTGCAGCAGTCGACTGAAGTTCATTTCCCCAGGCGGAGTCCAGTTGAGATTGGTGTGACTTCTTCTCCTTGGCAGGATGATTCCTTCCTCCACCAAAGTGGTCCTTTCTCCTTAACAGGAGGATTCTTCCTTCAGCATTTATTTTGCTGATAGGGTCATAGCATTTTTGCATGATTGCATAGAATTTACCCTAAATGCGTAGCATTTCCACCGGGTGGAGCATTACGCCATTGACGATCATATGCATTTGAAACATGAGCTAGGTTGTTACCGTTCTTGTTCAGCAGGTGTTCCTCCGCAGAATGGTTTGCTCAAGATGATTCTTGAATTCCCCAGCGAAGTTGTTTGCTTAAGATGATTCTTAAAATCCCTAGTGAATTTGCCAGAGAGGGTTGCTCAAGTTGATGCTTAGAGTCCTCGGCAGAATGTTTACTCTGGATGATTCCTGAAATCTCCAGCAGAGTGTTTGCTCAGGATGATTCCTAAAATCTCCAGCAGAGTATTGGTTCAGGATGATTCTTGAAGTCCCCAACGGAGTTATTTATCCAAGATGATTCTTGAAGTCCTCAGCAGAGTTGATTCATCCAGAATGATTTCTAGATCCCCGAAGCAAAGCTACTTGATAGTTCTCCAGAATCCCCAGCGGAGATGTGTCATCCCCAGCAGGTTTTAAACAAAGAAGTTGAAATTTCCTTGAAGACTTACTGATGAAGTCTCACTGCGAGGTCAAAGAAGTTTGCCTAGCTGACTCAGGGTGCCTGACGGCAAAAGATTGCATATCCTTGGTGGTTCCTAATTGATTAAGGATTCCATTTGAAGACTTACTGATGAAGTCCAGCTGCGATGTCGAAGCCGTTTGCCTGGCTGACGCAGGGTGCCTAACGGCGAAAGATTGTATATCCCTACTTGGTTCATGATTGACCGAGAATCCTATTCCCGACTTACTGACGAAGTCCGGCTGACGCCCGAAAATGTCTTTGAATGCCCGACGGCATAATCAACTTGATTGATAAAATGTTCCTAATGACCTGATGAGTCCCAAGGAATCCTTCTGCCGCAGTGTCGCAGAATCCCTGACGACAATATCAGCTATGTATCGCCGGTTACTGAGTGACCAGTGAGCCCTTGATGATTTGGGGAAGAAGCTGCAGCGAAATCTGATAATCATCCCGACGGAGATTTGAGAGTAACCATTCACCAGTTACCGAATGTCTGGTGATCCCTTATTGACTTACTGATGAAGTTCGACAAAGATATTGTCGACGTGCCTAGCGACACGATGAGTCCATAGGTGACGATAAGGAATTCTTCTATAGTGGCGCAGAATGCCCGACGGCATAATCATGCATTATTCACCGGTTACCGAATGGCCGGTGATCCCTTATTGACTTACTGATGAAGTCAGACAAAGATGTTGTTGACGTGCCTAGCGACACGATGAGTCCATAGGTGACGATAAGGAATTCTCCGACAGTGGAGCAGAATGCCCGACGGCAGAATCAGCCATCATTCACCAGTTACCGGATGACCGGTGATCCCTTTTTGACTTACTGATGAGGTCCGACAAAGATGTTGTGACGTGCCTAGCGACACGATGACTCCATAGGCGACGATAAGGAGTTCTTTTACAGTGGCGCAGAATGCCTAATGGCATAATCAGCCATCATTCACCAGTTACCGAATGACCGATGATCCCTTATTGACTTACTGATGAAGTCCGACAAAGATGTTATCGACGTGCCTAGTGACACGATGAGTCCATAGGCGACGATAAGGAATTCTTCTACAGTGGCGCAGGATGCCCGACGGTAAAATCAGCCATATTTCACCAGTTACCGAATAACCGGTGACCCCTGATTGACTTACTGATGAAGTCCGACAAATATGTTATCGATGTGCCTAGCAACACGATGAGTCCATAGGTGACGATACGGAATTCTTCTGCAGTGGCGCAGAATGCCCAACGGCAGAATCAACCATTATTCACCAGTTACCGAATGGTCGGTGATCCCTTATTGACTTACTGATGAAGTCCGACAAAGATGTTGTCGACGTGCCTAGCGACACGATGAGTCCATAGGTTGACGATAAGGAATTCTTCTGCAGCAGCGCAGCATGCCCGACGGCAGAATCAACCATCATTCACCAGTTACCGAATGACCGGTGATCCCTTATTGACATACTGATGAGGTCCGACAAAGATGTTGTCGACGTGCCTAGCGGCACGATGAGTCCATAGGCGACGATAAGGTATTCTTCTACAGTGGCGCAGAATGCCTGACAGTATAATCAACCATCATTCACCAGTTACCGAATGACCGGTGATCCCTTATTGACTTACTGATGAAGTCCGACAAAGATGTTGTCGACGTGCCTAGCGACACGATGAGTCCATAGGCGACGATAAGGAATTCTTCTGCAGTGGCGCAGGATGCCCGACGGTAAAATCAGCCATATTTCACCAGTTACCAAATAACCGGTGACTCCTGATTGACTTGCTGATGAAGTCCGACAAATATGTTGTCGACGTGCCTAGCGACACGATGAGTCCATAGGTGACGATAAGGAATTCTTCTGCAGTGGCGCAGAATGCCCGACGGAAGAATCAACCATCATTCACCAGTTACCGAATGGTCGGTGATCCCTTATTAACTTACTGATGAACTCCAACAAAGATGTTGTCGACGTGACTAGCGACACGATGAGTCCATAGTTGACGATAAGGAATTCTTCTGCAGCGGCGCAGAATGCCTGACGGTAGAATCAGCCATCATTCACCAGTTACCGAATGACCGGTGATCCCTTATTGACATACTGATGAGGTCCGACAAAGATGTTGTCGACGTGCCTAGCGACACGATGAGTCCATAGGCGACGATAAGGAATTCTTCTACAGTGGCGCAGAATGCCTGACGGTATAATCAGCCATCATTCACCAGTTACCGAATGACCGGTGATCCCTTATTGACTTACTGATGAAGTCCGACAAAGATGTTGTCGACGTGCCTAGCGACACGATGAGTCCATAGGCGACGATAAGGAATTCTTCTGCAGTGTCGCAGGATGCCCGACGGCAAAATCAACCATATTTCACCAGTTACCGAATGACCGGTGACCCCTTATTGACTTACTGATGAAGTCCGACAAAGATGTTGGCGATGTGCCTAGCGACACGATGAGTCCATAGGTGACGATAAGGAATTCTTCTGCAGTGGCGCAGAATGCCCGACGGAAGAATCAACCATCACTCACCAGTTACCGAATGACCGGTGATCCCTTATTGACTAACTGATGAGGTCCGGCAAAGATGTTATCGACGTGCCTAGTGACACGATGAGTCCATAGGCGACGATAATGAGTTCTTGTGCAGTGGCACAGAATGCCTGACGGCATAATCAGCCATTATTCACCAGTTACCGAATGACCGGTGATCCCTTATTGTCTTACTGATGAAGTCCGACAAAGATGTTGTCGAAGTGCCTAGCGACACAATGAGTCCATAGGCGACGATAAGGAATTCTTCTACAGTGGCGCAGGATGCCCGACGACAAAATCAGCCATATTTCACCAGTTTCCGAATAACCGGTGATCTCTGATTGACTTACTGCTGAAGTCCGACAAATATGTTGTCGACGTGCCTAGCGACACGATGAGTCCACAGGTGACGATACAGAATTCTTCTACAGTGGCGCAGAATGCCCGACGGCAGAATCAGCCATTATTCACCGGTTACCGAATGGCCGGTGAACCCTTATTGACTTACTGATGAGGTCCGACAAAGATGTTGTGACGTGCCTAGCGACACGATGACTCCATAGGCGACGATAAGGAGTTCTTTTACAGTGGCGCAGAATGCCTAATGGCATAATCAGCCATCATTCACCAGTTACCGAATGACCGATGATCCCTTATTGACTTACTGATGAAGTCCGACAAAGATGTTATCGACGTGCCTAGTGACACGATGAGTCCATAGGCGACGATAAGGAATTCTTCTACAGTGGCGCAGGATGCCCGACGGTAAAATCAGCCATATTTCACCAGTTACCGAATAACCGGTGACCCCTGATTGACTTACTGATGAAGTCCGACAAATATGTTATCGATGTGCCTAGCAACACGATGAGTCCATAGGTGACGATACGGAATTCTTCTGCAGTGGCGCAGAATGCCCAACGGCAGAATCAACCATTATTCACCAGTTACCGAATGGTCGGTGATCCCTTATTGACTTACTGATGAAGTCCGACAAAGATGTTGTCGACGTGCCTAGCGACACGATGAGTCCATAGGTTGACGATAAGGAATTCTTCTGCAGCAGCGCAGCATGCCCGACGGCAGAATCAACCATCATTCACCAGTTACCGAATGACCGGTGATCCCTTATTGACATACTGATGAGGTCCGACAAAGATGTTGTCGACGTGCCTAGCGGCACGATGAGTCCATAGGCGACGATAAGGTATTCTTCTACAGTGGCGCAGAATGCCTGACAGTATAATCAACCATCATTCACCAGTTACCGAATGACCGGTGATCCCTTATTGACTTACTGATGAAGTCCGACAAAGATGTTGTCGACGTGCCTAGCGACACGATGAGTCCATAGGCGACGATAAGGAATTCTTCTGCAGTGGCGCAGGATGCCCGACGGTAAAATCAGCCATATTTCACCAGTTACCAAATAACCGGTGACTCCTGATTGACTTGCTGATGAAGTCCGACAAATATGTTGTCGACGTGCCTAGCGACACGATGAGTCCATAGGTGACGATAAGGAATTCTTCTGCAGTGGCGCAGAATGCCCGACGGAAGAATCAACCATCATTCACCAGTTACCGAATGGTCGGTGATCCCTTATTAACTTACTGATGAACTCCAACAAAGATGTTGTCGACGTGACTAGCGACACGATGAGTCCATAGTTGACGATAAGGAATTCTTCTGCAGCGGCGCAGAATGCCTGACGGTAGAATCAGCCATCATTCACCAGTTACCGAATGACCGGTGATCCCTTATTGACATACTGATGAGGTCCGACAAAGATGTTGTCGACGTGCCTAGCGACACGATGAGTCCATAGGCGACGATAAGGAATTCTTCTACAGTGGCGCAGAATGCCTAACGGTATAATCAGCCATCATTCACCAGTTACCGAATGACCGGTGATCCCTTATTGACTTACTGATGAAGTCCGACAAAGATGTTGTCGACGTGCCTAGCGACACGATGAGTCCATAGGCGACGATAAGGAATTCTTCTGCAGTGTCGCAGGATGCCCGACGGCAAAATCAACCATATTTCACCAGTTACCGAATGACCGGTGACCCCTTATTGACTTACTGATGAAGTCCGACAAAGATGTTGGCGATGTGCCTAGCGACACGATGAGTCCATAGGTGACGATAAGGAATTCTTCTGCAGTGGCGCAGAATGCCCGACGGAAGAATCAACCATCACTCACCAGTTACCGAATGACCGGTGATCCCTTATTGACTAACTGATGAGGTCCGGCAAAGATGTTATCGACGTGCCTAGTGACACGATGAGTCCATAGGCGACGATAATGAGTTCTTGTGCAGTGGCACAGAATGCCTGACGGCATAATCAGCCATTATTCACCAGTTACCGAATGACCGGTGATCCCTTATTGTCTTACTGATGAAGTCCGACAAAGATGTTGTCGAAGTGCCTAGCGACACAATGAGTCCATAGGCGACGATAAGGAATTCTTCTACAGTGGCGCAGGATGCCCGATGACAAAATCAGCCATATTTCACCAGTTTCCGAATAACCGGTGATCTCTGATTGACTTACTGCTGAAGTCCGACAAATATGTTGTCGACGTGCCTAGCGACACGATGAGTCCACAGGTGACGATACAGAATTCTTCTACAGTGGCGCAGAATGCCCGACGGTAGAATTAGCCATTATTCACCGGTTACCGAATGGCCGGTGAACCCTTATTGACTTACTGATGAAGTCTAACAAAGATGTTGTCGACGTGCCTAGCCACACGATGAGTCCATAGGTGACGATAAGGAATTCTTCTGCAGTGGCGCAGAATGCCCGACGGCAGAATCAGCCATCATTCACCAGTTACCGAATGACCGGTGATCCCTTATTGACTTACTGATGAGGTACGACAAAGATGTTGTCGACGTGCCTAGCGACACGATGAGTCCATGGGCGACGATAAGGAATTATTCTGCAGTGGCGCCGAAGCCCGACAAGATAATCAGCCATCATTCACCAGTTACCGAATGACCAGTTATCCCTTATTGACTTACTGATGAAGTCCGACAAAGATGTTGTCGACGTGCCTAGCGACGCGATGAGTCCATAGGCGACGATAAGGAATTCTTCTGCAGTGGCGCAGGATGCCCGATGGCAAAATCAGCCATATTTCAACAGTTACCGAATAACCGGTGACCCCTGATTGACTTACTGATGAAGTCCGACAAATATGTTGTCGACGTGCCTAGCGACACGATGAGTCCATAGGTGACGTTACAGAATTCTTCTACAGTGGCGCAGAATGCCCGACGATAGAATCAACCATTATTCACCGGTTACCGAATGGCCGGTGAACCCTTATTGACTTACTGATGAAGTCCGACAAAGATGTTGTTGACGTGCCTAGCCACACGATGAGTCCGTAGGTGACGATAAGGAATTCTTCTACAGTGGCGCAGAATGCCCGACGGCAGAATCAACCATCATTCACCAGTTACCGAATGACCGGTGATCCCTTATTGACTTACTGATGAGGCCCGACAAAGATGTTGTTGACGTGCCTAGCGACACGATGAGTTAATGGGTGACGATAAGGAATTATTCTGCAGTGGCGCCGAATGCCTGACAGGATAATCAGCCATCATTCACCAGTTACCGAATGACCAGTTATCCCTTATTGACTTACTGATGAAGTCCGACAAAGATGTTGTCGACGTGCCTAGCAACACGATGAGTCCATAGGCGACGATAAGGAATTCTTCCGTAGTGGCGCAGGATGCCCGACGGCAAAATCAGCCATATTTCACCAGTTACCGAATAACCGGTGACCCCAAATTGACTTACTGATGAAGTCCGACAAATATGTTATCGACGTGCCTAGCGACACGATGAGTCCATAGGTGACGATACAGAATTCTTCTACAGTGGTGCAGAATGCCCGACGGTAGAATCAACCATTATTCACCGGTTACCGAATGGCCGGTGAACCCTTATTGACTTACTGATGAAGTCCGACAAAGATGTTGTCGATGTGCCTAGCCACACGATGAGTCCATAGGTAACGATAAGGAATTCTTCTGCAGTGGCGCAGAATGCCCGACGGCAGAATCAGCCATCATTCACCAGTTACCGAATGACCGGTGATCCCTTATTGACTTACTGATGAGGTCCGACAAAGATGTTGTCGACGTGCCTAGCGACACGATGAGTCCATGGGAGACGATAAGGAATTATTCTGCAGTGGCGCAGAATGCCTGACAGGATAATCAGCCATCATTCACCAGTTACCGAATGACCAGTTATACCTTATTGACTTACTGATGAAGTCCGACAAAGATGTTATCGACGTGCCTAGCGACACAATGAGACCATAGGCGACGATAAGGAATTCTTCTGCAGTGGCGTAGGATGCCCGACGGCAAAATCAGCCATATTTCACCAGTTACCGAATAACCGGTGACCCCTGATTGACTTACTGATGAAGTCCGACAAATATGTTGTCGACGTGCCTAGCGACACGATGAGTCCATAGGTGACGACACAGAATTCTTCTACAGTGGTGCAGAATGCCCGACGGCAGAATCAACCATTATTCACCGGTTACCGAATGGCCGGTGATCCCTTATTGACTTACTGATGAAGTCCGACAAATATATTATCGACGTGCCAAGCGACACGATGAGTCCATAGGTGACGATACAGAATTCTTCTACAGCGGCGCAGAATGCCCGACGGCAGAATCAGCCATCATTCACCAGTTACCGAATGACCGGTGATCCCTTATTGACATACTGATGAGGTCCGACAAAGATGTTGTCGACGTGCCTAGCGGCACGATGAGTCCATAGGCGACGATAAGGAATTCTTGTGCAGTGGCGCAGAATGCCTGACGGTATAATCAGCCATCATTCACCAGTTACCGAATGACCGGTGATCCCTTATTGACTTACTGATGAAGTCCGACAAAGATGTTGTCGACGTGCCTAGCGACACGATGAGTCCATAGGCGACGATAAGGAATTCTTCTGCAGTGGCGCAGGATGCCCGACGGCAAAATCAACCATATTTCACCAGTTACCGAATGACCGGTGACCCCTTATTGACTTACTGATGAAGTCCGACAAAGATGTTGTCGACGTGCCTAGCGACACGATGAGTCCATAGGTGACGATAAGGAATTCTTCTGCAGTGGCGCAGAATGCCTGACGGAAGAATCAACCATCATTCACCAGTTACCGAATGACCGGTGATCCCTTATTGACTTACTGATGAGGTCCGACAAAGATGTTGTCGACGTGCCTAGCGACACGATGAGTCCATAGGCGAAGATAATGAGTTCTTGTGCAGTGGCGCAGAATGCCTGACGGCATAATCAGCCATCATTCACCAGTTACCGAAATACCGGTGATCCCTTATTGACTTACTGATGAAGTCTGACAAAGATGTTGTCGACGTGCCTAGCGACACGATGTGTCCATAGGCGACGATAAGGAATTCTTCTGCAGTGGCGCAGAATGCCCGAGGGCAAAATCAGCCATATTTCACCAGTTACCGAATAACCGGTGATCTCTGATTGACTTACTGCTAAAGTCCGACAAATATGTTGTCGACGTGCCTAGCGACACGATGAGTCCATAAGTGACGATACAGAATTCTTCTTCAGTGGCGCAGAATGCCCGACGACAGAATCAACCATTATTCACCGGTTACCGAATGGCCGGTGATCCCTTATTGACATATTGATGAAGTCCGACAAAGATGTTGCCGACGTGCCTAGCGACACGATGAGTCCATACGCGACGATAAGGAATTCTTCTGCAGTGGCGCAGGATGCCCGTCGGCAAAATCAGCCATATTTCACCAGTTACCGAATAACCGGTGATCCCTGAATTACTTACTGATGAAGTCCGAAAAATATGTTGTCGACGTGCCTAGCGACACGATGAGTCTATAGGTGACGATACGGAATTCTTCTGCAGTGGCGCAGAATGCCCGACGGCAGAATCAACCATTATTCACCGGTAACCGAATGGCCAGTGAACCCTTATTGACTTACTGATGAAGTCCGACAAAGATGTTGTCGACGTGTATAGCAACACGATGAGTCCATAGGTGACGATAAGGAATTCTTCTGCAGTGGCGCAGAATACCCGACGACAGAATCAGCCATCATTCACCAGTTACCGAATGACCGATGATCCCTTATTGACTTACTGATGAAGTCCGACAAAGATGTCGTCGACGTGCCTAGCGACACGATGAGTCCATAGGCGACGATAAGGAATTCTTCTGCAGTGGCGCAGGATGCCCGAGGGCAAAATCAGCCATATTTCACCAGTTATCGAATGGCCGGTGATCCCTTATTGACTTACTGATGAAGTCCGACAAATATTTTATCGACGTGCCAAGCGACACGATGAGTCCATAGGTGACGATACGGAATTCTTCTACAGTGGCGTATAATGCCGACGGTAGAATCAGCCATTATTCACCGGTTACCGAATGGCCGGTGAACCCTTATTGACTTACTGATGAAGTCCGACAAAGATGTTGTCGACGTGCCTAGCGACACGATGATTCCATAGGCGACGATAATGAATTCTTGTGCAGTGGCGCAGAATGCCTGACGGCATAATCAGCCATCATTCACCAGTTACCGAATGACCGGTGATCCCTTATTGACTTACTGATGAAGTCCGACAAAGATGTTGTCGACGTGCCTAGCGACACGATGTGTCCATAGGCGACGATAAGGAATTCTTCTGCAGTGGCGCAGAATGCCCGAGGGCAAAATCAGCCATATTTCACCAGTTACCGAATAACCGGTGATCTCTGATTGACTTACTGCTAAAGTCCGACAAATATGTTGTCGACGTGCCTAGCGACACGATGAGTCCATAGGTGACGATACGGAATTCTTCTTCAGTGGCGCAGATTGCCCGACGGCAGAATCAACCATTATTCACCGGTTACCGAATGGCCGGTGATCCCTTATTGACTTACTGACGAAGTCCGACAAAGATGTTGTCGACCTGCCTAGCGACACGATGAGTCCATAGGTGACGATAAGGAATTCTTCTGCAGTGGCGCAGAATGCCCGACGGCAGAATCAACCATCATTCACCAGTTACCGAATGACCAGTGATCCCTTATTGACTTACTGATGAGGTCCGACAAAGATGTTGTCGACGTACCTAGCGACACGATGAGTCCATAGGCGACGATAAGGAATTCTTCTGCAGTGGCGCAGAATGCCTGACGGCATAATCAGTCATCATTCACCAGTTACCGAATGACCGGTGATCCATTATTGACTTACTGATGAAGTCCGACAAAGATGTTGCCGACGTGCCTAGCGACACGATGAGTCCATACGCGACGATAAGGAATTCTTCTGCAGTGGCGCAGGATGCCCGACGGCAAAATCAGCCATATTTCACAAGTTACCGAATAACCGGTGATCCCTGATTGACTTACTGATGAAGTCCGACAAATATGTTGTCGACGTGCCTAGCGACACGATGAGTCTATAGGTGACGATACAGAATTCTTCTGCAGTGGCGCAGAATGCCCGACGGCAGAATCAACCATTATTCACCGGTAACCGAATGGTCGGTGAACCCTTATTGACTTACTGATGAAGTCCGACAAAGATGTTGTCGACGTGCCTAGCGACACGATGAGTCCATAGGTGACGATAAGGAATTCTTCTGCAGTGGCGCAGAATATCCGACGGCAGAATCAGCCATCATTCACCAGTTACCGAATGACCGATGATCCCTTATTGACTTACTGATGAGGTCCGACAAAGATGTTGTCGACGTGCCTAGTGACACGATGAGTCCATAGGCAACGATAAGGAATTCTTCTACAGTGGCGCAGAATGCCTGACGGCATAATCAGCCATCATTCACCAGTTATCGAATGACCGGTGATCCCCTATTGACTTACTGATGAAGTCCGACAAAGATATTGTCGACGTGCCTAGCGACACGATGAGTCCATAGGCGACGATAAGGAATTCTTCTGCAGTGGCGCAGGATGCCCGAGGGCAAAATCAACCATATTTCACCAGTTACCGAATAACCGGTGATCTCTGATTGACTTACTGCTAAAGTCCGACAAATATGTTGTCGACGTGCCTAGCGACACGATGAGTCCATAGGTGACGATACGGAATTCTTCTTCAGTGGCGCAGAATGCCCGACGGCAGAATCAACCATTATTCACCGGTTACCGAATGGCCGGTGATCCCATATTGACTTACTGACGAAGTCCGACAAAGATGTTGTCGACCTGCCTAGCGACACGATGAGTCCATAGGTGACGATAAGGAATTCTTCTGCAGTGGCACAGAATGCCCGACGGCAGAATCAACCATCATTCACCAGTTACCGAATGACCGGTGATCCCTTATTGACTTACTGATGAGGTCCGACAAAGATGTTGTCGACGTACCTAGCGACACGATGAGTCAATAGGCGATGATAAGGAATTCTTCTGCAGTGGCGCAGAATGCCTGACGGCATAATCAGCCATCATTCACCAGTTACCGAATGACCGGTGATCCATTATTGACTTACTGATGAAGTCCGACAAAGATGTTACCGACGTGCCTAGCGACACGATGAGTCCATACGCGACGATAAGGAATTCTTCTGCAGTGGCGCAGGATGCCCGACGGCAAAATCAGCCATATTTCACAAGTTACCGAATAACCGGTGATCCCTGATTGACTTACTGATGAAGTCCGACAAATATGTTGTCGACGTGCCTAGCGACACGATGAGTCTATAGGTGACGATACGGAATTCTTCTGCAGTGGCGCAGAATGCCTGACGGCAGAATCAACCATTATTCACCGGTAACGGAATGGTCGGTGAACCCTTATTGACTTACTGATGAAGTCCGACAAAGATGTTGTCGACGTGCCTAGCGACACGATGAGTCCATAGGTGACGATAAGGAATTCTTCTGCAGTGGCGCAGAATATCCGACGGCAGAATCAGCCATCATTCACCAGTTACCGAATGACCGATGATCCCTTATTGACTTACTGATGAGGTCCGACAAAGATGTTGTCGACGTGCCTAGTGACACGATGAGTCCATAGGCAACGATAAGGAATTCTTCTACAGTGGCGCAGAATGCCTGACGGCATAATCAACCATCATTCACCAGTTACCGAATGACCGGTGATCCCTTATTGACTTACTGATGAAGTCCGACAAAGATATTGTCGACGTGCCTAGCGACACGATGAGTCCATAGGCGACGATAAGGAATTCTTCTGCAGTGGCGCAGGATGCCCGAGGGCAAAATCAACCATATTTCACCAGTTACCGAATAACCGGTGATCTCTGATTGACTTACTGCTAAAGTCCGACAAATATGTTGTCGACGTGCCTAGCGACACGATGAATCCATAGGTGACGATACGGAATTCTTCTTCAGTGGCGCAGAATGCCCGACGGCAGAATCAACCATTATTCACCGGTTACCGAATGGCCGGTGATCCCTTATTGACTTACTGATGAAGTCCGACAAAGATGTTGTCGACGTTCCTAGCGACACGATGAGTCCATAGGTGACGATAAGGAATTCTTCTGCAGTGGCGCAGCTTGCCCAACGACAGAATCAGTCATCATTCACCAGTTACCGAATGACCGGTGATCCCTTATTGACTTACTGATGAAGTCCGACAAAGATGTTGTCGACGTGCCTAGCGACACGATGTGTCCATAGGCGACGATAAGGAATTCTTCTGCAGTGGCGCAGAATGCCCGAGGGCAAAATCAGCCATATTTCACCAGTTACCGAATAACCGGTGATCTCTGATTGACTTACTGCTAAAGTCCGACAAATATGTTGTCGACGTGCCTAGCGACACGATGAGTCCATAGGTGACGATACGGAATTCTTCTTCAGTGGCGCAGATTGCCCGACGGCAGAATCAACCATTATTCACCGGTTACCGAATGGCCGGTGATCCCTTATTGACTTACTGACGAAGTCCGACAAAGATGTTGTCGACCTGCCTAGCGACACGATGAGTCCATAGGTGACGATAAGGAATTCTTCTGCAGTGGCGCAGAATGCCCGACGGCAGAATCAACCATCATTCACCAGTTACCGAATGACCAGTGACCCCTTATTGACTTACTGATGAGGTCCGACAAAGATGTTGTCGACGTACCTAGCGACACGATGAGTCCATAGGCGACGATAAGGAATTCTTCTGCAGTGGCGCAGAATGCCTGACGGCATAATCAGTCATCATTCACCAGTTACCGAATGACCGGTGATCCATTATTGACTTACTGATGAAGTCCGACAAAGATGTTGCCGACGTGCCTAGCGACACGATGAGTCCATACGCGACGATAAGGAATTCTTCTGCAGTGGCGCAGGATGCCCGACGGCAAAATCAGCCATATTTCACAAGTTACCGAATAACCGGTGATCCCTGATTGACTTACTGATGAAGTCCGACAAATATGTTGTCGACGTGCCTAGCGACACGATGAGTCTATAGGTGACGATACGGAATTCTTCTGCAGTGGCGTAGAATGCCCGACGGCAGAATCAACCATTATTCACCGGTAACCGAATGGTCGGTGATCCCTTATTGACTTACTGACGAAGTCCGACAAAGATGTTGTCGACCTGCCTAGCGACACGATGAGTCCATAGGTGACGATAAGGAATTCTTCTGCAGTGGCACAGAATGCCCGACGGCAGAATCAACCATCATTCACCAGTTACCGAATGACCGATGATCCCTTATTGACTTACTGATGAGGTCCGACAAAGATGTTGTCGACGTACCTAGCGACACGATGAGTCAATAGGCGACGATAAGGAATTCTTCTGCAGTGGCGCAGAATGCCTGACGGCATAATCAGCCATCATTCACCAGTTACCGAATGACCGGTGATCCATTATTGACTTACTGATGAAGTCCGACAAAGATGTTGCCGACGTGCCTAGCGACACGATGAGTCCATACGCGACGATAAGGAATTCTTCTGCAGTGGCGCAGGATGCCCGACGGCAAAATCAGCCATATTTCACAAGTTACCGAATAACCGGTGATCCCTGATTGACTTACTGATGAAGTACGACAAATATGTTGTCGACGTGCCTAGCGACACGATGAGTCTATAGGTGACGATACGGAATTCTTCTGCAGTGGCGCAGAATGCCCGACGGCAGAATCAACCATTATTCACCGGTAACCGAATGGTCGGTGAACCCTTATTGACTTACTGATGAAGTCCGACAAAGATGTTGTCGACGTGCCTAGCGACACGATGAGTCCATAGGTGACGATAAGGAATTCTTCTGCAGTGGCGCAGAATATCCGACGGCAGAATCAGCCATCATTCACCAGTTACCGAATGACCGATGATCCCTTATTGACTTACTGATGAGGTCCGACAAAGATGTTGTCGACGTGCCTAGTGACACGATGAGTCCATAGGCAACGATAAGGAATTCTTCTACAGTGGCGCAGAATGCCTGACGGCATAATCAACCATCATTCACCAGTTACCGAATGACCGGTGATCCCTTATTGACTTACTGATGAAGTCCGACAAAGATATTGTCGACGTGCCTAGCGACACGATGAGTCCATAGGCGACGATAAGGAATTCTTCTGCAGTGGCGCAGGATGCCCGAGGGCAAAATCAACCATATTTCACCAGTTACCGAATAACCGGTGATCTC
Organism: Lathyrus sativus; assembly: GCA_963859935.3. NCBI lineage: Eukaryota > Viridiplantae > Streptophyta > Magnoliopsida > Fabales > Fabaceae > Lathyrus > Lathyrus sativus. Next base: position 418,785,919 of record OZ012737.1, read on the forward strand.
TGATTGACTTACTGCTAAAGTCCGACAAATATGTTGTCGACGTGCCTAGCGACACGATGAATCCATAGGTGACGATACGGAATTCTTCTTCAGTGGCGCAGAATGCCCGACGGCAGAATCAACCATTATTCACCGGTTACCGAATGGCCGGTGATCCCTTATTGACTTACTGATGAAGTCCGACAAAGATGTTGTCGACGTTCCTAGCGACACGATGAGTCCATAGGTGACGATAAGGAATTCTTCTGCAGTGGCGCAGCTTGCCCAACGACAGAATCAGTCATCATTCACCAGTTACCGAATGACCGGTGATCCCTTATTGACTTACATATGAAGTCCGACAAAGATGTTGTCGACGTGCCTAGCGACACGATGTGTCCATAGGCGACGATAAGGAATTCTTCTGCAGTGGCGCAGAATGCCCGAGGGCAAAATCAGCCATATTTCACCAGTTATCGAATAACCGGTGATCTCTGATTGACTTACTGCTAAAGTCCGACAAATATGTTGTCGACGTGCCTAGCGACACGATGAGTCCATAGGTGACGATACGGAATTCTTCTTCAGTGGCGCAGATTGCCCGACGGCAGAATCAACCATTATTCACCGGTTACCGAATGGCCGGTGATCCCTTATTGACTTACTGACGAAGTCCGACAAAGATGTTGTCGACCTGCCTAGCGACACGATGAGTCCATAGGTGACGATAAGGAATTCTTCTGCAGTGGCGCAGAATGCCCGACGGCAGAATCAACCATCATTCACCAGTTACCGAATGACCAGTGACCCCTTATTGACTTACTGATGAGGTCCGACAAAGATGTTGTCGACGTACCTAGCGACACGATGAGTCCATAGGCGACGATAAGGAATTCTTCTGCAGTGGCGCAGAATGCCTGAAGGCATAATCAGTCATCATTCACCAGTTACCGAATGACCGGTGATCCATTATTGACTTACTGATGAAGTCCGACAAAGATGTTGCCGACGTGCCTAGCGACACGATGAGTCCATACGCGACGATAAAGAATTCTTCTGCAGTGGCGCAGGATGCCCGACGGCAAAATCAACCATATTTCACAAGTTACCGAATAACCGGTGATCCCTGATTGACTTACTGATGAAGTCCGACAAATATGTTGTCGACGTGCCTAGCGACACGATGAGTCTATAGGTGACGATACGGAATTCTTCTGCAGTGGCGCAGAATGCCCGACGGCAGAATCAACCATTATTCACCGGTAACCGAATGGTCGGTGATCCCTTATTGACTTACTGACGAAGTCCGACAAAGATGTTGTCGACCTGCCTAGCGACACGATGAGTCCATAGGTGACGATAAGGAATTCTTCTGCAGTGGCACAGAATGCCCGACGGCAGAATCAACCATCATTCACCAGTTACCGAATGACCGATGATCCCTTATTGACTTACTGATGAGGTCCGACAAAGATGTTGTCGACGTACCTAGCGACACGATGAGTCAATAGGCGACGATAAGGAATTCTTCTGCAGTGGCGCAGAATGCCTGACGGCATAATCAGCCATCATTCACCAGTTACCGAATGACCGGTGATCCATTATTGACTTACTGATGAAGTCCGACAAAGATGTTGCCGACGTGCCTAGCGACACGATGAGTCCATACGCGACGATAAGGAATTCTTTTGCAGTGGCGCAGGATGCCCGACGGCAAAATCAGCCATATTTCACAAGTTACCGAATAACCGGTGATCCCTGATTGACTTACTGATGAAGTCCGACAAATATGTTGTCGACGTGCCTAGCGACACGATGAGTCTATAGGTGACGATACGGAATTCTTCTGCAGTGGCGCAGAATGCCCGACGGCAGAATCAACCATTATTCACCGGTAACCGAATGGTCGGTGAACCCTTATTGACTTACTGATGAAGTCCGACAAAGATGTTGTCGACGTGCCTAGCGACACGATGAGTCCATAGGTGACGATAAGGAATTCTTCTGCAGTGGCGCAGAATATCCGACGGCAGAATCAGCCATCATTCACCAGTTACCGAATGACCGATGATCCCTTATTGACTTACTGATGAGGTCCGACAAAGATGTTGTCGACGTGCCTAGTGACACGATGAGTCCATAGGCAACGATAAGGAATTCTTCTACAGTGGCGCAGGATGCCTGACGGCATAATCAGCTATCATTCACCAGTTACCGAATGACCGGTGATCCCTTATTGACTTACTGATGAAGTCCGACAAAGATATTGTCGACGTGCCTAGCGACACGATGAGTCCATAGGCGACGATAAGGAATTCTTCTGCAGTGGCGCAGGATGCCCGAGGGCAAAATCAACCATATTTCACCAGTTACCGAATAACCGGTGATCTCTGATTGACTTACTGCTAAAGTCCGACAAATATGTTGTCGACGTGCCTAGCGACACGATGAATCCATAGGTGACGATACGGAATTCTTCTTCAGTGGCGCAGAATGCCCGACGGCAGAATCAACCATTATTCACCGGTTACCGAATGGCCGGTGATCCCTTATTGACTTACTGATGAAGTCCGACAAAGATGTTGTCGACGTTCCTAGCGACACGATGAGTCCATAGGTGACGATAAGGAATTCTTCTGCAGTGGCGCAGCTTGCCTGACGGCATAATCAACCATCATTCACCAGTTACCGAATGACCGGTGATCCCTTATTGACTTACTGATGAAGTCCGACAAAGATATTGTCGACGTGCCTAGCGACACGATGAATCCATAGGTGACGATACGGAATTCTTCTTCAGTGGCGCAGAATGCCCGACGGCAGAATCAACCATATTTCACAAGTTACCGAATAACCGGTGATCCCTGATTGACTTACTGATGAAGTCCGACAAATATGTTGTCGACGTGCCTAGCGACACGATGAGTCTATAGGTGACGATACGGAATTCTTCTGCAGTGGCGCAGAATGCCCGACGGCAGAATCAACCATTATTCACCGGTAACCGAATGGTCGGTGAACCCTTATTGACTTACTGATGAAGTCCGACAAAGATGTTGTCGACTTGCCTAGCGACACGATGAGTCCATAGGTGACGATAAGGAATTCTTCTGCAGTGGCGCAGAATATCCGACGGCAGAATCAGCCATCATTCACCAGTTACCGAATGACCGATGATCCCTTATTGACTTACTGATGAGGTCCGACAAAGATGTTGTCGACGTGCCTAGTGACACGATGAGTCCATAGGCAACGATAAGGAATTCTTCTACAGTGGCGCAGAATGCCTGACGGCATAATCAGCCATCATTCACCAGTTACCGAATGACCGGTGATCCCTTATTGACTTACTGATGAAGTCCGACAAAGATATTGTCGACGTGCCTAGCGACACGATGAGTCCATAGGCGACGATAAGGAATTCTTCTGCAGTGGCGCAGGATGCCCGAGGGCAAAATCAACCATATTTCACCAGTTACCGAATAACCGGTGATCTCTGATTGACTTACTGCTAAAGTCCGACAAATATGTTGTCGACGTGCCTAGCGACACGATGAATCCATAGGTGACGATACGGAATTCTTCTTCAGTGGCGCAGAATGCCCGACGGCAGAATCAACCATTATTCACCGGTTACCGAATGGCCGGTGATCCCTTATTGACTTACTGATGAAGTCCGACAAAGATGTTGTCGACGTTCCTAGCGACACGATGAGTCCATAGGTGACGATAAGGAATTCTTCTGCAGTGGCGCAGCTTGCCCAACGACAGAATCAGTCATCATTCACCAGTTACCGAATGACCGGTGATCCCTTATTGACTTACTGATGAGGTCCGACAAAGATGTTGTCGACGTACCTAGCGACACGATGAGTCCATAGGCGACGATAAGGATTTCTTCTGCAGTGGCGCAGGATGCCCGACGGCAAAATCAACCATATTTCACCAGTTACCGAATAACCGGTGACCCCTGATTGACTTACTGATGAAGTCCGACAAATATGTTGTCGACGTGCCTAGCGACACGATGAGTCCATAGGTGACGATACAAAATTCTTCTACAGTGGTGCAGAATGCCCGACGGCAGAATCAGCCATTATTCACAAGTTACCGAATGGCCGGTGATCCCTTATTGACTTACTGATGAAGTCCGACAAATATTTTATCGACGTGCCAAGCGACACGATGAGTCCATAGGTGACGATACAGAATTCTTCTACAGTGGCGCATAATGCCCGACGGTAGAATCAGCCATTATTCACCGGTTACCGAATGGCCGGTGAACCCTTATTGACTTACTGATGAAGTTCGACAAAGATGTTGTCGACGTGCCTAGCGACACGATGAGTCCATAGGCGACGATAATGAATTCTTGTGCAGTGGCGCAGAATGCCTGACGGCATAATCAGCCATCATTCACCAGTTACCGAATGACCGGTGATCCCTTATTGACTTACTGATGAAGTCCGACAAAGATGTTGTCGACGTGCCTAGCGACACGATGTGTCCATAGGCGACGATAAGGAATTCTTCTGCAGTGGCGCAGAATGCCCGAGGGCAAAATCAGCCATATTTCACCAGTTACCGAATAACCGGTGATCTCTGATTGACTTACTGCTAAAGTCCGACAAATATGTTGTCGACGTGCCTAGCGACACGATGAGTCCATAGGTGACGATACGGAATTCTTCTTCAGTGGCGCAGAATGCCCGACGGCAGAATCAACCATCATTCACCGGTTACCGAATGGCCGGTGATCCCTTATTGACTTATTGATGAAGTCCGACAAAGATGTTGTCGACGTGCCTAGCGACACGATGAGTCCATAGGTGACGATAAGGAATTCTTCTGCAGTGGCGCAGAATGCTCGACGGCAGAATCAGTCATCATTCACCAGTTACCGAATGACTGGTGATCCCTTATTGACTTACTGATGAGGTCCGACAAAGATGTTGTCGACGTACCTAGCGACACGATGAGTCCATAGGCGACGATAAGGAATTCTTCTGCAGTGGCGCAGAATGCCTGACGGCATAATCAGCCATCATTCACCAGTTACCGAATAACCGGTGATCCATTATTGACTTACTGATGAAGTCCGACAAAGATGTTGCTGACGTGCCTAGCGACACGATGAGTCCATACGCGACGATAAGGAATTCTTCTGCAGTGGCGCAGGATGCCCGACGGCAAAATCAGCCATATTTCACCAGTTACCGAATAACCGGTGATCCCTGATTGACTTACTGATGAAGTCCGACAAATATGTTGTCTACGTGCCTAGCGACACGATGAGTCTATAGGTGACGATACGGAATTCTTCTGCAGTGGCGCAGAATGCCCGACGGCAGAATCAACCATTATTCACCTGTAACCGAATGGCCGGTGAACCCTTATTGACTTACTGATGAAGTCCGACAAAGATGTTGTCGACGTGCCTAGCGACACGATGAGTCCATAGGTGACGATAAGGAATTCTTCTGCAGTGGCGCAGAATACCCGACGGCAGAATCAGCCATCATTCACCAGTTACCGAATGACCGATGATCCCTTATTGACTTACTGATGAGGTCCGACAAAGATGTTGTCGACGTACGTAGTGACACGATGAGTCCATAGGCAACGATAAGGAATTCTTCTGCAGTGGCGCAGAATGCCTGACGGCATAATCAGCCATCATTCACCAGTTACCGAATGACCGGTGATCCCTTATTGACTTACTGATAAAGTCCGACAAAGATGTTGTCGACGTGCCTAGCGACACGATGAGTCCATAGGCGACAATAAGAATTCTTCTGCAGTGGCGCAGGATGCCCGAGGGTAAAATCAGCCATATTTCACCAGTTACCGAATAACCGGTGATCTCTGATTGACTTACTGCTAAAGTCCGACAAATATGTTGTCGACGTGCCTAGCGACACGATGAGTCCATAGGTGACGATACGGAATTCTTCTTCAGTGGCGCAGAATGCCCGACGGCCGAATCAACCATTATTCACCGGTTACCGAATGGTCGGTGATCCCTTATTGACTTACTGATGAAGTCCGACAAAGATGTTGTCGACGTTCCTAGCGACACGATGAGTCCATAGGTGACGATAAGGAATTCTTCTGCAGTGGCGCAGCATGCCCAACGACAGAATCAGTCATCATTCACCAGTTACCGAATGACCGGTGATCTCTTATTGACTTACTGATGATGTCCGACAAAGATGTTGTCGACATGCCTAGCGACACGATGAGTCCATAGGTGACGATACGGAATTCTTCTGCAGTGGCGCAGAATGCCCGACGACAGAATCAACCATTATTCACCGGTAACCGAATGGCCGGTGATCCCTTATTGAATTACTGATGAAGTCCGACAAAGATGTTGTCAACGTGCCTAGGGACACGATGAGTCCATAGGCGACAATAAGGAATTCTTCTGCAGTGGCGTAGGATTCCCGACGGCAAAATCAGCCATATTTCACCAGTTACCGAATAACCGGTGATCCCTGATTGACTTACTGATGAAGCCCGACAAATATGTTGTCGACGTGCCTAGCGACACGATGAGTCCATAGGTGACGATACGTAATTCTTGTGCAATGGCGTAGAATGCCCTTCGGTAGAATCAACCATTATTCTCCGGTTACCGAATGGCCGGTGAACCCTTATTGACTTACTGATGAAGTCCGACAAAGATGTTGTCAACGTGCCTAGCGACACGATGAGTCCATAGGTGACGATAAGGAATTCTTTTGCAGTGGCGCAGCATGCCCAACGACAGAATCAGTCATGATTCACCAGTTACCGAATGACCGGTGATCTCTTATTGACTTACTGATGAAGTCCGACAAAGATGTTGTCGACATGCCTAGCGACACGATGAGTCCATAGGTGACGATACGGAATTCTTCTGCAGTGGCGCAGAATGCCCGACGACAGAATCAACCATTATTCACCGGTAACCGAATGGCCGGTGATCCCTTATTGAATTACTGATGAAGTCCGACAAAGATGTTGTCAACGTGCCTAGGGACACGATGAGTCCATAGGCGACAATAAGGAATTCTTCTGCAGTGGCGTAGGATGCCCGACGACAAAATCAGCCATATTTCACCAGTTACCGAATAACCGGTGATCCCTGATTGACTTACTGATGAAGCCCGACAAATATGTTGTCGACGTGCCTAGCGACACGATGAGTCCATAGGTGACGATACGTAATTCTTGTGCAATGGCGTAGAATGCCCTTCGGTAGAATCAACCATTATTCTCCGGTTACCGAATGGCCGGTGAACCCTTATTGACTTACTGATGAAGTCCGACAAAGATGTTGTCAACGTGCCTAGTGACACGATGAATCCATAGGTGACGATAAGGAATTCTTCTGCAGTGGCGCAGAATGCCCGACGGCAGAATCAACCATCATTCACCAGTTACCGAATTACCGGTGATCCCTTATTGACTTACTGATGAGGTCCGACAAAGATGTTGTCAACGTGCCTAGCGACACGATGAGTCCATGGGCGACGATAAGGAATTATTCTGCAGTGGCACAGAATGCCTGACAGGATAATCAGCCATCATTCACTAGTTACCGAATGACCAGTGATCCCTTATTGACTTACTGATGAAGCCCGACAAAGATGTTGTCGACGTGCCTAGCGACACGATGAGTCCATAGGCGACGATAAGGAATTCTTCTGCAGTGGCGCAGGATGCCCGACGGCAAAATCAGCCATATTTCACCAGTTACCGAATAACCGGTGACCCCTGATTGACTTACTGATGAAGTCCGACAAATATGTTGTCGACGTGCCTAGAGACACGATGAGTCCATAGGTGAAGATACAGAATTCCTCTACAGTGGTGCAGAATGCCCGACGGCAGAATCAACCATTATTCACCGATTACCGAATAGCCGGTGATCCCTTATTGACTTATTGATAAAGTCCGACAAAGATGTTGTCGACGTGCCTAGCGACACGATGAGTCCATAGGTGAAAATAAGGAATTCTTCTACAGTGGCGCAGAATGACCGACGGCAGAATCAACCATCATTCACCAGTTACCGATTGACCGGTACTCCCTTATTGACTTACTGATGAGGTCCGACAAAGATGTTGTCGACGTGCCTAGCGACACGATGAGTCCATATGCGACGATAAGGTATTCTTCTGCAGTGGCGCAGAATGCCCGACTGCATAATCAGCCATCATTCACCAGTTACCGAATGATCGGTGATACCTTATTGACTTACTGATGAAGTCCGACAAAGATGTTGTCGACGTGCCTAGCGACACGATGAGTCCATAGGCGACGATAAGAAATTCTTCTGCAGTGGCGCAGGAGGCCCGACGACAAAATCAGCCATATTTCACCAGTTACCGAATAACCGGTGGTCCCTGATTGACTTACTGATGAAGTCTGACAAATATGTTGTTGACGTGCCTAGCGACACGATGAGTCCATATGTGACGATACGGAATTCTTCTGCAGTGGCGCAGAATGCCCGACGGCAGAATTAGCCATTATTCACCGGTTACCGAATGGTCGGTGAACCCATATTGACTTACTGATGAAGTCCGACAAAGATGTTGTCGACGTGCCTAGCCACACGATGAGTCCATAGGTGACAATAAGGAATTCTTCTGCAGTGGCGCAGAATGCCCGACGGCAGAATCAGCAATCATTCACCAGTTACCGAATGCTCGGTGATCCCTTATTGACTTACTGATGAGGTCCGACAAAGATGTTGTCGATGTGCCTAGCGACACAATGAGTCCATGGGCGACGATAAGGAATTATTCTGCAGTGCCGCAGAATGCCTGACAGGATAATCAACTATCATTCACCAATTACCGAATTACCAGTGATCTATTATTGACTTACTGATGAAGTCCAACAAAGATGTTGTCGACGTGCCTAGCGACACGATGAGTCCATAGGCGACGATAAGGAATTCTTCTCCAGTGGAGCAGGATGCCCGACGGAAAAATCAGCCATATTTCACCAGTTACCGAATAACCGGTGACCCCTGATTGACTTACTGATGAAGTCCGACAAATATGTGTTCGACGTGCCTAGCCAAACGATGAGTCCATAGGTGACGATACAGAATTCTTCTACAGTGGTGCAGAATGCCCGACGGCAGAATCAGCCATTATTCACCGGTTACCGAATGGTCGGTGATCCCTTATTGACTTATTGATGAAGTCCGACAAAGATGTTGTCGACGTGCCTAGCAACACGATGGGTCCATAGGTGACGATAAGGAATTCTTCTGCAAAGGCGAAGAATGTCTGACGACAGAATCAACCATCATTCACCAGTTACCGAATGACCGGTGATCCCTTATTGACTTACTGATGAAGTCCGACAAAGATGTTGTCGACGTGCCTAGCGACACGATGAGTCCATAGGCGACGATAAGGAATTCTTCTGCAGTGGCGCAGAATGCCCGACTACATAATCAGCCATCATTCACCAGTTACCGAATAACCGGTGATCCCTGATTGAGTTACTGATGAAGTCCGACAAATATGTTGTCGACGTGCCTAGCGACACGATTAGTCCATATGTGACGATACAGAATTCTTCTGCAGTGGCGCAGAATGCCCGACGGCAGAATCAGCCATTATTCACCGGTTACCGAATGGCCGGTGAACCCTTATTGACTTACTGATGAAGTCCGACAAAGACGTTGTCGACGTGCCTAAAGACATGATGAGTCCATAGGCGACGATAAGGAATTCTTCTACAGTGGCGCAGAATGCCCGACGGCAGAATCATCCATCATTCACCAGTTACCGAATGATCGGTGATACCTTATAGACTTACTGATGAAGTCCGACAAAGATGTTGTCGACGTGCCTAGCGACACGATGAGTCCATAGGCGACGATAAGAAATTCTTCTACAGTGGCGCAGGAGGCCCGATGGCAAAATCAGCCATATTTTACCAGTTATCGAATAACCGGTGATCCCTGATTGACTTACTGATGAAGTCCGACAAATATATTGTCGACGTTCCTAGCGACACGATGAGTCCATATGTGACGATACGGAATTCTTCTGCAGTGGCGCAGAATGCCCGACGGCAGAATCAGCAATTATTCACCGGTTACCGAATGGCCGGTTAACCCTTATTGACTTACTGATGAAGTCCGACAAAGATGTTGTCGACCTGCCTAGCAACCCGATGAGTCCATGGGCGACGATAAGGAATTATTCTGCAGTGGCGCAGAATGCCTGACAGGATAATCACCCATCATTAACCAGTTACCGAATGACCAGTGATCCCTTATTGACTTACTGATGAAGTCCGACAAAGATGTTGTCGACGTGCCTAGCGACACGATGAGTCTATAGGCGACGATAAGGAATTCTTCTGCAGTGGCGCAGGATGCCCGACGGCAAAATCAACCATATTTCACCAGTTACCGAATAACCGGTGACCCCTGATTGACTTACTGATGAAGTCCGACAAATATGTTGTCGACGTGCCTAGCGACACGATGAGTCCATAGGTGACGATACAGAATTCTTCTACAGTGGTGCAGAATGCCCGACGGCAGAATCAACCATTATTTACAGGTTACCGAATGGTCGGTGAACCCTTATTGACTTACTGATGAAGTCCAACAAAGATGTTGTCGACGTGCCTAGCCACACGATGAGTCCATAGGTGACGATAAGGAATTCTTCTGCAGTGGCGCAGAATGCCCGACGACAGAATCAACCATCATTCACCAGTTACCGAATGACCAGTGATCCCTTCTTGACTTACTGATGAGGTCCGACAAAGATATTGTCGACGTGCCTAGCGACACGATGAGTCCATAGGCGACGATAAGGAATTCTTCTGCAGTGGCGCAGAATGCCTGACTGCATAATCAGCCATCATTCACCAGTTACCGAATGATCGGTGATCCCTTATTGACTTACTGATGAAGTCCGAAAAAGATGTTGTCGACGTGCCTAGCGATACGATGAGTCCATAGGCGACGATAAGAAATTCTTCTGCAGTGGCGCAGGATGCCCGACGGCAAAATCAGCCATATTTCACCAGTTACCGAATAACCGGTGATCCCTGATTGACTTACTGATGAAGTCCGACAAATATGTTGTCGACGTGCCTAGCGACACGATGAGTCCATATGTGACGATACGGAATTCTTCTGCAGTGGCGCAGAATGCCCGACGGCAGAATCAGCCATTATTCACCGGTTACCGAATGGCCGGTGAACCCTTATTGACTTACTGATGAAGTCCGACAAAGATGTTGTCGACGTGCCTAGCGACACGATGAGTCCATAGGTGACGATAAGGAATTCTTCTGCAGTTGCGCAGAATGCCCGACGGCAGAATCAGCCATCATTCACCAGTTACCAAATGACCGGTGATCCCTCATTGACTTACTGATGAGGTCCGACAAAGATGTTGTCGACGTGCCTAACGACACGATGAGTCCATGGGCGACAATAAGGAATTATTCTGCAGTGGTGCAGAATGCCTGACAGGATAATCAGCTATCATTCACCAGTTACCGAATTACCAGTGATCCCTTATTGACTTACTAATGAAGTCCGACAAAGATGTTGTCGACGTGCCTAGCGACACGATGAGTCCATAGGCGACGATAAGGAATTCTTCTGCAGTGGCGCAGGATGCCCGACGGAAAAATCAGCCATATTTCACCAGTTACCGAATAACCGGTGACCCCTGATTGACTTACTGATGAAGTCCGACAAATATGTTGTCGACGTGCCTAGCGACACGATGAGTCCATAGGTGACGATACAGAATTCTTCTACAGTGGTGCAGAATGCCCGACGACAGAATCAGCCGTTATTCACCGGTTACCGAATGGTCGGTGAACCCTTATTGACTTAATGATGAAGTCCGACAAAGATGTTGTCGACGTGCCTAGCCACACGATGAATCCATAGGTGACGATAAGGAATTCTTCTGCAGTGGCGCAGAAAGCCCGACTGCAGAATCAACCATCATTCACCAGTTACCGAATGACCAGTGATCCCTTATTGACTTACTGATGAGGTCCGACAAAGATGTTGTCGACGTGCCTAGCGACACGATGAGTCCATGGGCGACAATAAGGAATTATTCTGCAGTGGCGCAGAATGCCTGACAGGATAATCAGCTATCATTCACCAGTTACCGAATTACCAGATATCCCTTATTGACTTACTGATGAAGTCCGACAAAGATGTTGTCGACGTGCCTAGCGACACGATGAGTCCATAGGCGACGATAAGGAATTCTTCTGCAGTGGCGCAGGATGCCCGACGGAAAAATCAGCCATATTTCACCAGTTACCGAATAACCGGTGACCCCTGATTGACTTACTGATGAAGTCCGACAAATATGTTGTCGACGTGCCTAGCGACACGATGAGTCCATAGGTGACGATACAAAATTCTTCTACAGTGGTGCAAAATGCCCGACGGCAGAATCAGCCATTATTCACCGGTTACCGAATGCTCGGTGAACCCTTATTTACTTAATGATGAAGTCCGACAAAGATGTTGTCGACGTGCCTAGCCACACGATGAGTCCATAGGTGACGATAAGGAATTCTTCTGCAGTGGCGCAGAAAGCCCGACGGCAGAATCAACCATCATTCACCAGTTACCGAATGACCAGTGATCCCTTATTGACTAACTGATGAGGTCCGACAAAGATGTTGTCGACGTGCCTAGCGACACGATGAGTCCATAGGCGACGATAAGGAATTCTTCTGCAGTGGTGCAGAATACCCGACTGCATAATCAGCCATCATTCACCAGTTACCGAATGATCGGTGATCCCTTATTGACTTACTGATGAAGTCCGAAAAAGATGTTGTCGACGTGCCTAGCGATACGATGAGTCCATAGGCGACGATAAGAAATTCTTCTGTAGTGGCGCAGGATGCCCGACGGCAAAATCAACCATATTTCACCAGTTACCGAATAACCGGTGATCCCTGATTGACTTACTGATGAAGTCCGACAAATATGTTGTCGACGTGCCTAGCGACACGATGAGTCCATATGTGATGATACGGAATTCTTCTGCAGTGGCGCAGAATGCCCGACGGCAGAATCAGCCATTATTCACCGGTTACCGAATGGCCGGTGAACCCTTATTGACTTACTGATGAAGTCTGACAAAGATGTTGTCGACGTGCCTAGCGACACGATGAGTCCATAGGTGACGATAAGGAATTCTTCTGCAGTGGCGCAGAATGCCCGACGGCAGAATCAGCCATCATTCACCAGTTACCGAATGACCGGTGATCCCTTATTGACTTACTGATAAGGTCCGACAAAGATGTTGTCGACGTGCCTAGCGACACGATGAGTCCATGGGCGACGATAAGGAATTATTCAGCAGTGGCGCAGAATGCCTGACAGGATAATCAGCTATCATTCACCAGTTACCGAATTACCAGTGATCCCTTATTGACTTACTGATGAAGTCCGACAAAGATGTTGTCGACGTGCCTAGCGACACGATGAGTCCATAGGCGACGATAAGAAATTCTTCTGCAGTGGCGCAGGATGCCCGACGGCAAAATCAGCCATATTTCACCAGTTACCGAATAACCGGTGATCCCTTATTGACTTACTGATGAAGTCCGACAAAGATGTTGTCGACGTGCCTAGCGACACGATGAGTCCATAGGTGACGATAAGGAATTCTTCTGCAGTGGCGCAGAATGCCCGACGGCAGAATCAACCATCAATCACCAGTTACCGAATGACCGGTGATCCCTTATTGACTTACTGATGAGGTCCGACAAAGATGTTGTCGACGTGCCAAGCGACACGATGAGTCCATGGGCGACTATAAGGAATTATTCTGCAGTGGCGCAGAATGCCTGACAGGATAATCAGCTATCATTCACCAGTTACCGAATTACTAGTGATCCCTTATTGACTTACTGATGAAGTCCGACAAAGATGTTGTCGACGTGCCTAGCGACACGATGAGTCCATAGGCGACGATAAGAAATTCTTCTGCAGTGGCGCAGGATGCCCGACGGCAAAATCAGCCATATTTCACCAGTTACCGAATAACCGGTGACCCCTGATTGACTTACTGATGAAGTCCGACAAATATGTTGTTGACGTGCCTAGCGACACGATGAGTCCATATGTGACGATACGGAAGTCTTCTGCAGTGGCGTAGAATGCCCGACGGCAGAATCAGCGATTATTCACCGGTTACCGAATGGTCGGTAAACCCTTATTGACTTACTGATGAAATCCGACAAAGATGTTGTCGACGTGCCTAGCGACACGATGAGTCCATAGGTGACGATAAGGAATTCTTCTGCAGTTGCGCAGAATGCCCGACGGCAGAATTAGCCATCATTCACCAGTTACCAAATGACCGGTGATCCCTTATTGACTTACTGATGAGGTCCGACAAAGATGTTGTCGACGTGCCTAACGACACGATGAGTCTATGGGCGACAATAAGGAATTATTCTGCAGTGGCGCAGAATGCCTGACAGGATAATCAGCTATCATTCACCAGTTACCGAATTACCAGTGATCCCTTATTGACTTACTGATGAAGTCCGACAAAGATGTTGTCGACGTGCCTAGCCACACGATGAGTCCATAGGTGACGATAAGGAATTCTTCTGCAGTGGCGCAGAAAGCTCGACGGCAGAATCAACCATCATTCACCAGTTACCGAATGACCAGTGATCCCTTATTGACTAACTGATGAGGTCCGACAAAGATGTTGTCGACGTGCCTAGCGACACGATGAGTCCATAGGCGACGATAAGGAATTCTTCTGCAGTGGCGCAGAATACCCGACTGCATAATCAGCCATCATTCACCAGTTACCGAATGATCGGTGATCCCTTATTGACTTACTGATGAAGTCCGAAAAAGATGTTTTCGACGTGCCTAGCGATACGATGAGTCCATAGGCAACGATAAGAAATTCTTCTGCAGTGGCGCAGGATGCCCGACGGCAAAATCAGCCATATTTCACCAGTTACCGAATAACCGGTGATCCCTGATTGACTTACTGATGAAGTCCGACAAATATGTTGTCGACGTGCCTAGCGACACGATGACTCCATATGTGACGATACGGAATTCTTCTGCAGTGGCGCAGAATGCCCGACGGCAGAATCAGCCATTATTCACCGGTTACCGAATGGCCGGTGAACCCTTATTGACTTACTGATGAAGTCCGACAAAGATGTTGTCGACGTGCCTAGCGACACGATGAGTCCATAGGTGACGATAAGGAATTCTTCTGCAGTGGCGCAGAAATCCCGACGGCAGAATCAACCATCATTCACCAGTTACCGAATGACCGGTGATCCCTTATTGACTTACTGATGAGGTCCGACAAAGATGTTGTCGACGTGCCTAACGACACGATGAGTCCATGGGCGACAATAAGGAATTATTCTGCAGTGGCGCAGAATGCCTGACAGGATAATCGGCTATCATTCACCAGTTACCGTATTACCAGTGATCCCTTATTGACTTACTGATGAAGTCCGACAAAGATGTTGTCGACGTACCTAGCGACACGATGAGTCCATAGGCGACGATAAGGAATTCTTCTGCAGTGGCGCAGGATGCCCGACGGAAAAATCAGCCATATTTCACCAGTTACCGAATAACCGGTGAACCCTGATTGACTTACTGATGAAGTCCGACAAATATGTTGTCGACGTGCCTAGCGACACGATGAGTCCATAGGTGACGATACAGAATTCTTCTACAGTGGTGCAGAATGCCCGACGGCAGAATCAACCATTATTCACCGGTTACCGAATGGTCGGTGAACCCTTATTGACTTAATGATGAAGTCCGACAAAGATGTTGTCGATGTGCCTAGCCACACGATGAGTCCATAGGTGACGATAAGGAATTCTTCTGCAGTGGCGCAGAAAGCCCGACGGCAGAATCAACCATCATTCACCAGTTACCGAATGACCAGTGATCCCTTATTGACTTACTGATGAGGTCCGACAAAGATGTTGTCGACGTGCCTAGCGACACGATGAGTCCATAGGCGACGATAAGGAATTCTTCTGCAGTGGCGCAGAATACCCGACTGCATAATCAGCCATCATTCACCAGTTACCGAATGATCGGTGATCCCTTATTGACTTACTGATGAAGTCCGAAAAAGATGTTGTCGACGTGCCTAGCGATACGATGAGTCCATAGGCGCCGATAAGAAATTCTTCTGCAGTGGCGCAGGATGCCCGACGGCAAAATCAGCCATATTTCACCAGTTACCGAATAACCGGTGATCCCTGATTGACTTACTGATGAAGTCTGACAAATATGTTGTCGACGTGCCTAGCGACACGATGAGTCCATATGTGACGATACGGAATTCTTCTGCAGTGGCGCAGAATGCCCGACGGCAGAATCAGCCATTATTCACCGGTTACCGAATGGCCGGTGAACCCTTATTGACTTACTGATGAAGTCCGACAAAGATGTTGTCGACGTGCCTAGCGACACGATGAGTCCATAGGTGACGATAAAGAATTCTTCTGCAGTGGCGCAGAATGCCCGACGGCAGAATCAACCATCATTCACCAGTTACCGAATGACCGGTGATCCCTTATTGACTTACAGATGAGGTCCGACAAAGATGTTGTCGACGTGCCTAGCGACACGATGAGTCCATGGGCGACGATAAGGAATTATTCTGCAGTGGCGCAGAATGCCTGACAGGATAATCAGCTATCATTCACCAGTTACCGAATTACCAGTGATCCCTTATTGACTTACTCATGAAGTCCGACAAAGATGTTGTTGACGTGCCTAGCGACACGATGAGTCCATAGGCGACGATAAGAAATTCTTCTGCAGTGGCGCAGGATGCCCGACGGCAAAATCAGCCATATTTCACCAGTTACCGAATAACCGGTGATCCCTGATTGACTTACTGATGAAGTCCGACAAATATGTTGTCGACGTGCCTAGCGACACGATGAGTCCATATGTGACGATACGGAATTCTTCTGCATTGGCACAGAATGCCCGACGGCAGAATCAACCATTATTCACCGGTTACCGAATGGCCGGTAAACCCTTATTGACTTACTGATGAAGTCCGACAAAGATGTTGTCGACGTGCCTAGCGACACGATGAGTCCATAGGTGACGATAAGGAATTCTTCTGCAGTTGCGCAGAATGCCCGACGGCAGAATCAGCCATCATTCATCAATTACCGAATGACCGGTGATCCCTTATTGACTTACTGATGAGGTCCGACAAAGATGTTGTCGACGTGCCTAGCGACACGATGAGTCCATGGGAGAAGATAAGGAATTATTCTGCAGTGGCGCAGAATGCCTGACAGGATAATCAGCTATCATTCACGAGTTACCAAATTACCAGTGATCCCTTATTGACTTACTGATGAAGTCCGACAAAGATGTTGTCGACGCGCCTAGCGACACGATGAGTCCATAGGCGACGATAAAGAATTCTTCTGCAGTGGCGCAGGATGCCCGACGGAAAAATCAGCCATATTTCACCAGTTACCGAATAACCGGTGACCCCTGATTGACTTACTGATGATGTCCGACAAATATGTTGTCGACGTGCCTAGCGACACGATGAGGCCATAGGTAACGATACAGAATTCTTCTACAGTAGTGCAGAATGCCCGACGGAAGAATCATCCATTATTCACCGGTTACCGAATGGCCGGTGAACCCTTATTGACTTATTGATGAAGTCCGACAAAGATGTTGTCGACGTGCCTAGCGACACGATGAGTCCATAGGTGACGATAAGGAATTCTTCTGCAGTGGCGCAGAATGCTCGACGGCAGAATCAACCATCATTCACCAGTTACCGAATGACCGGTGATCCCTTATTGACTTACTGATGAGGTCCGACAAAGATGTTGTCGACGTGCCTAGCGACACGATGAGTCCATGGGAGAAGATAAGGAATTATTCTGCAGTGGCGCAGAATGCCTGACACGATAATCAGCTATCATTCACCAGTTACCAAATTACCAGTGATCCCTTATTGACTTACTGATGAAGTCCGACAAAGATGTTGTCGACGTGCCTAGCGACACGATGAGTCCATAGGCGACGATAAGGAATTCTTCTGCAGTGGCGCAGGATGCCGGACGGAAAAATCAGCCATATTTCACCAGTTACCGAATAACCGGTGACCCCTGATTGACTTACTGATGAAGTCTGACAAATATGTTGTCGACGTGCCTAGCGACACGATGAGTCCATAGGTGACGATACAGAATTCTTCTACAGTGGTGCAGAATGCCCGACGGCAGAATCAGCCATTATTCACCGGTTACCGAATGGCCGGTGAACCCTTATTGACTTAAAGATGAAGTCCGACAAAGATGTTGTCGACGTGCCTAGCCACACGATGAGTCCATAGGTGACGATAAGGAATTCTTCTGCAGTGGCGCAGAAAGCCCGACGGCAGAATCAACCATCATTCACCAGTTACCGAATGACCAGTAATCCCTTATTGACTTACTGATGAGGTCCGACAAAGATGTTGTCGACGTGCCTAGCGACACGATGAGTCCATAGGCGACGATAAGGAATTCTTCTGCAGTGGCGCAGAATACCCGACTGCATAATCAGCCATCATTCACCAGTTACCGAATGATCGGTGATCCCTTATTGACTTACTGATGAAGTCCGAAAAAGATGTTGTCGACGTGCCTAGCGATATGATGAGTCCATAGGCGACGATAAGAAATTCTTCTGCAGTGGCGCAGGATGCCCGACGGCAAAATCAGCCATATTTCACCAGTTACCGAATAACCGGTGATCCCTGATTGACTTACTGATGAAGTCTGACAAATATGTTGTCGACGTGCCTAGCGACACGATGAGTCCATATGTGACGATACCAAATTCTTCTGCAGTGGCGCGGAATGCCTGACGGCAGAATCAGCCATTATTCACCGGTTACCGAATGGCCGGTGAACCCTTATTGACTTACTGATGAAGTCCGACAAAGATGTTGTCGACGTGCCTAGCGACACGATGAGTCCATAGGTGACGATAAAGAATTCTTCTGCAGTGGCGCAGAATGCCCGACGGCAGAATCAACCATCATTCACCAGTTACCGAATGACCGGTGATCCCTTATTGACTTACTGATGAGGTCCGACAAAGATGTTGTCGACGTGCCTAGCGACACGATGAGTCCATGGGCGACGATAAAGAATTATTCTGCAGTGGCGCAGAATGCCTGACAGGATAATCAGCTATCATTCACCAGTTACCGAATTACCAGTGATCCCTTATTGACTTACTCATGAAGTCCGACAAAGATGTTGTCGACGTGCCTAGCGACACGATGAGTCCATAGGCGACGATAAGAAATTCTTCTGCAGTGGCGCAGGATGCCCGACGGCAAAATCAGCCATATTTCACCAGTTACCGAATAACCGGTGATCCCTGATTGACTTACTGATGAAGTCCGACAAATATGTTGTCGACGTGCCTAGCGACACGATGAGTCCATATGTGACGATACAGAATTCTTCTGCAGTGGCACAGAATGCCCGACGGCAGAATCAACCATTATTCACCGGTTACCGAATGGCCGGTAAACCCTTATTGACTTACTGATGAAGTCCGACAAAGATGTTGTCGACGTGCCTAGCGACACGATGAGTCCATAGGTGACGATAAGGAATTCTTCTGCAGTTGCGCAGAATGCCCGATGGCAGAATCAGCCATCATTCACCAATTACCGAATGACCGGTGATCCCTTATTGACTTACTGATGAGGTCCGACAAAGATGTTGTCGACGTGCCTAGCGACACGATGAGTCCATGGGAGAAGATAAGGAATTATTCTGCAGTGGCGCAGAATGCCTAACAGGATAATCATCTATCATTCACGAGTTACCAAATTACCAGTGATCCCTTATTGACTTACTGATGAAGTCCGACAAAGATGTTGTCGACGTGCCTAGCGACACGATGAGTCCATAGGCGACGATAAGGAATTCTTCTGCAGTGGCGCAGGATGCCCGACGGCAAAATCAGCCATATTTCACCAGTTACCGAATAACCGGTGACCCCTGATTGACTTACTGATGATGTCCGACAAATATGTTGTCGACGTGCCTAGCGACACGATGAGGCCATAGGTAACGATACAGAATTCTTCTACAGTGGTACAGAATGCCCGACGGAAGAATCATCCATTATTCACCGGTTACCGAATGGCCGGTGAACCCTTATTGACTTATTGATGAAGTCCGACAAAGATGTTGTCGACGTGCCTAGCGACACGATGAGTCCATAGGTGATGATAAGGAATTCTTCTGCAGTGGCGCAGAATGCTCGACGGCAGAATCAACCATCATTCACCAGTTACCGAATGACCGGTGATCCCTTATTGACTTATTGATGAGGTCCGACAAAGATGTTGTCGACGTGCCTAGCGACACGATGAGTCCATGGGAGAAGATAAGGAATTATTCTGCAGTGGCGCAGAATGCCTGACAGGATAATCAGCTATCATTCACCAGTTACCAAATTACCAGTGATTCCTTATTGACTTACTGATGAAGTCCGACAAAGATGTTGTCGACGTGCCTAGTGACACGATGAGTCCATAGGCGACGATAAGGAATTCTTCTGCAGTGGCGCAGGATGCCGGACGGAAAAATCAGCCATATTTCACCAGTTACCGAATAACCGGTGACCCCTGATTGACTTACTGATGAAGTCCGACAAATATGTTGTCGACGTGCCTAGCGACACGATGAGTCCATAGGTGACGATAAAGAATTCTTCTACAGTGGTGCACAATGGCCGGCGGCAGAATCAGCCATTATTCACCGGTTACCGAATGGTCGGTGAACCCTTATTGACTTAATGATGAAGTCCGACAAAGATGTTGTCGACGTGCCTAGCCACACGATGAGTCCATAGGTGACGATAAGGAATTCTTCTGCAGTGGCGCAGAAAGCCCGACGGCAGAATCAACCATCATTCACCAGTTACCGAATGACCAGTGATCCCTTATTGACTTACTGATGAGGTCCGACAAAGATGTTGTCGACGTGCCTAGCGACACGATGAGTCCATAGGCGACGATAAGGAATTCTTCTGCAGTGGCGCAGAATACCCGACTGCATAATCAGCCATCATTCACCAGTTACCGAATGATCGGTGATCCCTTATTGACTTACTGATGAAGTCCGAAAAAGATGTTGTCGACGTGCCTAGCGATACGATGAGTCCAAAGGCGACGATAAGAAATTCTTCTGCAGTGGCGCAGGATGCCCGACGGCAAAATCAGCCATATTTCACCAGTTACCGAATAACCGGTGATCCCTGATTGACTTACTGATGAAGTCCGACAAATATGTTGTCGACGTGCCTAGCGACACGATGAGTCCATATGTGACGATACGGAATTCTTCTGCAGTGGCGCAGAATGCCCGACGGCAGAATCAGCCATTATTCACCGGTTACCGAATGGCCGGTGAACCCTTATTGACTTACTGATGAAGTCCGACAAAGATGTTGTCGACGTGCCTAGCGACACGATGAGTCCATAGGTGACGATAAGGAATTCTTCTGCAGTGGCGCAGAATGCCCGACGGCAGAATCAGCCATCATTCACCAGTTACCGAATGACCGGTGATCCCTTATTGACTTACTGATGAGGTCCGACAAAGATGTTGTCGACGTGCCTAGCGACACGATGAGTCCATGGGCGACGATAAGGAATTATTTTGCAGTGGCGCAGAATGCCTGACAGGATAATCAGCTATCATTCACCAGTTACCGAATTACCAGTGATCCCTTATTGACTTACTGATGAAGTCCGACAAAGATGTTGTCGACGTGCCTAGCGACACGATGAGTCCATAGGCGACGATAAGAAATTCTTCTGCAGTGGCACAGGATGCCCGACGGCAAAATCAGCCATATTTCACCAATTACCGAATAACCGGTGATCCCTGATTGACTTACTGATGAAGTCCGACAAATATGTTATCGACGTGCCTAGCGAAACGATGAGTCCATATGTGACGATACGGAATTCTTCTGCAGTGGCGCAGAATGCCCGACGGCAGAATCAACCATTATTCACCGGTTACCGAATGGCCGGTGAACCCTATTGAGTTACTGATGAAGTCCGACAAAGATGTTGTCGACGTGCCTAGCGACACGATGAGTCCATAGGTGACGATAAGGAATTCTTCTGCAGTGGCGCAGAATGCCCGACGGCAGAATCAGCCATCATTCACCAATTACCGAATGACCGGTGATCCCTTATTGACTTACTGATGAGGTCCGACAAAGATGTTGTCGACGTGCCTAGCGACACGATGAGTCCATGGGAGAAGATAAGGAATTATTCTGCAGTGGCGCAGAATGCCTGACAGGATAATCAGCTATCATTCACCAGTTACCAAATTACCAGTGATCCCTTATTGACTTACTGATGAAGTCCGACAAAGATGTTGTCGACGTGCCTAGCGACACGATGAGTCCATAGGCGACGATAAGGAATTCTTCTGCAGTGGCGCAGGATGCCCGACGGAAAAATCAGCCATATTTCACCAGTTACCGAATAACCGGTGACCCCTGATTGACTTACTGATGATGTCCGACAAATATGTTGTCGACGTGCCTAGCGACACGATGAGTCCATATGTGACGATACGGAATTCTTCTGCAGTGGCGCAGAATGCCCGACGGCAGAATCAACCATTATTCACCGGTTACCGAATGGCCGGTGATCCCTTATTGACTTATTGATGAAGTCCGACAAAGATGTTGTCGACGTGCCTAGCAACACGATGAGTACATAGGTTATGATAAGGAATTCTTCTGCACTGGCACAGAATGCCCGACGACAGAATCAACCATCATTCACCAGTTACCGAATGACCGATGATCCCTTATTGACTTACTGATGAGGTCCGACAAAGATGTTGTCGACGTGCCTAGCGACAAGATGAGTCCATAGGCGACGATAAGGAATTCTTCTGCAGTGGCGCAGAATGCCCGACTGCATAATCAGCCATCATTCACCAGTTACCGAATGATCGGTGATCCCTTATTGACTTACTGATGAAGTCCGAAAAAGATGTTGTCGACGTGCCTAGCGATACGATGAGTCCATAGGCGACGATAAGAAATTCTTCTGCAGTGGCGCAGGATGCCCGACGGCAAAATCAGCCATATTTCACCAGTTACCGAATAACCGGTGATCCCTGATTGACTTACAAATGAAGTCCGACAAATATGTTGTCGACATGCCTAGCGACACGATGAGTCCATATGTGACGATACAGAATTCTTCTGCAGTGCCGCAGAATGCCCGACGGCAGAATCGGCCATTATTCACCGGTTACCGAATGGCCGGTGAACCCTTATTGACTTACTGATGAGGTCCGACAAAGATGTTGTCGACGTGCCTAGCGACACGATGAGTCCATAGGTGACGATAAGGAATTCTTCTGCAGTGGCGCAGAATGCCCGACGGCAGAATCAACCATCATTCACCAGTTACCGAATGACCGGTGATCCCTTATTGACTTACTTATGAGGTTCGACAAAGATGTTGTCGACGTGCCTAGCGACACGATGAGTCCATGGGCGACGATAAGGAATTATTCTGTAGTGCCACAGAATGCCTGACAGGATAATCAGCCATCATTCACTAGTTACCGAATGACCAATGATCCCTTATTGACTTATTGATGAAGTCCGACAAAGACGTTGTCGACGTGCCTAGCAACACGATGAGTCCATAGGCGACGATAAGAAATTCTTCTGCAGTGGCGCAGGAGGCCCGACGGCAAAATCAACCATATTTCACCAGTTATCGAATAACCGATGATCCATGATTGACTTACTGATGAAGTCCGACAAATATGTTATCGACGTGCCTAGCGACACGATGAGTCCATATGTAACGATACAGAATTCTTCTGCAGTGGCGCAGAATGCCCGACGGAAGAATCAGCCATTATTCACCGGTTACCGCATGGCCGGTGAACCCTTATTGACTTACTGATGAAGTCCGACAAAGATGTTGTCGACGTGCCTATCGACCCGATGAGTCCATGGGAGACGATAAGGAATTATTCTGCAGTGGCGCAGAATGTCTGACAGGATAATCAGCCATCATTCACCAGTTACCGAATGATCAGTGATCCCTTATTGACTTACTGATGAAGTCCGACAAAGATGTTGTCGACGTGCCTAGCGACACGATGAGTCCATAGGCGACGATAAGGAATTCTTCTGCAGTGGCGCAGGATGCCCGACGGTAAAATCAACCATATTTCACCAGTTACCGAATAACCGGTGACCCCTGATTGACATACTGATGAAGTCCGACAAATGTGTTGTCAACGTGCCTAGCGACACGATGAGACCATAGGTGACGATACAGAATTCTTCTACAGTGGTGCAGAATGCCGGACGGCAGAATCATCCATTATTCACCGGTTACCGAATGGCCGGTGATCCCTTATTGACTTATTCATGAAGTCCGACAAAGATGTTGTCGACGTGCCTAGCGATACGATGAGTCCATAGGTGACGATAAGGAATTCTTCTGCAGTGGCGCAGAATGCCCGACGGCAGAATCCACCATCATTCACCAGTTACTGAATGACCGGTGATCCCTTATTGACTTACTGATGAGGTCCGACAAAGATGTTGTCGACGTGCCTAGCGACACGATGAGTCCATAGGCGACGATAAGGAATTCTTCTGCAGTGGCGCAGAATGCCCGACTGCATAATCAGCCATCATTCACCAGTTACCGAATGATCGGTGATCCCTTATTGACTTACTGATGAAGTCCGAAAAAGATGTTGTCGATGTGCCTAGCGATACGATGAGTCCATAGGCGACGATAAGAAATTGTTCTGCAGTGGCGCAGGATGCCCGACGGCAAAATCAGCCATATTTCACCAGTTACCGAATAACCGGTGATCCCTGATTGACTTACAAATGAAGTCCGACAAATATGTTGTCGACATGCCTAGCGACACGATGAGTCCATATGTGACGATACAGAATTCTTCTGCAGTGCCGCAGAATGCCCGACGGCAGAATCAGCCATTATTCACCGGTTACCGAATGGCCGGTGAACCCTTATTGACTTACTGATGAGGTCCGACAAAGATGTTGTCGACGTGCCTAGCGACACGATGAGTCCATAGGTGACGATAAGGAATTCTTCTGCAGTGGCGCAGAATGCCCGACGGCAGAATCCACCATCATTCACCAGTTACTGAATGACCGGTGATCCGTTATTGACTTACTGATGAGGTTTGACAAAGATGTTGTCGACGTGCCTAGCGACACGATGAGTCCATAGGCGACGATAAGGAATTCTTCTGTAGTGGCGCAGAATGCCCGACTGCATAATCAGCCATCATTCACCAGTTACCGAATGATCGGTGATCCCTTATTGACTTACTGATGAAGTCCGAAAAAGATGTTGTCGATGTGCCTAGCGATACGATGAGTCCATAGGCGACGATAAGAAATTGTTCTGCAGTGGCGCAGGATGCCCGACGGCAAAATCAGCCATCATTCACTAGTTACCGAATGACCAGTGATCCCTTATTGACTTACTGATGAAGTCCGACAAAGATGTTGTCGACGTGCCTAGCGACACGATGAGTCCATAGGCGACGATAAGAAATTCTTCTGCAGTGGCGCAGGAGGCCCGACGGCAAAATCAACCATATTTCACCAGTTATCGAATAACCGATGATCCATGATTGACTTACTGATGAAGTCCAACAAATATGTTATCGACGTGCCTAGCGACACGATGAGTCCATATGTGACGATACAGAATTTTTCTGCAGTGGCGCAGAATGCCCGACGGCAGAATCAGCCATTATTCACTGGTTACCGCATGGCCGGTGAACCCTTATTGACTTACTGATGAAGTCCGACAAAGATGTTGTCGACGTGCCTATCGACCCGATGAGTCCATGGGCGACGATAAGGAATTATTCTGCAGTGGCGCAGAATGCCTGACAGGATAATCAGCCATCATTCACCAGTTACCGAATGACCAGTGATCCCTTATTGACTTACTGATGAAGTCCGACAAAGATGTTGTCGACGTGCCTAGCGACACGATGAGTCCATAGGCGACGATAAGGAATTCTTCTGCAGTGGCGCAGGATGCCCGACGGTAAAATCAACCATATTTCACCAGTTACCAAATAACCGGTGACCCCTGATTGACTTACTGATGAAGTCCGACAAATGTGTTGTCAACGTGCCTAGCGACACGATGAGACCATAGGTGACGATATAGAATTCTTCTACAGTGGTGCAAAATGCCGGACGGCAGAATCAGCCATTATTCACCGGTTACCGAATGGCCGGTGATCCCTTATTGACTTATTCATGAAGTCCAACAAAGATGTTGTCGACGTGCCTAGCGACACGATGAGTCCATAGGTGACGATAAGGAATTCTTCTGCAGTGGCGCAGAATGCCCGACGGCAGAATCCACCATCATTCACCAGTTACCGAATGACCGGTGATCCCTTATTGACTTACTGATAAGGTCCGACAAAGATGTTGTCGACGTGCCTAGCGACACGATGAGTCCATAGGCGACGATAAGGAATTCTTCTGCAGTGGCGCAGAATGCCTGACTGCATAATCAACCATCATTCACCAGTTACCGAATGATCGGTGATCCCTTATTGACTTACTGATGAAGTCCGAAAAAGATGTTGTCGACGTGCCTAGCGATACGATGAATCCATAGGCGACGATAAGAAATTCTTCTGCAGTGGCGCAGGATGCCCGACGGCAAAATCAGCCATATTTCACCAGTTACCGAATAACCGGTGATCCCTGATTGACTTACTGATGAAGTCCGACAAATATGTTGTCGATGTGCCTAGCGACACGATGAGTCCATATGTGACGATACAGAATTCTTCTGCAGTGGCGCAGAATGCCCGACGGCAGAATCAACCATTATTCACCGGTTACCGAATGGCCGGTGAACCCTTATTGACTTACTGATGAAGTCCGACAAAGATGTTGTCGACGTGCCTAGCGACACGATGAGTCCATAGGTGACGATAAGGAATTCTTCTGCAGTGGCGCAGAATGCCCGACGGCAGAATCAACCATCATTCACCAGTTACCGAATGACCGGTGATCCCTTATTGACTTACTGATGAGGTCCGACAAAGATGTTATCGACGTGCCTAGCGACACGATGAGTCCATAGGCGACGATAAGGAATTCTTCTGCAGTGGTGCAGAATGCCCGACTGCATAATCAGCCATCATTCACCAGTTACCGAATGATCGGTGATCCCTTATTGACTTACTGATGAAGTCCGAAAAAGATGTTGTCGACGCGCCTAGCGATACGATGAGTCCATAGGCGACGATAAGAAATTCTTCTGCAGTGGCGCAGGATGCCCGACGGCAAAATCAGCCATATTTCACCAGTTACCGAATAACCGGTGATCCCTGATTGACTTACTGATGAAGTCCGACAAATATGTTGTCGACGTGCCTAGCGACACGATGAGTCCATATGTGACGATACAGAATTCTTCTGCAGTGGCGCAGAATGCCCGACGGCAGAATCAACCATTATTCACCGGTTACCGAATGGCCGGTGAACCCTTATTGACTTACTGATGAAGTCCGACAAAGATGTTGTCGACGTGCCTAGCGACACGATGAGTCCATAGGTGACGATAAGGAATTCTTCTGCAGTGGCGCAGAATGCCCGACGGCAGAATCAGCCATCATTCACCAGTTACCGAATGACCGGTGATCCCTTATTGACTTACTGATGAGGTCCGACAAAGATGTTGTCGACGTGCCTAGCGACACGATGAGTCCATGGGCGACGATAAGGAATTATTCTGCAGTGGCGCAGAATGCCTGACAGGATAATCAGCTATCATTCACCAGTTACCGAATTACCAGTGATCCCTTATTGACTTACTGATGAAGTCCGACAAAGATATTGTCGACGTGCCTAGCGACACGATGAGTCCATAGGCGACGATAAGAAATTCTTCTGCAGTGGCGCAGGATGCCCGACGGCAAAATCAGCCATATTTCACCAGTTACCGAATAACCGGTGATCCCTGATTGACTTACTGATGAAGTCCGACAAATATGTTGTCGACGTGCCTAGCGACACGATGAGTCCATATGTGACGATACGGAATTCTTCTGCAGTGGCGCAGAATGCCCGACGGCAGAATCAACCATTATTCACCGGTTACCGAATGGCCGGTGAACCCTTATTGACTTACTGATGAAGTCCGACAAAGATGTTGTCGACGTGCCTAGCGACACGATGAGTCCATAGGTGACGATAAGGAATTCTTCTGCAGTGGCGCAGAATGCCCGACGGCAGAATCAACCATCATTCACCCGTTACCGAATGACCGGTGATCCCTTATTGACTTACTGATGAGGTCCGACAAAGATGTTGTCGACGTGCCTAGCGACACGATGAGTCCATGGGAGAAGATAAGGAATTATTCTGCAGTGGCGCAGAATGCCTGACAGGATAATCAACTATCATTCACCAGTTACCAAATTACCAGTGATCCCTTATTGACTTACTGATGAAGTCCGACAAAGATGTTGCCGACGTGCCTAGCGACACGATGAGTGCATAGGCGACGATAAGGAATTCTTCTGCAGTGGCGCAGGATGCCCGACGGAAAAATCAGCCATATTTCACCAGTTACCGAATAACCGGTGACCCCTGATTGACTTACTGATGATGTCCGACAAATATGTTGTCGACGTGCCTAGCGACACGATGAGGCCATAGGTAACGATACAGAATTCTTCTACAGTGGTGCAGAATGCCCGACGGAAGAATCATCCATTATTCACCGGTTACCGAATGGCCGGTGATCCCTAATTGACTTATTGATGAAGTCCGACAAAGATGTTGTCGACGTGCCTAGCAACACGATGAGTACATAGGTGATGATAAGGAATTCTTCTGCACTGGCACAGAATGCCCGATGGCAGAATCAACCATCATTCACCAGTTATCGAATGACCGGTGATCCCTTATTGACTTACTGATGAGGTCGGACAAAGATGTTGTCGACGTGCCTAGCGACAAGATGAGTCCATGGGCGATGATAAGGAATTCTTCTGCAGTGGCGCAGAATGCCCGACTTCATAATCAGCCATCATTCACCAGTTACCGAATGATCGGTGATCCCTTATTGACTTACTGATGAAGTCCGAAAAAGATGTTGTCTACGTGCCTAGCGATACGATGAGTCCATAGGCGACGATAAGAAATTCTTCTGCAGTGGCGCAGGATGCCCGACGGCAAAATCAGCCATATTTCACCAGTTACCGAATAACCGGTGATCCCTGATTGACTTACTAATGAAGTCCGACAAATATGTTGTCGACGTGCCTAGCGACACGATGAGTCCATATGTGACGATACAGAATTCTTCTGCAGTGCCGCAGAATGCCCGACGGCAGAATCGGCCATTATTCACCGGTTACCGAATGGCCGGTGAACCCTTATTGACTTACTGATGAGGTCCGACAAAGATGTTGTCGACGTGCCTAGCGACACGATGAGTCCATAGGTGACGATAAGGAATTCTTCTGCAGTGGCGCAGAATGCCCGACGGCAGAATCAACCATCATTCACCAGTTACCGAATGACCGGTGATCCCTTATTGACTTACTTATGAGGTTCGACAAAGATGTTGTCGACGTGCCTAGCGACACGATGAGTCCATGGGCGACGATAAGGAATTATTCTGTAGTGCCACAGAATGCCTGACAGGATAATCAGCCATCATTCACTAGTTACCGAATGACCAGTGATCCCTTATTGACTTACTGATGAAGTCCGACAAAGATGTTGTCGACGTGCCTAGCAACACGATGAGTCCATAGGCCACGATAAGAAATTCTTCTGCAGTGGCGCAGGAGGCCCGACGGTAAAATCAACCATATTTCACCAGTTATCGAATAACCGATGATCCATGATTGACTTACTGATGAAGTCCGACAAATATGTTATCGACGTGCCTAGCGACACGATGAGTCCATATGTGACGATACAGAAATTCTTCTGCAGTGGCGCAGGAGGCCCGACGGTAAAATCAACCATATTTCACCAGTTATCGAATAACCGATGATCCATGATTGACTTACTGATGAAGTCCGACAAATACGTTATCGACGTGCCTAGCGACACGATGAGTCCATATGTGACGATACAGAATTCTTCTGCAGTGGCGCAGAATGCCCGACGGCAGAATCAGCCATTATTCACCGGTTACCGCATGGCCGGTGAACCCTTATTGACTTACTGATGAAGTCCGACAAAGATATTGTCGACGTGCCTATCGACCCGATGAGTCCATGGGCGACGATAAGGAATTATTCTGCAGTGGCGCAGAATGCCTGACAGGATAATCAGCCATCATTCACCAGTTACCGAATGACCAGTGATCCCTTATTGACTTACTGATGAAGTCCGACAAAGATGTTGTCGACGTGCCTAGCGACACGATGAGTCCATAGGCGACGATAAGGAATTCTTCTGCAGTGGCGCAGGATGCCCGACGGTAAAATCAACCATATTTCACCAGTTACCGAATAACCAGTGACCCCTGATTGACTTACTGATGAATTCCGACAAATGTGTTGTCAACGTGCCTATCGACACGATGAGACCATAGGTGACGATACAGAATTCTTCTACAGTGGTGCAGAATGCCGGACGGCAGAATCAGCCATTATTCACCGGTTACCGAATGGCCGGTGATCCCTTATTGACTTATTCATGAAGTCCGACAAAGATGTTGTCGACGTGCCTAGCGACACGATGAGTCCATAGGTGACGATAAGGAATTCTTCTGCAGTGGCGCAGAATGCCCGACGGCAGAATCCACCATCATTCACCAGTTACTGAATGACCGGTGATCCCTTATTGACTTACTGATGAGGTCCGACAAAGATGTTGTCGACGTGCCTAGCGACACGATGAGTCCATAGGCGACGATAAGGAATTCTTCTGCAGTGGCGCAGAATGCCCGACTGCATAATCAGCCATCATTCACCAGTTACCGAATGATCGGTGATCCCTTATTGACTTACTGATGAAGTCCGAAAAAGATGTTGTCGACGTGCCTAGCGATACGATGAGTCCATAGGCGACGATAAGAAATTCTTCTGCAGTGGCGCAGGATGCCCGACGGCAAAATCAGCCATATTTCACCAGTTACCGAATAACCGGTGATCCCTGATTGACTTACTAATGAAGTCCGACAAATATGTTGTCGACGTGCCTAGCGACACGATGAGTCCATATGTGACGATACAGAATTCTTCTGCAGTGCCGCAGAATGCCCGACGGCAGAATCGGCCATTATTCACCGGTTACCGAATGGCCGGTGAACCCTTATTGACTTACTGATGAGGTCCGACAAAGATGTTGTCAACGTGCCTAGCGACACGATGAGTCCATAGGTGACGATAAGGAATTCTTCTGCAGTGGCGCAGAATGCCCGACGGCAGAATCAACCATCATTCACCAGTTACCGAATGACCGGTGATCCCTTATTGACTTACTTATGAGGTTCGACAAAGATGTTGTCGACGTGCCTAGCGACACGATGAGTCCATGGGCGACGATAAGGAATTATTCTGTAGTGCCACAGAATGCCTGACAGGATAATCAGCCATCATTCACCAGTTACCGAATGACCGGTGATCCCTTATTGACTTACTGATCAGGTCCGACAAAGATGTTGTCGACGTGCCTAGCGACACGATGAGTCCATATGCGACGATAAGGAATTCTTCTGCAGTGGCGCAGGATGCCCGACGGCAAAATCAGCCATATTTCACCAGTTACCGAATAACCGGTGACCCCTGATTTACTTACTGATGAAGTCCGACAAATATGTTGTCGACGTGCCTAGCGACACGATGAGTTCATAGATGACGATACAGAATTCCTCTACAGTGGTGCAGAATGCCCGACGGCAGAATCAGCCATTATTCACCGGTTACCGCATGGCCGATGAACCCTTATTGACTTACTGATGAAGT
Organism: Lathyrus sativus; assembly: GCA_963859935.3. Lineage (NCBI taxonomy): Eukaryota > Viridiplantae > Streptophyta > Magnoliopsida > Fabales > Fabaceae > Lathyrus > Lathyrus sativus. Next base: position 418,818,013 of record OZ012737.1, read on the forward strand.
CCGACAAAGATGTTGTCGACGTGCCTATCGACCCGATGAGTCCATGGGCGACGATAAGGAATTATTCTGCAGTGGCGCAGAATGCCTGACAGGATAATCAGCCATCATTCACCAGTTACCGAATGACCAGTGATCCCTTATTGACTTACTGATGAAGTCCGACAAAGATGTTGTCGACGTGCCTAGCGACACGATGAGTCCATAGGCGACGATAAGGAATTCTTCTGCAGTGGCGCAGGATGCCCGACGGTAAAATCAACCATATTTCACCAGTTACCGAATAACCAGTGACCCCTGATTGACTTACTGATGAATTCCGACAAATGTGTTGTCAACGTGCCTATCGACACGATGAGACCATAGGTGACGATACAGAATTCTTCTACAGTGGTGCAGAATGCCGGACGGCAGAATCAGCCATTATTCACCGGTTACCGAATGGCCGGTGATCCCTTATTGACTTATTCATGAAGTCCGACAAAGATGTTGTCGACGTGCCTAGCGACACGATGAGTCCATAGGTGACGATAAGGAATTCTTCTGCAGTGGCGCAGAATGCCCGACGGCAGAATCCACCATCATTCACCAGTTACTGAATGACCGGTGATCCCTTATTGACTTACTGATGAGGTCCGACAAAGATGTTGTCGACGTGCCTAGCGACACGATGAGTCCATAGGCGACGATAAGGAATTCTTCTGCAGTGGCGCAGAATGCCCGACTGCATAATCAGCCATCATTCACCAGTTACCGAATGATCGGTGATCCCTTATTGACTTACTGATGAAGTCCGAAAAAGATGTTGTCGACGTGCCTAGCGATACGATGAGTCCATAGGCGACGATAAGAAATTCTTCTGCAGTGGCGCAGGATGCCCGACGGCAAAATCAGCCATATTTCACCAGTTACCGAATAACCGGTGATCCCTGATTGACTTACTAATGAAGTCCGACAAATATGTTGTCGACGTGCCTAGCGACACGATGAGTCCATATGTGACGATACAGAATTCTTCTGCAGTGCCGCAGAATGCCCGACGGCAGAATCGGCCATTATTCACCGGTTACCGAATGGCCGGTGAACCCTTATTGACTTACTGATGAGGTCCGACAAAGATGTTGTCAACGTGCCTAGCGACACGATGAGTCCATAAGTGACGATAAGGAATTCTTCTGCAGTGGCGCAGAATGCCCGACGGCAGAATCAACCATCATTCACCAGTTACCGAATGACCGGTGATCCCTTATTGACTTACTTATGAGGTTCGACAAAGATGTTGTCGACGTGCCTAGCGACACGATGAGTCCATGGGCGACGATAAGGAATTATTCTGTAGTGCCACAAAATGCCTGACAGGATAATCAGCCATCATTCACCAGTTACCGAATGACCGGTGATCCCTTATTGACTTACTGATCAGGTCCGACAAAGATGTTGTCGACGTGCCTAGCGACACGATGAGTCCATATGCGACGATAAGGAATTCTTCTGCAGTGGCGCAGGATGCCCGACGGCAAAATCAGCCATATTTCACCAGTTACCGAATAACCGGTGACCCCTGATTTACTTACTGATGAAGTCCGACAAATATGTTGTCGACGTGCCTAGCGACACGATGAGTTCATAGATGACGATACAGAATTCCTCTACAGTGGTGCAGAATGCCCGACGGCAGAATCAGCCATTATTCACCGGTTACCGCATGGCCGATGAACCCTTATTGACTTACTGATGAAGTCCGACAAAGATGTTGTCGACGTGCCTATCGACCCGATGAGTCCATGGGCGACGATAAGGAATTATTCTGCAGTGGCGCAGAATGCCTGACAGGATAATCAGCCATCATTCACCAGTTACCGAATGACCAGTGATCCCTTATTGACTTACTGATGAAGTCCGACAAAGATGTTGTCGACGTGCCTAGCGACACGATGAGTCCATAGGCGACGATAAGGAATTCTTCTGCAGTGGCGCAGGATGCCCGACGGTAAAATCAACCATATTTCACCAGTTACCGAATAACCAGTGACCCCTGATTGACTTACTGATGAATTCCGACAAATGTGTTGTCAACGTGCCTATCGACACGATGAGACCATAGGTGACGATACATAATTCTTCTACAGTGGTGCAGAATGCCGGACGGCAGAATCAGCCATTATTCACCGGTTACCGAATGGCCGGTGATCCCTTATTGACTTATTCATGAAGTCCGACAAAGATGTTGTCGACGTGCCTAGCGACACGATGAGTCCATAGGCGACGATAAGGAATTCTTCTGCAGTGGCGCAGAATGCCCGACTGCATAATCAGCCATCATTCACCAGTTACCGAATGATCGGTGATCCCTTATTGACTTACTGATGAAGTCCAAAAAAGATGTTGTCAATGTGCCTAGCGATACGATGAGTCCATAGGCGACGATAAGAAATTGTTCTGCAGTGGCGCAGGAAGCCCGACGGCAAAATCAGCCATATTTCACCAGTTACAGAATAACCGGTGATCCCTGATTGACTTACTGATGAAGTCCGACAAATATGTTGTCGACGTGCCTAGCGACACGATGAGTCCATATGTGACGATACGGAATTCTTCTGCAGTGGCGGAAAATGCCCGACGGCAGAATCATTATTCACCGGTTACCGAATGGCCGATGAACCCTTATTGACTTACTAATGAAGTCCGACAAAGATGTTGTCTTCGTGCCTAGCGACACGATGAATCCATAGGTGACGATAAGGAATTCTTCTGCAGTGGCGCAGAATGCCCGACGGCAGAGTCAACCATCATTCACCAGTTACTGAATGACCGGTGATCGCTTATTGACTTAATGATGAGGTCCGACAAAGATATTGTCGACGTGCCTAGCGACACGATGAGTCCATGGGCGACGATAAGGAATTATTCTGCAGTGGCACATAATGCCTGACAGGATAATCAGCCATCATTCACTAGTTACCGAATGACCAGTGATCCCTTATTGACTTACTGATGAAGTCCGACAAAGATGTTGTCGACGTGCCTAGAGACACGATGAGTCCATAGGCGACGATAAGGAATTCTTCTGCAGTGGCGCAGGATGCCCGACGGTAAAATCAACCATATTTCACCAGTTACCGAATAACCGGTGACCCCTGATTGACTTACTGATGAAGTCCGACAAATGTGTTGTCAACGTGCCTAGCGACACGATGAGACCATAGGTGACGATACAGAATTCTTCTACAGTGGTGCAGAATGCCGGACGGCAGAATCAACCATTATTCACCGGTTACCGAATGGCCGGCGATCCCTTATTGACTTATTCATGAAGTCCGACAAAGATGTTGTCGACGTGCCTAGCGAAACGATGAGTCCATAGGTGACGATAAGGAATTCTTCTGCAGTGGCGCAGAATGCCCGACGGCAGAATCCACCATCATTCACCAGTTACTGAATGACCGGTGATCCCTTATTGACTTACTGATGAGGTCCGACAAAGATGTTGTCAACGTGCCTAGCGACACAATGAGTCCATAGGCAACGATAAGGGATTCTTCTGCAGTGGCGCAGAATGCCCGACTGCATAATCAGCCATCATTCACCAGTTACCGAATGATCGGTGATGCCTTATTGACTTACTGATGAACTCCGACAAAGATGTTGTCGACGTGCCTAGCGACACGATGAGTCCATAGGCGACGATAAGAAATTCTTCTGCAGTGGCGCAGAATGCCCGACGGCAGAGTCAGCCATCATTCACCAGTTACTGAATGACCGGTGATCGCTTATTGACTTACTGATGAGGTCCGACAAAGATGTTGTCGACGTGCCTAGCGACACGATGAGTCCATGGGCGACGATAAGGAATTATTCTGCAGTGGCACAGAATGCCTGACAGGATAATCAGCCATCATTCACTAGTTACCGAATGACCAGTGATCCCTTATTGACTTACTGATGAAGTCCGACAAAGATGTTGTCGACGTGCCTAGAGACACGATGAGTCCATAGGCGACGATAAGGAGTTCTTCTGCAGTGGCGCAGGATGCCCGACGGCAAAATCAGCCATATTTCACCAGTTACCGAATAACCGGTGACCCCTGATCGACTGACTGATGAAGTCCGACAAAGATGTTGTCGACGTGCCTAGCGACACGATGAGTCCATAGGTGACGATAAGGAATTCTTCTGCAGTGGCGCAGAATGCTCGACGGCAGAATCAACCATCATTCACCAGTTACCGAATGACCGGTGATCCCTTATTGACTTACTGATCAGGTCCGACAAAGATGTTGTCGACGTGCCTAGCGACACGATGAGTCCATATGCGACGATAAGGAATTCTTCTGCAGTGACGCAGGATGCCCGACGGCAAAATCAGCCATATTTCACCAGTTACCGAATAACCGGTGACCCCTGATTTACTTACTGATGAAGTCCGACAAATATGTTGTCGACGTGCCTAGCGACACGATGAGTTCATAGATGACGATACAGAATTCCTCTACAGTGGTGCAGAATGCCCGACGGCAGAATCAGCCATTATTCACCGGTTACCGCATGGCCGGTGAACCCTTATTGACTTACTGATGAAGTCCGACAAAGATGTTGTCGACGTGCCTATCGACCCGATGAGTCCATGGGCGACGATAAGGAATTATTCTGCAGTGGCGCAGAATGCCTGACAGGATAATCAGCCATCATTCACCAGTTACCGAATGACCAGTGATCCCTTATTGACTTACTGATGAAGTCCGACAAAGATGTTGTCGACATTCTCCATAGATCTGGAGCACCAATGGATGTCTGAGTGAGAAAGTGACATGATCCTCTTGGACCATCTGAACCCTTGCTCATTCTTCATTACTGAGCGAGGAAGGTGAGAAATAAACCACCTAGAAAGTAAAGGTATGCAGCACATCAAAGTTCCTCTTGCCCTTGTAGTACGGGTGTGAAGAGAATGTAGGATGTCTCCAAGTAAGGTAGGCACTGGATTGTGACTCAGGAATATGTTGGTGGCATGAACGTCTATGAACTGATCAGGATTGGGGAACAACACTAAGCCATAAATTAATAAGGCTAAGATCTCCTCAAAAGCATCGTAGCTCATAGCCTTCAAGAACATTTGGGCTTCATCCACTAATACCTTGGCAAGAATACCTTTAACTCCACTTCTCGTCTCTAGAACAATGTCAGACTTCTTCAGATGTAGAGCTGCAGCAATAACTTCTGGTTTAAGCTCCTTCTCTAAGCCTGTGAATGGCTTCTGATCAAGAACAGGTATACCCAGAAGTTTAGAGAACTCCTCCATGGTTGGAACCAGTTGATAATCAGGAAATGTAAAGCAATGGTGCTTAGGGTCAAAGAACTGAAACAGCACACTCATCATGTCTTCACTGAACCCTGAAGTAACTAGATCCAATAAGTGACCATGTCTCTTGTTGAACTGGGAATGATCAGGCACTAGGGAAACCAACTCCTTGAGCTTAGCAGGTATCCCTACAAAGTTGATCCTGATGGTGTTTCTACGAGCAGAAGCCATGACCTGCAACAAAGAACAAAGATAAATCCTTTGGTCCTTGAAATGGTTAGGGAAAATGATATGCTTATGATGCATGATGATGTCATGATGTCATGCTCAATCACAAACATGTGGCACACACAAACAAGTCACACCATAGCCCTAGGTTTAAAGGCTTGCATGAGGTTCAAAGGCAAGTACCCTCCCCTGAAGTTAGATGGTTCATCCTGTCCTACAAAAGTAACCAGGTTCTAAGGGATCTCAATATCATTGATCCTTCACAAGGGTGGTTGTTCAGAAGGCAACTTACTTGCCAACCAAAACCCTCCAAGTTTAAGATCTCAATGAGCGTAGTATCGAGTGTCAACCAACTTCAGTCTGCACCAAAGCCGGTTACCTCACTACTTTCTAAAGGCCAAGATGAGTTAACTAGGGTTCTAAAAGTCAGTTAGTGCATTGACAACATATGGCAGCCTCAATATTATCCTCAACTTGACTTAAGGAATATAAGCACCAACCAAGAAGTCGCACTAACTATGGCCACCAGATCAACCGTATCGATATACGTCGTACAGTTTCCTTGGTCTATTGCCATTTACCTAAGGTACACTAGATCCGGGTTAGGACCTTTCACACATAAGAGCACCCCAACAGTATAATAATAAAGCAAACAAGGCAAACAATTTAAAGTGATCTTAATTCCTAAGGGTACCCCTCTTAAATAAATCCCCAGCAGAGTCGCCAGTTCTGTAACACGGTGGAAGAACTGACTTTAAACAATGTTGCGGATAGCAAGAGTCGCCACCGACTTTTATTTTATCCATAAGGAAAGGTTATAAAAGAACAGGAAAGACCTTAGAGAATATTTTGGGTCCAGGGGGTAGGTTATGAAAAGGGAAGGTGTTAGCACCCTTTTCATCCATGGTTATCCATGGGCTCTTAGGTACTTAAGCTCACTTTTGAATTGTTTTGTAGTGTGTGAATAACAAAAAATTTCAGAATAGTTTAATAATAATCCGTGTATGGATGTGGAAAAAAACTTGTTTGAAAATTTTATTGGAAATTTGGTTTAAGTGTGAAAAAGTTTTGAAGTGAGCAAGTATCTAGGAGTAGCCTACCCTAATGTTTTAAGGTCTCTCTTATTCTTTATCCTTTCCTTAGTAAGACTATCCCTACTATAATGGAGTAGGTAGTCCTTACTTTGGATGTTAAGGGACATGTGAGGGACAATTGGATTTTCGAAGGCCATTGTGGGGTGTAATAAGCAAACTGGAGGGACTATCATCATTTTTCGAAAGGGACTCGATTCGTAAAGGCAACCATAAGGGACTTTGATGATTTTCTTTTTGAGGGACTTGCTTTATACACCCCACTTAACCAATATTCATAGGCAACTTGAGGGATATCCTTAGGAAGTGAGACGGCGATTAAAATCGACTTACGTGTGTGACGTGTTTATTTTAATTATCTTTATTTAGAAGTGATCTAAATTTATTTTAATATTACATACATGTTGTTACACTCCCTAATTACTAACCATAATAATAATTAAATAATTAAACAACTTTACATCCAAGAAACAATTACAAAATAATAAGCAAAATAATTAAATAAAATATAAATAAGCAATAATAAATAATAAAGGGGGTTAATTCTAAGTTTACTCGGCAAGACATCGCATCTTGTGCCTACGTATCCTTACGGGAGCGGAATCAGAGTAATCGTAGTTCCCCTCAAAAGGGAGGTTAGAGACTTCTTGACTGTGGTCAAGGTCTCAAGGGGAATAAACGCATCTTAAGGACACGCTTACGCGGAGTGTAGAAACTCCAAATCTCTACGTTGAATTGTTAAGTTGTAATTAGGGTTAAATTAGGGATTCCACGGCGGGAAACCCTAAAATGAGCGCGGCGGCTCTTTGACCTAATGCTAAGGGTAAAATTGTAATTTTGCCTGCGGCGAGGCATTTGTGAAAATTAGGGTTTGTAGTTTGTAGTTTTGAGGATTTGAAATTGAATGTGTGAAGTTTTACGGACTAATGGCGCGGCGGCCAAACAGTTAGACCTAACCTTCGGATGTGTGCAATGTGACAGAAATAATAGTAAACGCGTGAGATAATTGAATCATGCAAACAGAGAGATAATGTCATAATTTAAACCATGCAAGCAGAAATTTAAAGGCAGAATTTAAAGAGCGATTGTTAAGTTCGCGAGGTTACATGAGAGGAGCAGATACAATATGATAATGAAATTTGAATTGAACAATAACAAAATAAAATAAATAACGGTTCTAGTTATTATTTTAAAAAAAAAGATTTTAGTTATTATTTTAAATTCATCTAAAAAAAGTTTTTCTTAAAAATAATAGGTTTTCATATTAATTTGGAAAAGATGTTAATGTTATTTATCTTAAAAAACAGATTTTTATATTATAACAAATTTTAATAAATTAATGATAACAATAATAATAATAATGGTAATAATAATGATAATAATGATAATAATAATAAATAATGATAATAATAATAATAATAATAATAATAATAATAATAATAATAATAATAATAAAGCAATAATGAATTTTAAATGTGCCAAATAACCCAACAATGTTGCTAACGCAGAAATGCGCTCATCGCAACCAGATCTAAATCGGACGAAACAAAATTTATCGCAAAGAAAAAGAAATTAAGCAAAAAATAGTATTATTGCTCACACAAAAATGCGATCATCGCAACCAGATCGAACTAACACAAATGTCACGCGTCATGCACACAAATGTGCAAACATCGTATCGACATAATTCGATCAAAAATCTTATATATATAAACTCTAACAGTTTAAAAATTATATATATATAAACGTAACAGTAATAGATAAAGAAAAAGAAATAACGGTAATAGATGAAGAAAAAGAAATAACGGTAAAAGATGAAGAAAAAGAAACAACAGTAATAGATGAAGGAAAAGAAATAACGGTAAACGATGAAGAAAAAGAAACAATAGTAATGGATGAAGAAGAAAACTAAATAACGGCAAACGACACTCACTCCTCTTAGGTTTTTTTCATTCTCTCCCTTTTTTCCAACAAGGCAACACATGTATATATAGGGAACAAATTAGGGTTAACACCAAATTGTCAATAATGTCCCTAAAGCCCATTTTAAAGCCCAAACTAAATAATTAGTTAAGAAAAAATAAAATTTAAATAATTTAAAATAATTAAAATAAACTTAAAATAAAAACTAATAATCCTATTGATTCCTAAAATAAAAAATATTATAAAAAGAACAAAATTTTTTTCAATATTTTTTATTTTATGATTTTTTGGATATTTTTATGAATAATTTAGAAAAAAGTGAAAAAAAATAATATTTTAAAAAATGATTTAATTAAAATACGAAAATAATAATTAAATAATAATAAAAAACTATTTTTGTTATTATTTATTTTTTTAATGAAAGATAGAAAAATTTAGAGTAAAAAAAAAAATAATAAAAAACAAAAAAATGACAAAGGTGAGATTCGAACTCTCAACCTCTCACACTCATAACTCCTTACACATGTCCTCCTGCCAATTGTGCCATTTTTACTTTTTAGAAAAAAAATGCATGCCATATGATATTTACCTGCAAAAAGTCAAACGACTACACAAATTTGTTAGTAATTGATTAAATGCAATGAAATGCGACGACAAATCTTAGGGCAAAATTTGGGGTATTACAGTTATTATGATAATATTTCTCACCCAACCTCTCTTTGATGTTGGCAAAAAAAATCATGAAGTTTGACTTTGGTTTGACCACAGTTGACCTCAGTTTGTCCTTTTAACTGCATTGACTGCTTTTGACTTATCTGATCATCTGACTGAGCAAACTTTTGAGAAAAGTCTTGAAACTTGACATGGGGGTTCTTATACACATATAAGATGTTATGAAGCTCACTTGAAGTCTTGGAAGTCCATTTAGCCTGATTAAAGTCAAAACCCTAGTTTTGGATGCACTGCTTAGGAGGTGCATTGTCTGAGGGAATTGTCAACTCTTCTGACCAATTGTGAATTTTGTGAACCTTGTGAACCTTCTTGGAACACAAAGTCTTGTATTGTGAGGGCAAATTTTGGGGTGCAACAGCTGCCCCTGTTCAATTTTCTGAAACCTGAGGGGTTAGATTGGTATATTTGCCAGTCGTAACCTGGAAGGTTGAAGGGGATTGAACACAAAAGCCCAAAAATTTGCACTCACCAGTGCATGGAGTGATATTGATGGTTGGTTGAACATGATTGAGTGGGCTTAAAGATGCCACTAGGGGAAAGTTCTTTAGTAGTATAATGAGAGCTGTCAGGAGTCTGGAGTAATACTGATGTAACAGCATGTCTTCATGAGGATAGAGCAATCAATAATGATAACCCTAAAGCAGTCTTGAAGTGATAAATCTGACCTCAGGAGGATAGAGCAATCAATAGCTCTAAAGCAGTCTTGAAGTAATAATGGCTTCAGGAGGATAGAGCAATCAATAGCTCTAAAGCAGTCTTGAAGTAATAATGTGATATGTCTTCAGGAGGATAGAGCAATCAATAGCTCTAAAGCAGTCTTGAAGTAATGATTTCAGGAGGATAGAGCAATGGATAGCTCTAAAGCAGTCTTGAAATAATAATGTAATTTCAGGAGGATAGAGCAATGGATAACTCTAAAGCAGTCTTGAAATAATTAGATGGCTTCAGGAGGATAGAGCAATGAATAGCTCTAAAGCAGTCTTGAAGTAGTAATATGACCTCATGAGGATAGAGCAATGAATAGCTCTAAAGCAGTCTTGAAGTAATAGGATGATTTCAGGAGGATAGAGCAATCAGTAGCTCTAAAGCAGTCTTGAAATAATAATGTGATATGTCTTCAGGAGGATAGAGCAATCAATAGCTCTAAAGCAGTCTTGAAGTAATGATTTCAGGAGGATAGAGCAATGGATAGCTCTAAAGCAGTCTTGAAATAATAATGTAATTTCAGGAGGATAGAGCAATGGAGAACTCTAAAGCAGTCTTGAAATAATTAGATGGCTTCAGGAGGATAGAGCAATGAATAGCTCTAAAGCAGTCTTGAAGTAGTAATATGACCTCATGAGGATAGAGCAATGAATAGCTCTAAAGCAGTCTTGAAGTAATAGGATGATTTCAGGAGGATAGAGCAATCAGTAGCTCTAAAGCAGTCTTGAAGTCATGAGAGGCTATCAGGAGGATAAAATAACCCTGAGGTTACAATAAAGCAGTCCCAAAGTAATAAGAAGCTCATCAGGAGGATAAAGTAACCCTGAGGTTACAATAAAGCAGTCCCAAAGATCATAAGATTGTTTGTTGGATAATTAACCTGAAAACAAGGTAGCATTCTGTATAACAACATTAGTTTATGCTTTATGTATGCATGTATGACATGATGCACTTAGGTAATGTACTATAGACATATATGTTATGGTATGATGTAAATGATGTATGTATGCTATGACACTGCTGGAAGTGTCTGGATATCCTTGTATAACAACTGCTGGCCAAGAAAAATAAATCCCGATTCGTTGTTGAAGAATATATAACCCTCCGTCTGCTGGGGATAACAAGATATAGATAACCTCCCGTTGTTGGGGATAACAAGGTATAGATAACCTCCCGTTTTCGTTTGATAGTAGGATAAGTATAACATCCCGTCTTCGTTCATCGTGCCCTTATTGGAAAGTAATTTCCCGTATATCCGTATGAGGATAAAAGAGATGGATATAAATTCCAGGGGAGATTAGACTTTGTGAAAATGGATTAGTCCTACTGATGGTTTGTAACTGTCTTGTAAAGATGAACCGGCGAAGCTTCGTTGAAATCCTTCCCTCGTTCGTCCTTAGTAAATACTATTACTGCATTTTCATGCATTTCTGGTAAACATCAATCATATTAAAAGCATACATGCATTCAAACACAACCAATGGACGTTTCGCTTATGTAAATAGGGTAAAAGTAAATCTGGATTCAAAAGATGGAATTTATTTATATCAAAAGTGACCCATACACGGGTAAGTTTGTACAAGGAGACATAAACCCTAGTAAGAGAATTTTGTCATGAAGTTTTACAAAAAGAATCAGCTATGTGGGAAATAATCCTATTGAGTTTCAATTCTACTATTGCCACTCAAGTATCTCATCTTCTTGCTGTTGAGACGGAAACGATTGGATTGAGCTTTATCTGTTTGAGCTTGAGTAAGTAGTACAACTGGTTGCAGTTTCATGAGTGATCCAAACGAGACATAGTCATACGCTTTAATCCCTAACTTTTGCCTGGATTGCCCTTTTAGGTTTTCAATCCACCGGGATACCCTTTTTTGCCCAAGCCGCCTTTTCAGGTTTTCGACTTGCCGGGTGTACATCTTTTTATATATATATCCCTAATTTTTGCCCAAACCCTTTTGGTTTGCCGGGATGCCCTTATTTTTGCCTAGGCCTGTCAACCTAGCGGGTCTCTTTTTATGCGTAGTATTTTTTAACTATGTCTGCGTTTACAGGTTGTGGGAAGTCTTCACCATCCATTGTAGTCAGTATCATGGCACCTCCTGAGAACACTGTCTTGACTACAAATGGTCCCTCATATGTTGGAGTCCACTTGCCCCTAGGATCACCCTGTGGTAATATGATACGCTTGATTACCAAGTCACCAGCCTGATATACCTTTGGCTTAACCTTCTTGTTAAAAGCTTTGATCATCCGTTTCTGGTACATCTGGCCATGACAAACTGCTGCTAACCTTTTCTCATCAATCAAATTTATCTGGTCAAGTCGAGTCTGAATCCACTCATCTTCATCCAAGCCTGCATCCTTCATAATTCTCAAGGAGGGGATCTGAACTTCAATAGGCAGAACTGCTTCCATACCATAGACTAAGGAGAATGGGGTTGCCCCTGTTGAAGTACGTATTGTAGTACGATAACCATGCAGAGCAAATGGTAACATCTCGTGCCAATCCTTGTAAGTAACAGTCATCTTCTGTACAATCTTCTTAATGTTCTTATTAGCAGCTTCAACTGCCCCATTCATCTTTGGACGATACGGAGAAGAGTTGTGATGCTTAATCTTGAACTGCGTACAGAGATCAGTAATCATAGTGTTGTTCAGATTAGAGCCATTGTCAGTGATAATCCTTTCAGGGATACCATACCTACATATGAGATTATTCCTAATGAACCGAGCCACAACATTCTTAGTCACAGATGCAAATGAAGCTGCCTCTACCCACTTCGTGAAGTAATCAATAGCAACCAGGATGAAACGATGCCCATTAGAAGCAGTAGGCTTGATCTCACCAATCATATCAATGCCCCACATGGCAAAGGGCCAAGGAGCAGTCAACACATTCAATGGAAATGGAGGTACATGTACTTTATCAGCATAGATTTGACATTTGTGACATGTTCTGGAGTGTTGATAGCAAATATCTCTTGATTTCATCAAAGGAAGTCTGGCACTCATCATTCCATTCCATCACCTGATCTTTCTTCAACAACTTGAAGATTGGCTCACAGATGGTAGTTAATTGGGAAATAAATCTTGCAATGTAGTTCAATCGTCCCAAGAAACCTCTAACCTCCTTCTCAGTACGGGGAGCTGGCATCTCTCGTATAGCTTTCACTTTTGCAGGATCCACTTCAATACCTTTTCCACTGACAATGAAACCCAGGAGCTTTCCAGATCTAACTCCAAAAGTACACTTGTTTGGATTTAATCTTAACCTGTATTTCTTCAACCTCTCAAACAACTTGTGCAGATGATCAAGATGTTGTTCTTCATTCTGAGACCTGGCTATCATATCATCCACATATACCTCTATCTCATGATGAATCATATCATGAAACAAAGCCACCATAGCACGCTGATATGTTGCCCCTGCATTCTTCAAACCAAATGGCATTACCTTATAGCAAAAGGTGCCCCACTATGTCACAAATGTAGTCTTCTCCATATCTTCAGGTGCCATCTTGATTTGATTGTAACCAGAGAAACCATCCATAAAAGAGAATACCTTATGCTGAGCAGTGTTGTCTACCAGAATATCAATATGAGGAAGTGGAAAGTCATCTTTAGGGCTAGCCTTGTTCAGATCTCTGTAGTCTACACACATACGTACCTTACCATCTTTCTTAGGAACTGGTACCACATTTGCAACCCACTGAGGATAAGAAGTTACGGCCAAGAACCCTGCATTGAACTGTTTCATTACCTCTGCTTTGATCTTTTCTGACATTTCAGGACGCATACGACGAACCTTCTGCTTCTTTGGACGACAATCTTCTTTCACTGGCAAACGGTGAACCACAATGTCTGTATCCAACCCTGGCATATCTTCATAAGACCAAGCAAAGATCTCCACATAGTCACGTAGCATCTGAATCAACCTGCTCTTGACACTGTCCTCTAAATCAGCCCCTATCTGGACCTCTTTTCTGTTTTCTTCAGTTCCCAGATTCACAACTTCGACTGGCTCTTCATGTGGCTGTATAGCTTTCTCTTCTTGTTGTAACAACCTAGCAAGCCCTACAGGTATTTCACAATCGTCCTCGTTTCCGTCTTCAGTTTGATAGATCGGATTCTCGAAATTGTAATTGGCAATAGTAGAACTGTTATCAACTGGATCCAGAGTGGATGAGGATCTGCATTTTAGGGACGTGGGTGTGTGTAAGAACACATAGCTGATAAAGCAAAAATAAAAGAAAAAGAAAGACAAGGAACACAATATTTACGAAAACGAAACGTCCACTGATTTTATTGAATGAAGTATGCAAATGCAATGATAACCCGTAACAAGCACACCATTGTGCCCCGGGTAAGGCACATGGCTTGAAAGTTTTAATTGTTCCAGAAATTACAAATTTAAAAACATAACACAGTAATAGTATTTACTCCTGACTAAAGGAGATAGGGATAACATCTTCAGCTTTCCAATTATTGAGTCCAGCACCCACAGTAGGAAAAATCCATGCCTCCAAGTTGTAGTCTTCATCTTGATCTCCCACAGCATTGATAACCCCTTGATTGGTGATACGAACAGCACGAGCACGACGAACAGCCTTCTGGGACTCTGCAGTGAAACCTAAACCAAACTTGTCAGACTTGCATGGAATATCAGGAAGCTGACCCCAAATAGTACAACCACCTTCTTCCACCACAGCTTTTGCATCATTGAGGGAGGCCATTGCCATTGTTGGAGGGTTTCTGATGACCACAGGAACCTTCTTCACAGCAGGAGGAGTCACACAATCCTTAACAGCCCAGGGAACCACTTCAAATGACTGACATGGAGTTTCAATGTATTCACCTTCTACTTCCAGATACTTGAAAGTGTTTACATGGCTGACAAAGTATTCTTCCTCTCCAAAGACAGTAACAACTTTTCCATCCACCGGATATCTCAACTTTTGATGTAATGTGGAGGTCACAGCACCTGCCCCATGGATCCAGGGACGACCAAGCAGACATGAGTACGAAGGACGAATATCCATCACATAGAATGTAGCAGTAAACACCTGAGAGCCAACCTTGATTGGAAGATCAATTTCCCCATGCACTATTCTTTTAGATCCATCAAAAGCCTTTACCACAATATTACTGGGCTTCAATACCGTATCTTCAGGACTCAGCTTGTTCAGGACTTCCTTAGGCAACACATTCAGAGAGGAACCATTGTCTATCAGCACATGAGACAGGGTAGTGCCCCTGCATTCAATTGAAATATGCAAGGCCCTGTTATGATCCCTCTTGGCAGGGGTCAAGTCAGCATCAGAAAATCCTAACCCGTTGTCATAGGTCAGGTGAGAAACACAATTCTCAAACTGGTCCACAGAAATTGCACTGGGCACATGAGCCATCTTTAGAAACTTGATCAATGACTTGGCATGAGCCTCAGAACATAATAACAGGGAGAGCATAGAAATCTTTGAGGGAGTATGCCCCAGCTGATCAACAATATCATAATCACTCTTGCGAATGATTTTCAATACTTCTTCCATCTTCTTAGAGAGGTCATCAGCAGCTGGCACATCAGTAGATACAGGCTCAATAACAGGACCCTTGCCCCGAGCATCAGTGGTGGAAGTAACAGCAGGAGTAACTGCACTCTTAGAAGCAACTGGAGGAGAGAAGACTCTTCCACTACGAGTGATCTTGCTAGATCCAGCAATATTATCAATGTCAACAGGCATATCAGGTAAAGGCTCCTGCTTGACACCATGGATGTAAACATCAGACCCATAGTGCCAAGGCACAGCTTTGTCAGATGTATAAGGAATAGGACCAGGAGTGGTAATGATCAGAGGAGCTACTCTGGCTTCAGCAACAACTTTCACAGGACCTTCAGCAGTAATCTTGATTGGGCCCTGATGAGTGATTTTAATGGGACCCTTTGAAGTGATTCTTAGTGGTACTTTGTCAACCATGTCAACCTCTTCAATCTTCTTACCCTGAGTCAGATGATCCACCATACTTTCTACAGATGCTGGTCTTCTTTCAAACACTATAGTATATTTATCCATGAGACGTTGAATCCCATCTCTCAAAATGAAACAACTATTCGGCTTATAGGTACAATATAGACAATCTTCATGACAACCTGGAAAGATCCCAGCTTGTACTAACCTCTTTTTGATAACAGACAATGGTGTGCTCAACTCCATAACTGAATAGACATGCAGATCTTCATCAATATCTTCATCAATGGCGTTGACAGTCTTCTCGTGATTTGGCATTGGAGCTGTAATCACATTTGGAGTACCTGGTGGATCAAACTCAATTTCTCCAGCATCAATCATATCTTGAATTTTGTTCTTCAAGACCCAGCAGTTATTAGTATCATGTCCTGGACAGTTTGAATGATATGCACATCGTGCATTGGGATTGTACTTGGGAGATGTAACATTGGGATTCTGAGGAGCCTCCCTCAGGGTAATAAGTTCAGCCTTCAACAAGTGTTGCAATGCCTGAGCCATTGACATGTTGATCTTCGTGAACTGTCTTCTAGCCCTCTGTTGGTTGCCTTGAGGCTGCTCTGTTGTTGCAGGAGTTGGATTTGAAATATGAACTGCACTAACAGACTGATGCCTTCTGTTACGATCAGGCTGACCATACACAGCATTAGATTCTTTCTTCCCAGTGGGAGGCTTCTTTGCAGCACCTGATGAAGAAGTGCCCACTTGGATCTTACCACTCTTGATACCATTCTCTACTCGCTCTCCTGTCATGATCAACTCAGTGAAGCCAGATGATGAGCTTCCAATGAGATGACTGTAAAACGGACCATTCAGCGTACACATGAACATATCAACCAACTCCCTATCAGTCAAAGGGGGTTGAACTCTTCCAGCTAAGTCTCTCCACTTCTGAGCATACTCCTTAAAGCTTTCTTTGGCACCCATAGACATGCTTTGAAGCTGCATGCGAGTGGGGGCTAAGTCAGCATTGTATTGATACTGCTTGTAGAAAGCTTCAGCAAGGTCATTCCAATCTCTGATGTTGACACTCTCCAACTGATAATACCACTCTAGCTGAGCTCCAGATAAACTCTCTTGAAAGAAATGGATCCACAACTTTTTATCAGCAGTGTGGGGTTGCATTCTTCTGACATAAGACCTCAGATGCAATTTGGGACAAGAGACCCCATCATAGACAACAAATGTAGGAACTTTGAACCCAATGGGTATGACCACCCCAGATATCAAGCTCAAATCCTCAAAATCCAGCCCAAATGATTTCTGTAATTCCATAGCATCCATTCTATCCACCAGCATTTTGAATTTGTCTTCGTTAGGCTCATGGTAGTAGTTAGCCTCAGAATCAGAGTCCCCCATAGTGTTGTGGAGACCGCCTCTCTCCTGCTCAGATTCTTCAGATTCATAGTCTTCAACATGTTCCTTGGTCTTGACAGGACCTTTGAACCTTCTTCCCATGTTGAGCAACCCAGCAGACCTTCTAGCCTTCTTAGTCTTCTTGGCCAGCAGTGTCTTCAATTCATCCTGCCCCTTGGATAGGTTCAGGATCAGCTCTTGGAACTGTGCATTCTGTGCCTGGAGATCCTTAACTGATTG
The DNA here is from genome assembly GCA_963859935.3 of Lathyrus sativus. NCBI lineage: Eukaryota > Viridiplantae > Streptophyta > Magnoliopsida > Fabales > Fabaceae > Lathyrus > Lathyrus sativus. The sequence goes on from OZ012737.1 coordinate 418,835,604, forward strand.
TTCAAGAGCCATTGCTGAAATAAACAGCGAGGAGATGAGAAACCTGTGCACAATTATAAACCTGTGATGCAATGATATGGGAATGCATATGCAATGTTTTCAAGGACCGCAGGATTTAAATTTGCTTAAAGAAACAAGAAAGTAACTTTTTATTAGTAATAACTTGTTTTGCCTTTTAGGCTTACAAAAAATGAAAACGAAATAAGTACAAAAGATGGGGTTTTAAGTCTCCCATGGACGTTTCCTCTTTGTGTTGAGGTATGAGTTGAGGTTTCGTTCCTCATGAAGTAGCTTTGTTAGCTCTAGGATCCTTGCTTGGCTTGCTTTGTAATGAGCCTCGAAAGTATCCCTTTGCTCTTTCAGTTGGATCCATGATCTCTGCAAGTCTTCCATATCAGTAGGCATGTCTGGGTGAAGGATGGTATAAGCTGTGTCTCCTTCAGCAACAGGTTCCATGGTAACTGGTAGGATGGCAGGATATGGCATCATGAGTGTCTGAGCACGAAATCGTACCCATCTGAGATAAGCCTCCATAGGAATGGTGTACTTAGGCTCCAGTGTCTTGCTGTCAATCCTGTTTACCTTTCCCCAAGCTCGTATGAATCTCTGGCGGTAACCCTGAAGATCGTTGTCGTAGTCAAACACAATGCCCTGAATCAACATGTCATGTGGACCATCGCTCCGGGCGTAACCAAACTGTCGTAAAGCTAGAGATGGGTTGTAGGTGATGCCTCCTCTTATGCCTAGAAGTGGCACATTAGGAAACTCCCCACAACGGTCAATGATGGTGACATTCTCCATAGATCTGGAGCACCAATGGATGTCTGAGTGAGAAAGTGACATGATCCTCTTGGACCATCTGAACCCTTGCTCATTCTTCATTACTGAGCGAGGAAGGTGAGAAATAAACCACCTAGAAAGTAAAGGTATGCAGCACATCAAAGTTCCTCTTGCCCTTGTAGTACGGGTGTGAAGAGAATGTAGGATGTCTCCAAGTAAGGTAGGCACTGGATTGTGACTCAGGAATATGTTGGTGGCATGAACGTCTATGAACTGATCAGGATTGGGGAACAACACTAAGCCATAAATTAATAAGGCTAAGATCTCCTCAAAAGCATCGTAGCTCATAGCCTTCAAGAACATTTGGGCTTCATCCACTAATACCTTGGCAAGAATACCTTTAACTCCACTTCTCGTCTCTAGAACAATGTCAGACTTCTTCAGATGTAGAGATGCAGCAATAACTTCTGGTTTAAGCTCCTTCTCTAAGCCTGTGAATGGCTTCTGATCAAGAACAGGTATACCCAGAAGTTTAGAGAACTCCTCCATGGTTGGAACCAGTTGATAATCAGGAAATGTAAAGCAATGGTGCTTAGGGTCAAAGAACTGAAACAGCACACTCATCATGTCTTCACTGAACCCTGAAGTAACTAGATCCAATAAGTGACCATGTCTCTTGTTGAACTGGGAATGATCAGGCACTAGGGAAACCAACTCCTTGAGCTTAGCAGGTATCCCTACAAAGTTGATCCTGATGGTGTTTCTACGAGCAGAAGCCATGACCTGCAACAAAGAACAAAGATAAATCCTTTGGTCCTTGAAATGGTTAGGGAAAATGATATGCTTATGATGCATGATGATGTCATGATGTCATGCTCAATCACAAACATGTGGCACACACAAACAAGTCACACCATAGCCCTAGGTTTAAAGGCTTGCATGAGGTTCAAAGGCAAGTACCCTCCCCTGAAGTTAGATGGTTCATCCTGTCCTACAAAAGTAACCAGGTTCTAAGGGATCTCAATATCATTGATCCTTCACAAGGGTGGTTGTTCAGAAGGCAACTTACTTGCCAACCAAAACCCTCCAAGTTTAAGATCTCAATGAGCGTAGTATCGAGTGTCAACCAACTTCAGTCTGCACCAAAGCCGGTTACCTCACTACTTTCTAAAGGCCAAGATGAGTTAACTAGGGTTCTAAAAGTCAGTTAGTGCATTGACAACATATGGCAGCCTCAATATTATCCTCAACTTGACTTAAGGAATATAAGCACCAACCAAGAAGTCGCACTAACTATGGCCACCAGATCAACCGTATCGATATACGTCGTACAGTTTCCTTGGTCTATTGCCATTTACCTAAGGTACACTAGATCCGGGTTAGGACCTTTCACACATAAGAGCACCCCAACAGTATAATAATAAAGCAAACAAGGCAAACAATTTAAAGTGATCTTAATTCCTAAGGGTACCCCTCTTAAATAAATCCCCAGCAGAGTCGCCAGTTCTGTAACACGGTGGGAGAACTGACTTTAAACAATGTTGCGGATAGCAAGAGTCGCCACCGACTTTTATTTTATCCATAAGGAAAGGTTATAAAAGAACAGGAAAGACCTTAGAGAATATTTTGGGTCCGGGGGGTAGGTTATGAAAAGGGAAGGTGTTAGCACCCTTTTCATCCATGGTTATCCATGGGCTCTTAGGTACTTAAGCTCACTTTTGAATTGTTTTGTAGTGTGTGAATAACAAAAAATTTCAGAATAGTTTAATAATAATCCGTGTATGGATGTGGAAAAAAACTTGTTTGAAAATTTTATTGGAAATTTGGTTTAAGTGTGAAAAAGTTTTGAAGTGAGCAAGTATCTAGGAGTAGCCTACCCTAATGTTTTAAGGTCTCTCTTATTCTTTATCCTTTCCTTAGTAAGACTATCCCTACTATAATGGAGTAGGTAGTCCTTACTTTGGATGTTAAGGGACATGTGAGGGACAATTGGATTTTCGAAGGCCATTGTGGGGTGTAATAAGCAAACTGGAGGGACTATCATCATTTTTCGAAAGGGACTCGATTCGTAAAGGCAACCATAAGGGACTTTGATGATTTTCTTTTTGAGGGACTTGCTTTATACACCCCACTTAACCAATATTCATAGGCAACTTGAGGGATATCCTTAGGAAGTGAGACGGCGATTAAAATCGACTTACGTGTGTGACGTGTTTATTTTAATTATCTTTATTTAGAAGTGATCTAAATTTATTTTAATATTACATACATGTTGTTACACTCCCTAATTACTAACCATAATAATAATTAAATAATTAAACAACTTTAAATCCAAGAAACAATTACAAAATAATAAGCAAAATAATTAAATAAAATATAAATAAGCAATAATAAATAATAAAGGGGGTTAATTCTAAGTTTACTCGGCAAGACATCGCATCTTGTGCCTACGTATCCTTACGGGAGCGGAATCAGAGTAATCGTAGTTCCCCTCAAAAGGGAGGTTAGAGACTTCTTGACTGTGGTCAAGGTCTCAAGGGGAATAAACGCATCTTAAGGACACGCTTACGCGGAGTGTAGAAACTGCAAATCTCTACGTTGAATTGTTAAGTTGTAATTAGGGTTAAATTAGGGATTCCACGGCGGGAAACCCTAAAATGAGCGCGGCGGCTCTTTGACCTAATGCTAAGGGTAAAATTGTAATTTTGCCTGCGGCGAGGCATTTGTGAAAATTAGGGTTTGTAGTTTGTAGTTTTGAGGATTTGAAATTGAATGTGTGAAGTTTTACAAACTAATGGCGCGGCGGCCAAACAGTTAGACCTAACCTTCGGATGTGTGCAATGTGACAGAAATAATAGTAAACGCGTGAGATAATTGAATCATGCAAACAGAGAGATAATGTCATAATTTAAACCATGCAAGCAGAAATTTAAAGGCAGAATTTAAAGAGCGATTGTTAAGTTCGCGAGGTTACATGAGAGGAGCAGATACAATATGATAATGAAATTTGAATTGAACAATAACAAAATAAAATAAATAACGGTTCTAGTTATTATTTAAAAAAAAAAGATTTTAGTTATTATTTTAAATTTATCTAAAAAAAGTTTTTCTTAAAAATAATAGGTTTTCATATTAATTTGGAAAAGATGTTAATGTTATTTATCTTAAAAAACAGATTTTTATATTATAACAAATTTTAATAAATTAATGATAACAATAATAATAATAATGGTAATAATAATGATAATAATGATAATAATAATAAATAATGATAATAATAATAATAATAATAATAATAATAATAATAATAATAATAATAATAATAATAATAATAATAATAATAATAAAGCAATAATGAATTTTAAATGTGCCAAATAACCCAACAATGTTGCTAACGCAGAAATGCGCTCATCGCAACCAGATCTAAATCGGACGAAACAAAATTTATCGCAAAGAAAAAGAAATTAAGCAAAAAATAGTATTATTGCTCACACAAAAATGCGATCATCGCAACCAGATCGAACTAACACAAATGTCACGCGTCATGCACACAAATGTGCAAACATCGTATCGACATAATTCGATCAAAAATATTATATATATAAACTCTAACAATTTAAAAATTATATATATATAAACGTAACAGTAATAGATAAAGAAAAAGAAATAACGGTAATAGATGAAGAAAAAGAAATAACGGTAAAAGATGAAGAAAAAGAAACAACAGTAATAGATGAAGGAAAAGAAATAACGGTAAACGATGAAGAAAAAGAAACAATAGTAATGGATGAAGAAGAAAACTAAATAACGGCAAACGGCACTCACTCCTCTTAGGTTTTTTTCATTCTCTCCCTTTTTTCCAACAAGGCAACACATGTATATATAGGGAACAAATTAGGGTTAACACCAAATTGTCAATAATGTCCCTAAAGCCCATTTTAAAGCCCAAACTAAATAATTAGTTAAGAAAAAATAAAATTTAAATAATTTAAAATAATTAAAATAAACTTAAAATAAAAACTAATAATCCTATTGATTCCTAAAATAAAAAATATTATAAAAAGAACAAAATTTTTTTCAATATTTTTTATTTTATGATTTTTTGGATATTTTTATGAATAATTTAGAAAAAAGTGAAAAAAAATAATATTTTAAAAAATGATTTAATTAAAATACGAAAATAATAATTAAATAATAATAAAAAACTATTTTTGTTATTATTTATTTTTTTAATGAAAGATAGAAAAATTTAGAGTAAAAAAAAAATAATAAAAAACAAAAAAATGACAAAGGTGAGATTCGAACTCTCAACCTCTCACACTCATAACTCCTTACACATGTCCTCCTGCCAATTGTGCCAATTTTACTTTTTAGAAAAAAAATGCATGCCATATGATATTTACCTGCAAAAAGTCAAACGACTACACAAATTTGTTAGTAATTGATTAAATGCAATGAAATGCGACGACAAATCTTAGGGCAAAATTTGGGGTATTACAGTTATTATGATAATATTTCTCACCCAACCTCTCTTTGATGTTGGCAAAAAAAATCATGAAGTTTGACTTTGGTTTGACCACAGTTGACCTCAGTTTGTCCTTTTAACTGCATTGACTGCTTTTGACTTATCTAATCATCTGACTGAGCAAACTTTTGAGAAAAGTCTTGAAACTTGACATGGGGGTTCTTATACACATATAAGATGTTATGAAGCTCACTTGAAGTCTTGGAAGTCCATTTAGCCTGATTAAAGTCAAAACCCTAGTTTTGGATGCACTGCTTAGGAGGTGCATTGTCTGAGGGAATTGTCAACTCTTCTGACCAATTGTGAATTTTGTGAACCTTGTGAACCTTCTTGGAACACAAAGTCTTGTATTGTGAGGGCAAATTTTGGGGTGCAACACTAGCGACACGATGAGTCCATATGTGACGATACGGAATTCTTCTGCAGTGGCGCAGAATGCCCGACGGCAGAATCATTATTCACCGGTTACCGAATGGCCAGTGATCCCTTATTGACTTACTGATGAAGTCCGACAAAGATGTTGTCTTCGTGCTTAGCGACACGATTAGTCCATAGGCGACGATAAGGAATTCTTCTGCAGTGAAGCAGAATGCCCGACGGCAGAGTCAACCATCATTCACCAGTTACTGAATGACCGATGATCGCTTATTGATTTACTGATGAGGTCCGACAAAGATGTTGTCGACGTGCCTAGCGACACGATGAGTCCATGGGCGACGATAAGGAATTATTCTGCAGTGGCACAGAATGCCTGACAGGATAATCAGCCATCATTCACTAGTTACCGAATGACCAGTGATCCCTTATTGACTTACTGATGAAGTCCAACAAAGATGTTGTCGACGTGCCTAGAGACACGATGAGTCCATAGGCGACGATAAGGAATTCTTCTGCAGTGGCGCAGGATGCCCGACGGTAAAATCAACCATATTTCACCAGTTACCGAATAACCGGTGACCCCTGATTGACTTACTGATGAAGTCCGACAAATGTGTTGTCAACGTGCCTAGCGACACGATGAGACCATAGGTGACGATACAGAATTCTTCTACATTGGTGCAGAATGCCGGACGGCAGAATCAGCCATTATTCACCGGTTACCGAATGGCCGGCGATCCCTTATTGACTTATTCATGAAGTCCGACAAAGATGTTGTCGACGTGCCTAGCGACACGATGAGTCCATAGGTGACGATAAGGAATTCTTCTGCAGTGGCGCAGAATGCCCGACGGCAGAATCCACCATCATTCACCAGTTACCGAATGACCGGTGATCCCTTATTGACTTACTGATGAGGTCCGACAAAGATGTTGTCGACGTGCCTAGCGACACGATGAGTCCATGGGCGACGATAAGGAATTATTCTGCAGTGCCACAGAATGCCTGACAGGATAATCAGCCATCATTCACTAGTTACCGAATGACCAGTGATCCCTTATTGACTTACTGATGAAGTCCGACAAAGATGTTGTCGACGTGCCTAGCGACAAGATGAGTCCATAGGCGACGATAAGGAATTCTTCTGCAGAGGCGCAGGATGCCCGACGGCAAAATCAGCCATATTTCACCAGTTACCGAATAACCGGTGACCCCTGATTGACTTACTGATGAAGTCCGACAAATATGTTGTCGACTTGCCTAGCGACACGATGAGTCCATAGGTGACGATACAGAATTCTTCTACAGTGGTGCAGAATGCCCGACGGCAGAATCAACCATTATTCACCGGTTACCGAATGGCTGGTGATCCCTTATTGACTTATTGATGAAGTCCGAAAAAGATGTTGTCGACGTGCCTAGCGACACGATGAGTCCATAGGTGACGATAAGGAATTCTTCTGCAGTGGCGCAGAATTCCCGACGGCAGAATCAACCATCATTCACCAGTTACCGAATGACCGGTGATCCCTTATTAACTTGCTGATGAGGTCCGACAAAGATGTTGTCGACGTGCCTAGCGACACGATGAGTCCATAGGCGACGATAAGGAATTCTTATGCAGTGGCGCAGAATGCCCGACTGCATAATCAGCCATCATTCACCAGTTACCGAATGATCGATGATCCCTTATTGACTTACTGATGAAGTCTGACAAATATGTTGTCGACGTGCCTAGAGACACGATGAGTCCATAGGCGACGATACGGAATTCTTCTGCAGTGGCGCAGGATGCCCGACGGCAAAATCAGCATATTTCACCAGTTACCGAATAACCGGTGACCCCTGATCGACGTACTGATGAAGTCCGACAATTATTTTGTCGATGTGCCTAGCGACACGATGAGTCCATATGTGACGATACGGAATTCTTCTGCAGTGGCGCAGAATGCCCGACGGCAGAATCAGCCATTATTCAACGGTTACCGAATGGCCGGTGAACCCTTATTGACTTACTGATGAAGTCCGACAAAGATGTTGTCGACGTGCCTAGCGACACGATGAGTCCATAGGTGACGATAAGGAATTCTTCTACAGTGGCACAGAATTCCCGACGGCAGAATCAACCATCATTCACCAGTTACCGAATGACCGGTGATCCCTTATTGACTTACTGATCAGGTCCAACACAGATGTTGTCGACGTGCCTAGCGACATGATGAGTCCATATGCGACGATAAGGAATTCTTCTGCAGTGGCGCAGGATGCCCGACGGCAAAATCAACCATATTTCACCAGTTACCGAATAACTGGTGACCCCTGATTGACTTACTGATGAAGTCCGACCAATATGTTGTCGACGTGCCTAGCGACACGATGAGTCCATAGGTGACGATACAGAATTCCTCAACAGTGGTGCAGAATGCCCGACGGCAGAATCAGCCATTATTCACCGGTTACCGAATGGCCGGTGATCCCTTATTGACTTATTGATAAAGTCCGTCAAAGATGTTGTCGATGTGCCTAGCGACACGATGAGTCCATGGGCGACGATAAGGAATTATTCTGCAGTGCCACAGAATGCCTGACAGGATAATCAGCCATCATTCACTAGTTACCGAATGACCAGTGATCCCTTATTGACTTACTGATGAAGTCCGACAAAGATGTTGTCGACGTGCCTAGCGACAAGATGAGTCCATAGGCGACGATAAGGAATTCTTCTGCAGAGGCGCAGGATGCCCGACGGCAAAATCAGCCATATTTCACCAGTTACCGAATAACCGGTGACCCCTGATTGACTTACTGATGAAGTCCGACAAATATGTTGTCGACTTGCCTAGCGACACGATGAGTCCATAGGTGACGATACAGAATTCTTCTACAGTGGTGCAGAATGCCCGACGGCAGAATCAACCATTATTCATCGGTTACCGAATGGCTGGTGATCCCTTATTGACTTATTGATGAAGTCCGAAAAAGATGTTGTCGACGTGCCTAGCGACACGATGAGTCCATAGGTGACGATAAGGAATTCTTCTGCAGTGGCGCAGAATTCCCGACGGCAGAATCAACCATCATTCACCAGTTACCGAATGACCGGTGATCCCTTATTAACTTGCTGATGAGGTCCGACAAAGATGTTGTCGACGTGCCTAGCGACACGATGAGTCCATAGGCGATGATAAGGAATTCTTATGCAGTGGCGCAGAATGCCCGACTGCATAATCAACCATCATTCACCAGTTACCGAATGATCGATGATCCCTTATTGACTTACTGATGAAGTCTGACATATATGTTGTCGACGTGCCTAGCGACACGATGAGTCCATATGTGACGATACGGAATTCTTCTGCAGTGGCGCAGAATGCCCGACGGCAGAATCAGCCATTATTCACCGATTACCGAATGGCCGGTGAACCCTTATTGACTTACTGATGAAGTCCGACAAAGATGTTGTCGACGTGCCTAGCGACACGATGAGTCCATAGGTGACGATAAGGAATTCTTCTGCAGTGGCGCAGAATGCCCGATGGCAGAATCATCCATCATTCACCAGTTACCGAATGACCGGTGATCGCTTATTGACTTACTGATGAGGTCCGACAAAGATGTTGTCGACGTGCCTAGAGACACGATGAGTCCATGGGCGACGATAAGGAATTATTCTGCAGTGGCACAGAATGCCTGACAGGATAATCAGCCATCATTCACTAGTTACCGAATGACCAGTGATCCCTTATTGACTTACTGATGAGGTCCGACAAAGATGTTGTCGACGTTCCTAACGACACAATGAGTCCATGGGCGACGATAAGGAATTATTCTGCAGTGGCGCAGAATGCCTGACAGGATAATCAGCTATAATTCACCAGTTACCGAATGACCAGTGATCCCTTATTGACTTACTGATGAAGTCCGACAAAGATGTTGTCGACATGCCTAGCGACACGATGAGTCCATAGGCGACGATAAGGAATTCTTCTGCAGTGGCGCAGGATGCCCGACGGCAAAATCAGCCATATTTCACCAGTTACCGAATAACCGTTGACCCCTGATTGACTTACTGATGAAGTCCGACAAATGTGTTGTCAACGTGCCTAGCGACACGATGAGACCATAGGTGACGATACAGAATTCTTCTACAGTGGTGCAGAATGCCGGACGGCAGAATCAGCCATTATTCACCGGTTACCGAATGGCCGGTGATCCCTTATTGACTTATTCATGAAGTCCGACAAAGATGTTGTCGACGTGCCTAGCGACACGATGAGTCCATAGGTGACGATAAGGAATTCTTCTGCAGTGGCGCAGAATGCCCGACGGCAGAATCCACCATCATTCACCAGTTACCGAATGACCGGTGATCCCTTATTGACTTACTGATGAGGTCCGACAAAGATGTTGTCGATGTGCCTAGTGACATGATGAGTCCATAGGCGACGATAAGGAATTCTTCTACAGTGGCGCAGAATGCCCGACTGCATAATCAGCCATCATTCACCAGTTACCGAATGATCGGTGATCCCTTATTGACTTACTGATGAAGTCCGAAAAAGATGTTGTCGATGTGCCTAGCGATACGATGAGTCCATAAGCGACGATAATAAATTCTTCTGCAGTGGCGCAGGATGCCCGACGGCAAAATCAGCCATATTTCACCAGTTACAGAATAACCGGTGATCCCTGATTGACTTACTGATGAAGTCCGACAAATATGTTGTCGATGTGCCTAGCGACACGATGAGTCCATATGTGACGATACGGAATTCTTCTGCAGTGGCGCAGAATGCCCGACAGCAGAATCATTATTCACCGGTTACCGAATGGCCGGTGAACCCTTATTGACTTACTGATGAAGTCCGACAAAGATGTTGTCGACGTGCCTAGCGACACGATGAGTCCATAGGTGACGATAAGGAATTCTTCTACAGTGGCGCAGAATGCCCGACGGCAGAGTCAGCCATCATTCACCAGTTACTGAATGACCGGTGATCGCTTATTGACTTACTGATGAGGTCCGGAAAAGATGTTGTCGACGTGCCTAGCGACACGATGAGTCCATGGGCGACGATAAGGAATTATTCTGTAGTGGCGCAGAATGCCTAACAGGATAATCACCTATCATTCACCAGTTACCGAATGACCAATGATCCCTTATTGACTTACTGATGAAGTCCGACAAATATGTTGTCGACATGCCTAGCGACACGATGAGTCCATAGGTGACGATACAGAATTCTTCTACAGTGGTGCAGAATGCCCGACGGCAGAATCAGCCATTATTCACCGGTTACCGAATGGCCGGTGATCCCTTATTGACTTATTGATGAAGTCCGACAAAGATGTTGTCGACGTGCCTAGCGACACGATGAGTCCATAGGTGACGATAAGGAATTCTTCTGCAGTGGCGCAGAATTCCCGACGGCAGAATCAACCATCATTCACCAGTTACCGAATGACCGGTGATCCCTTATTGACTTACTGATGAGGTTCGACAAAGATGTTGTCGACGTGCCTAGCGACACGATGAGTCCATGGGCGACGATAAGGAATTATTCTGCAGTGCCACAGAATGCTTGACAGGATAATCAGCCATCATTCACTAGTTACCGAATGACCAGTGATCCCTTATTGACTTACTGATGAAGTCCGACAAAGATGTTGTCGACGTGCCTAGCGACACGATGAGTCCATAGGCGACGATAAGGAATTCTTCTGCAGTGGCACAGGATGCCCGACAGCAAAATCAGCCATATTTCACTAGTTACCGAATAACCGGTGACCCCTGATTGACTTACTAATGAAGTCCGACAAATATGTTGTCGACTTGCCTAGCGACACGATGAGTCCATAGGTGACGATACAGAATTCTTCTACAGTGGTGCAGAATGCCCGACGACAGAATCTGCCATTATTCACCAGTTATCGAATAACCGATGATCCATGATTGACTTACTGATGAAGTCCGACAAATATGTTGTCGACGTGCCTAGCAACACGATGAGTCCATATGTGACGATACGGAATTCTTCTGCAGTGGCGCAGAATGCCCGACTGCATAATCAGCCATCATTCACCAGTTACCGAATGATCGGTGATACCTTATTGACTTAATGATGAAGTCCGACAAAGATGTTGTCGACGTGCCTAGCAACACGATGAGTCCATAGGCGACTATAAGATAATCTTCTGCAGAGGCGCAGGAGGCCCGACGGCAAAATCAACCATATTTCACCAGTTATCGAATAACCGATGATCCATGATTGACTTACTGATGAAGTCCGACAAATATCTTGTCGACGTTCCTAGCGACACGATGAGTCCATATGTGACGATACGGAATTCTTCTGCAGTGGCGCAGAATGCCCGACGGCAGAATCAGCCATTATTCACCGGTTACCGAATGGCCGGTGAACCCTTATTGACTTACTGATGAAGTCCGACAAAGATGTTGTCGACGTGCCTAGCGACCCGATGAGTCCATGGGCGACGATAAGGAATTATTCTGCAGTGTCACAGAATGCCTGACAGGATAATCATCAATCATTCACCAGTTACCGAATGACCGGTGATCCCTTATTGACTTACTGATGAGGTCCGACAAAGATGTTGTCGACGTGCCTAGCAACACGATGAGTCCATGGGCGACGATAAGGAATTATTCTGCAGTGGCGTAGAATGCCTGACAGGATAATCACCTATCATTCACCAGTTACCGAATTACCAGTGATCCCTTATTGACTTACTGATGAAGTCTGACAAAGATGTTGTCGACGTGCCTAGCGACATGATGAGTCCATAGGTGACGATACAGAATTCCTCTACAGTGGTGCAGAATGCCCGACGGCAGAATCAACCATTATTGACCGGTTACCGAATTGCCAGTGATCCCTTATTGACTTATTGATAAAGTCCGACAAAGATGTTGTCGACGTGCCTAGCGACACGATGAGTCCATAGGTGACGATAAGGAATTCTTCTACAGTGGCGCAGAATGCCCGACGGCAGAATCAACCATCATTCACCAGTTACCAAATGACCGGTGATCCCTTATTGACTTATTGATGAGGTCCGACAAAGATGTTGTCGAAGTGCCTAGCGACACGATGAGTCCATAGGCGACGATAAGGGATTCTTCTGCAGTGGCGCAGAATGCCCGACTGCATAATCAACCATCATTCACCAGTTACCGAATGATCGATGATCCCTTATTGACTTACTGATGAAGTCCGACAAATATGTTATCGACGTGCCTAGCGACACGATTAGTCCATATGTGACGATACAGAATTCTTCTGCAGTGGCGCAGAATGCCCGACGGCAGAATCAGCCATTATTCACCGATTACCGAATGGCCAGTGAACCCTTATTGACTTACTGATGAAGTCTGACAAAGATGTTGTCGACGTGCCTAGCGACACGATGAGTCCATAGGTGACGATAAGGAATTCTTCAGCAGTGGCGCAGAATGCCCGACGGCAGAATCAGCCATCATTCACCAGTTACCGAATGACCGGTGATCGCTTATTGACTTACTGATGAGGTCCGACAAAGATGTTTTCGACGTGCCTAGCGACACGATGAGTCCATGGGCGACGATAAGGAATTATTCTGCAGTGGCACAGAATGCCTGACAGGATAATCATCAATCATTCACCAGTTACCGAATGACCCGTGATCCCTTATTGACTTACTGATGAGGTCCGACAAAGATGTTGTCGACGTGCCTAGCAACACGATGAGTCCATGGGCGACGATAAGGAATTATTCTGCAGTGGCGCAGAATGCCTGACAGGATAATCACCTATCATTCACTAGTTACCGAATTACCAGTGATCCCTTATTGACTTACTGATGAAGTCCGACAAAGATGTTGTCGACGTGCCTAGCGACACGATGAGTCCATAGGCGACGATAAGAAATTCTTCTGCAGTGGCGCAGGATGCCCGACGGAAAAATCAGCCATATTTCACCAGTTACCGAATAACCGGTGACCCCTGATTGACTTACTGATGAAATTTGACAAATCTGTTGTCGACGTGCCTAGCGACACGATGAGTCCATAGGTGACGATACATAATTCTTCTACAGTGGGGCAGAATGCCCGACGGCAGAATCAACCATTATTCACCGGTTACCGAATGGCCGGTGATCCCTTATTGATTTATTGATGAAGTCCGACAAAGATGTTGTCGACGTGCCTAGCGACACGATGAGTCCATAGGTGACGATAAGGAATTCTTCTGCAGTGGCGCAGAATTCCCGACGGCAGAATCAACCATGATTCACCAGTTACCGAATGACCGGTGATCCCTTATTAACTTACTGATGAGGTCCGACAAAGATGTTGTCGACGTGCCTAGCGACACGATGAGTCCATAGGCGATGATAAGGAATTCTTATGCAGTGGCGCAGAATGCCCGACTGCATAATCAGCCATCATTCACCAGTTACCGAATGATCGATGATCCCTTATTGACTTACTGATGAAGTCTGACAAATATGTTGTCGACGTGCCTAGCGACACGATGAGTCCATATGTGACGATACGGAATTCTTCTGCAGTGGCGCAGAATGCCCGACGGCAGAATCAGCCATTATTCACCGATTACCGAATGGCCGGTGAACCCTTATTGACTTACTGATGAAGTCCGACAAAGATGTTGTCGACGTGCCTAGCGACACGATGAGTCCATAGGTGACGATAAGGAATTCTTCTGCAGTGGCGCAGAATGCCCGATGGCAGAATCATCCATCATTCACCAGTTACCGAATGACCGGTGATCGCTTATTGACTTACTGATGAGGTCCGACAAAGATGTTGTCGACGTGCCTAGCGACACGATGAGTCCATGGGCGACGATAAGGAATTATTCTGCAGTGGCACAGAATGCCTGACAGGATAATCAGCCATCATTCACTAGTTACCGAATGACCAGTGATCCCTTATTGACTTACTGATGAGGTCCGACAAAGATGTTGTCGACGTTCCTAACGACACGATGAGTCCATGGGCGACGATAAGGAATTATTCTGCAGTGGCGCAGAATGACTGACAGGATAATCAGCTATAATTCCCAGTTACCGAATGACCAGTGATCCCTTATTGACTTACTGATGAAGTCCGACAAAGATGTTGTCGACGTGCCTAGCGACACGATGAGTCCATACGCGACGATAAGGAATTCTTCTGCAGTGGCGCAGGATGCCCGACGACAAAATCAGCCATATTTCACCAGTTACCGAATAACCGTTGACCCCTGATTGACTTACTGATGAAGTCCGACAAATGTGTTGTCAACGTGCCTAGCGACACGATGAGACCATAGGTGACGATACAGAATTCTTCTACAGTGGTGCAGAATGCCGGACGGCAGAATCAGCCATTATTCACCGGTTACCGAATGGCCGGTGATCCCTTATTGACTTATTCATGAAGTCCGACAAAGATGTTGTCGACGTGCCTAGCGACACGATGAGTCCATAGGTGACGATAAGGAATTCTTCTGCAGTGGCGTAGAATGCCCGACGGCAGAATCCACCATCATTCACCAGTTACCGAATGACCGGTGATCCCTTATTGACTTACTGATGAGGTCCGACAAAGATGTTGTCGACGTGCCTAGCGACACGATGAGTCCATAGGCGACGATAAGGAATTCTTCTACAGTGGCGCAGAATGCCCGACTGCATAATCAGCCATCATTCACCAGTTACCGAATGATCGGTGATCCCTTATTGACTTACTGATGAAGTCCGAAAAAGATGTTGTCGATGTGCCTAGCGATACGATGAGTCCATAGGCGACGATAAGAAATTCTTCTGCAGTGGCGCAGGATGCCCGACGGCAAAATCAGCCATATTTCACCAGTTACAGAATAACCGGTGATCCCTGATTGACTTACCGATGAAGTCCGACAAATATGTTGTCGATGTGCCTAGCGACACGATGAGTCCATATGTGACGATACGGAATTCTTCTACAGTGGCGCAGAATGCCCGACGGCAGAATCATTATTCACCGGTTACCGAATGGCCGGTGAACCCTTATTGACTTACTGATGAAGTCCGACAAAGATGTTGTCGACGTGCCTAGCGACACGATGAGTCCATAGGTGACGATAAGGAATTCTTCTGCAGTGGCGTAGAATGCCCGATGGCAGAGTCAGCCATCATTCACCAGTTACTGAATGACCGGTGATCGCTTATTGACTTACTAATGAGGTCCGGCAAAGATGTTGTCGACGTGCCTAGCGACACGATGAGTCCATGGGCGACGATAAGGAATTATTCTGCAGTGGCGCAGAATGCCTGACAGGATAATCACCTATCATTCACCAGTTACCGAATGACCAATGATCCCTTATTGACTTACTGATGAAGTCCGACAAATATGTTGTCGACGTGCCTAGCGACACGATGAGTCCATAGGTGACGATACAGAATTCTTCTACAGTGGTGCAGAATGCCCGACGGCAGAATCAGCCATTATTCACCGGTTACCGAATGGCCGATGATCCCTTATTGACTTATTGATGAAGTCCGACAAAGATGTTGTCGACGTGCCTAGCGACACGATGAGTCCATAGGTGACGATAAGGAATTCTTCTGCAGTGGCGCAGAATTCCCGACGGCAGAATCAACCATCATTCACCAGTTACCGAATGACCAGTGATCCCTTATTGACTTACTGATGAGGTTCGACAAAGATGTTGTCGACGTGTCTAGCGACACGATGAGTCCATGGGCGACGATAAGGAATTATTCTGCAGTGCCACAGAATGCTTGACAGGATAATCAGCCATCATTCACTAGTTACCGAATGACCAGTGATCCCTTATTGACTTACTGATGAAGTCCGACAAAGATGTTGTCGACGTGCCTAGCGACACGATGAGTCCATAGGCGACGATAAGGAATTCTTCTACAGTGGCACAGGATGCCCGACGGCAAAATCAGCCATATTTCACCAGTTACCGAATAACCGGTGACCCCTGATTGACTTACTGATGAAGTCCGACAAATATGTTGTCGACTTGCCTAGCGACACGATGAGTCCATAGGTGACGATACAGAATTCTTCTACAGTGGTGCAGAATGCCCGACGGCAGAATCAGCCATTATTCACCAGTTATCGAATAACCGATGATCCATGATTGACTTACTGATGAAGTCCGACAAATATGTTGTCGACGTGCCTAGCGACACGATGAGTCCATATGTGACGATACAGAATTCTTCTGCAGTGGCGCAGAATGCCTGACTGCATAATCAGCCATCATTCACCAGTTACCGAATGATCGGTGATACCTTATTGACTTAATGATGAAGTCCGACAAAGATGTTGTCGACGTGCCTAGCAACACGATGAGTCCATAGGCGACGATAAGATAATCTTCTGCAGTGGCGCAGGAGGCCCGACGGCAAAATCAACCATATTTCACCAGTTATCGAATAACCGATGATCCATGATTGACTTACTGATGAAGTCCGACAAATATCTTGTCGACGTGCCTAGCGACACGATGAGTTCATATGTGACGATACGGAATTCTTCTGCAGTGGTGCAGAATGCCCGACGGCAGAATCAACCATTATTCACCGATTACCGAATTGCCGGTGATCCCTTATTGACTTATTGATAAAGTCCAACAAAGATGTTGTCGACGTGCCTAGCGACACGATGAGTCCATAGGTGACGATAAGGAATTCTTCTACAGTGGCACAGAATGCCCGACGGCAGAATCAACCATCATTCACCAGTTACCAAATGACCGGTGATCCCTTATTGACTTATTGATGAGGTCCGACAAAGATGTTGTCGAAGTGCCTAGCGACACGATGAGTCCATAGGCGACGATAAGGGATTCTTCTGCAGTGGCGCAGAATGCCCGACTGCATAATCAACCATCATTCACCAGTTACCGAATGATCGATGATCCCTTATTGAATTACTGTTGAAGTCCGACAATTATGTTATCGACGTGCCTAGCGACACGATGAGTCCATATGTGACGATACAGAATTCTTCTGCAGTGGCGCAGAATGCCCGACGGCAGAATCAGCCATTATTCACCGATTACCGAATGGCCGGTGAACCCTTATTGACTTACTGATGAAGTCTGACAAAGATGTTGTCGACGTGCCTAGCGACACGATGAGTCCATAGGTGACGATAAGGATTTCTTCAGCAGTGGCGCAGAATGCCCGACGGCAAAATCAGCCATCATTCACCAGTTACCGAATGACCGGTGATCGCTTATTGACTTACTGATGAGGTCCGACAAAGATGTTGTCGACGTGCCTAGCGACACGATGAGTCCATGGGCGACGATAAGGAATTATTCTGCAGTGGCACAGAATGCCTGACAGGATAATCATCAATCGTTCACCAGTTACCGAATGACCCGTGATCCCTTATTGACTTACTGATGAGGTCCGACAAAGATGTTGTCGACGTGCCTAGCAACACGATGAGTCCATGGGCGACGATAAGGAATTATTCTGCAGTGGCGCAGAATGCCTGACAGGATAATCACCTATCATTCACCAGTTACCGAATTACCAGTGATCCCTTATTGACTTACTGATGAAGTCCGACAAAGATGTTGTCGACGTGCCTAGCAACACGATGAGTCCATAGGCGACGATAAGAAATTCTTCTGCAGTGGCGCAGGATGCCCGACGGAAAAATCAGCCATATTTCACCAGTTACCGAATAACCGGTGACCCCTGATTGACTTACTGATGAAATTTGACAAATCTGTTGTCGACGTGCCTAGCGACACGATGAGTCCATAGGTGACGATACATAATTCTTCTACAGTGGGGCAGAATGCCCAACGGCAGAATCAACCATTATTCACCGGTTACCGAATGGCCGGTGATCCCTTATTGACTTATTGATGAAGTCCGACAAAGATGTTGTCGACGTGCCTAGCGACACGATGAGTCCATAGGTGACGATAAGGAATTCTTCTACAATGGCGCAGAATGCCCGACGGCAGAATCAACCATCATTCACCAGTTACAGAATGACTGGTGATCCCTTATTGACTTACTGATGAGGTCCGACAAAGATGTTATTGACGTGCCTAGCGACACGATGAGTCCATAGGCGACGATAAGGAATTCTTCTGCAGTGGCGCAGAATGCCCGACTGCATAATCAGCCATCATTCACCAGTTACCGAATGATCGGTGATCCCTTATTGACTTACTGATGAAGTCCGAAAAAGATGTTGTCGACGTGCCTAGCGATACGATGAGTCCATAGGCGACGATAAGAAATTCTTCTGCAGTGGTGCAGGATGCCCGACGGCAAAATCAGCCATATTTCACCAGTTACCGAATAACCGGTGATCCCTGATTGACTTACTGATGAAGTCCGACAAAGATGTTGTCGACGTGCCTAGCGACACTATGAGTCCATAGGTGACGATAAGGAATTCTTCTGCAGTGGCGCAGAATTACCGACGACAGAATCAACCATCATTCACCAGTTACCGAATGACCGGTGATCCCTTATTGACTTACTGATGAGGTTCGACAAAGATGTTGTCGACGTGCCTAGCGACACGATGAGTCCATGGGCGACGATAAGGAATTATTCTGCAGTGCCACAGAATGCCTGACAGGATAATCAGCCATCATTCACTAGTTACCGAATGACCAGTGATCCCTTATTGACTTACTGATGAAGTCCGACAAAGATGTTGTCGACGTGCCTAGCGACACGATGAGTCCATAGGCGACGATAAGGAATTCTTCTGCAGTGGCGCAGGATGCCCAACGTCAAAATCAGCCATATTTCACCAGTTACCGAATAACCGGTGACCCCTGATTGACTTACTGATGAAGTCCGACAAATATGTTGTCGACTTGCCTTGCGACACGATGAGTCCATAGGTGACGATACAGAATTCTTCTACAGTGGTGCAGAATGCCCGACGGCAGAATCAGCCATTATTCACCGGTTACCGAATGGCTGGTGATCCCTTATTGACTTATTGAAGAAGTCCGACAAAGATGTTGTCTACGTGCCTAGCGACACGATGAGTCCATAGGTGACGATAAGGAATTCTTCTACAGTGGCGCAGAATGCCCGACGGCAGAATCAACCATCATTCACAAGTTACCGAATAACCGGTGACCCTTGATTGACTTACTGATAAATCCGACAAATATGTTGTTGACGTGCCTAGCGACACGATGAGTCCATAGGTGACGATATAGAATTCCTCTGCAGTGGCGCAGGAGGCCCGACGGCAAAATCAACCATATTTCACCAGTTATCGAATAACCGATGATCTATGATTGACTTACTGATGAAGTCCGACAAATATGTTGTCGACGTGCCTAGCGACACGATGAGTCCATAGGTGACTATAAGGAATTCTTCTACAGTGGCCTAGAATGCCCGACGGCAGAATCAACCATCATTCACCAGTTACCGAATGACTGGTGATCCCTTATTGACTTATTGATGAGGTCCGACAAAGATGTTGTCGAAGTGCCTAGCGACACGATGAGTCCATAGGCGACGATAAGGGATTCTTCTGCAGTGGCGCAGAATGCCCGACTGCATAATCAGCCATCATTCACCAGTTACCGAATGATCGATGATCCCTTATTGACTTACTGATGAAGTCCGACAAATATGTTATCGACGTGCCTAGCGACACGATGAGTCCATATGTAACGATACAGAATTCTTCTGCAGTGGCGCAGAATGCCCGACGGCAGAATCAGCCATTATTCACCAGTTACCGAATGGCCGGTGAACCCTTATTGACTTACTGATGAAGTCCGAAAAAGATGTTGTCGACGTGCCTAGCGACACGATGAGTCCATAGGTGACGATAAGGAATTCTTCTGCAGTGGCGCAGAATGCCCGACGGCAGAATCAGCCATCATTCACCAGTTACCGAATGATCGGTGATCCCTGATTGACTTACTGATGAAGTCCGACAAAGATGTTGTCGACGTGCCTAGCGACACGATGAGTCCATAGGTGACGATAAGGAATTCTTCTGCAGTGGCGCAGAATTACCGACGACAGAATCAACCATCATTCACCAGTTACCGAATGACCGGTGATCCCTTATTGACTTACTGATGAGGTTCGACAAAGATGTTGTCGACGTGCCTAGCGACACGATGAGTCCATGGGCGACGATAAGGAATTATTCTGCAGTGCCACAGAATGCCTGACAGGATAATCAGCCATCATTCACTAGTTACCGAATGACCAGTGATCCCTTATTGACTTACTGATGAAGTCCGACAAAGATGTTGTCGACGTGCCTAGCGACACGATGAGTCCATAGGCGACGATAAGGAATTCTTCTGCAGTGGCGCAGGATGCCCGACGTCAAAATCAGCCATATTTCACCAGTTACCGAATAACCGGTGACCCCTGATTGACTTACTGATGAAGTCCGACAAATATGTTGTCGACTTGCCTAGCGACACGATGAGTCCATAGGTGACGATACAGAATTCTTCTACAGTGGTGCAGAATGCCCGACGGCAGAATCAACCATTATTCACCGGTTACCGAATGGCTGGTGATCCCTTATTGACTTATTGAAGAAGTCCGACAAAGATGTTGTCTAAGTGCCTAGCGACACGATGAGTCCATAGGTGACGATAAGGAATTCTTCTACAGTGGCGCAGAATGCCCGACGGCAGAATCAACCATCATTCACAAGTTACCGAATGACCGGTGATCCCTTATTGATTTACTGATGAGGTCCGACAAATATGTTGTCGACGTGCCTAGCGACACGATGAGTCCATAGGCGACGATAAGATATTCTTCTGCAGTGGCGCAGGAGGCCCGACGGCAAAATCAACCATATTTCACCAGTTATCGAATAACCGATGATCTATGATTGACTTACTGATGAAGTCCGACAAATATGTTGTCGACGTGCCTAGCGACACGATGAGTCCATATGTGACGATACGGAATTCTTCTGCAGTGGCGCAAAATGCCCGACGGCAGAATCAGCCATTATTCACCAGTTACCGAATGACCAGTGATCCCTTATTGACTTACTGATGAAGTCCGACAAAGATGTTGTCGATGTGCCTAGCGATACGATGACTCCATAGGCGACGATAAGGAATTCTTCTGCAGTGGCGCAGGATGCCCGACGGCAAAATCAGCCATATTTCACCAGTTACCGAATAACCGGTGACCCTTGATTGACTTACTGATAAATCCGACAAATATGTTGTTGACGTGCCTAGCGACACGATGAGTCCATAGGTGACGATGCAGAATTCCTCTACAGTGGTGCAGAATGCCCGACGGCAGAATCAGCCATTATTCACCGGTTACCGAATGGCCGGTGATCCATTATTTACTTATTGATAAAGTCCGACAAAGATGTTGTCGACGTGCCTAGCGACACGATGAGTCCATAGGTGACGATAACGAATTCTTCTACAGTGGCCTAGAATGCCCGACGGCAGAATCAACCATCATTCACCAGTTACCGAATGACTGGTGATCCCTTATTGACTTATTGATGAGGTCCGACAAAGATGTTGTCGAAGTGCCTAACGACACGATGAGTCCATAGGCGACGATAAGGGATTCTTCTGCAGTGGCGCAGAATGCCCGACTGCATAATCAGCCATCATTCACCAGTTACCGAATGATCGATGATCCCTTATTGACTTACTGATGAAGTCCGACAAATATGTTATCGACGTGCCTAGCGACACGATGAGTCCATATGTAACGATACAGAATTCTTCTGCAGTGGCGCAGAATGCCCGACGGCAGAATCAGCCATTATTCACCGATTACCGAATGGCCGGTGAACCCTTATTGACTTACTGATGAAGTCTGACAAAGATGTTGTCGACGTGCCTAGCGACACGATGAGTCCATAGGTGACGATAAGGAATTCTTCTGCAGTGGCGCAGAATGCCCGACGGCAGAATCAGCCATCATTCACCAGTTACCGAATGATCGGTGATCCCTGATTGACTTACTGATGAAGTCCGACAAAGATGTTGTCGACGTGCCTAGCGACACGATGAGTCCATAGGTGACGATAAGGAATTCTTCTGCAGTGGCGCAGAATTACCGACGACAGAATCAACCATCATTCACCAGTTACCGAATGACCGGTGATCCCTTATTGACTTACTGATGAGGTTCGACAAAGATGTTGTCGACGTGCCTAGCGACACGATGAGTCCATGGGCGACGATAAGGAATTATTCTGCAGTGCCACAGAATGCCTGACAGGATAATCAGCCATCATTCACTAGTTACCGAATGACCAGTGATCCCTTATTGACTTACTGATGAAGTCCGACAAAGATGTTGTCGACGTGCCTAGCGACACGATGAGTCCATAGGCGACGATAAGGAATTCTTCTGCAGTGGCGCAGGATGCCCGACGTCAAAATCAGCCATATTTCACCAGTTACCGAATAACCGGTGACCCCTGATTGACTTACTGATGAAGTCCGACAAATATGTTGTCGACTTGCCTAGCGACACGATGAGTCCATAGGTGACGATACAAAATTCTTCTACAGTGGTGCAGAATGCCCGACGGCAGAATCAACCATTATTCACCGGTTACCGAATGGCTGGTGATCCCTTATTGACTTATTGAAGAAGTCCGACAAAGATGTTGTCTACGTGCCTAGCGACACGATGAGTCCATAGGTGACGATAAGGAATTCTTCTACAGTGGCGCAGAATGCCCGACGGCAGAATCAACCATCATTCACAAGTTACCGAATGACCGGTGATCCCTTATTGATTTACTGATGAGGTCCGACAAATATGTTGTCGACGTGCCTAGCGACACGATGAGTCCATAGGCGACGATAAGATATTCTTCTGCAGTGGCGCAGGAGGCCCGACGGCAAAATCAACCATATTTCACCAGTTATCGAATAACCGATGATCTATGATTGACTTACTGATGAAGTCCGACAAATATGTTGTCGACGTGCCTAGCGACACGATGAGTCCATATGTGACGATACAGAATTCTTCTGCAGTGGCGCAAAATGCCCGACGGCAGAATCAGCCATTATTCACCAGTTACCGAATGACCAGTGATCCCTTATTGACTTACTGATGAAGTCCGACAAAGATGTTGTCGATGTGCCTAGCGATACGATGACTCCATAGGCGACGATAAGGAATTCTTCTGCAGTGGCGCAGGATGCCCGACGGCAAAATCAGCCATATTTCACCAGTTACCGAATAACCGGTGACCCTTGATTGACTTACTGATAAATCCGACAAATATGTTGTTGACGTGCCTAGCGACACGATGAGTCCATAGGTGACGATGCAGAATTCCTCTACAGTGGTGCAGAATGCCCGACGGCAGAATCAGCCATTATTCACCGGTTACCGAATGGCCGGTGATCCATTATTTACTTATTGATAAAGTCCGACAAAGATGTTGTCGACGTGCCTAGCGACACGATGAGTCCATAGGTGACGATAAGGAATTCTTCTACAGTGGCCTAGAATGCAAGACGGCAGAATCAACCATCATTCACCAGTTACCGAATGACTGGTGATCCCTTATTGACTTATTGATGAGGTCCGACAAAGATGTTGTCGAAGTGCCTAGCGACACGATGAGTCCATAGGCGACGATAAGGGATTCTTCTGCAGTGGCGCAGAATGCCCGACTGCATAATCAGCCATCATTCACCAGTTACCGAATGATCGATGATCCCTTATTGACTTACTGATGAAGTCTGACAAATATGTTATCGACGTGCCTAGCGACACGATGAGTCCATATGTAACGATACAGAATTCTTCTGCAGTGGCGCAGAATGCCCGACGACAGAATCAGCCATTATTCACCGATTACCGAATGGCCGGTGAACCCTTATTGACTTACTGATGAAGTCTGACAAAGATGTTGTCGACGTGCCTAGCGACACGATGAGTCAATAGGTGACGATAAGGAATTCTTCTGCAGTGGCGCAGAATGCCCGACGGCAGAATCAGCCATCATTCACCAGTTATCGAATGACCGGTGATCGCTTATTGACTTACTGATGAGGTCCGACAAAGATGTTGTCGACGTGCCTAGCGACACGATGAGTCCATGGGCGACGATAAGGAATTATTCTGCAGTGGCACAGAATGCCTGACAGGATAATCATCAATCATTCATCAGTTACCGAATGACCGGTGATCCCTTATTGACTTACTGATGAGGTCCGACAAAGATGTTGT
Source organism: Lathyrus sativus (assembly GCA_963859935.3). Lineage (NCBI taxonomy): Eukaryota > Viridiplantae > Streptophyta > Magnoliopsida > Fabales > Fabaceae > Lathyrus > Lathyrus sativus. Next base: position 418,860,538 of record OZ012737.1, read on the forward strand.
CGACGTGCCTAGCAACACGATGAGTCCATGGGCGACGATAAGGAATTATTCTGCAGTGGAGCAGAATGCCTGACAGGATAATCACCTATCATTCACCAGTTACCGAGTTACCAGTAATCCCTTATTGACTTACTGATGAAGTCCGACAAAGATGTTGTCGACGTGCCTAGCGACACGATGAGTCCATAGGCGACGATAAGGAATTTTTCTGCAGTGGCGCAGGATGCCCGACGGAAAAATCAGCCATATTTCACCAGTTACCGAATAACCGGTGACCCCTGATTGACTTACTGATGAAGTCCGACAAATGTGTTGTCGACGTGCCTAGCGACACGATGAGTCCATAGGTGATGATACAGAATTCTTCTACAGTGGGGCAGAATGCCCGACGGCAGAATCAGCCATTATTCACCGGTTACCGAATGACCGGTGATCCCTTATTGACTTATTGATGAAGTCCGACAAAGATGTTGTCGACGTGCTTAGCGACACGATGAGTCCATAGGTGACGATAAGGAATTCTTCTGCAATGGCGCAGAATGCCCGACGGCAGAATCAACCATCATTCACCAGTTACAGAATGACCGGTGATCCCTTATTGACTTACTGATGAGGTCCGACAAAGATGTTGTCGACGTGCCTAGCGACACGATGAGTCCATAGGCGACGATAAGGAATTCTTCTGCAGTGGCGCAGAATGCCCGACTGCATAATCAGCCATCATTCACCAGTTACCGAATGATCGGTGATCCCTTATTGACTTACTGATGAAGTCCGAAAAAGATGTTGTCGACGTGCCTCGCGATACGATGAGTCCATAGGCCACGATAAGAAATTCTTCTGCAGTGGTGCAGGATGCCCGACGGCAAAATCAGCCATATTTCACCAGTTACCGAATAACCGGTGATCCCTGATTGACTTACTGATGAAGTCCGACAAATATGTTGTCGAAGTGCCTAGCGACACGATGAGTCCATATGTGACGATACGGAATTCTTCTGCAGTGGCGCAGAATGCCCGACGGTAGAATCAACCATTATTCACCGGTTACCGAATGGCCGGTGAACCCTTATTGCTTACTGATGAAGTCCGACAAAGATGTTGTCGACGTGCCTAGCGACACGATGAGTCCATTGGTGACGATAAGGAATTCTTCTGCAGTGGCGCAGAATGCCCGACGGCAGAATCAGCCATCATTCACCAGTTACCGAATGACCGGTGATCCCTTATTGACTTACTGATGAGGTTCGACAAAGATGTTGTCGACGTGCCTAGCGACACGATGAGTCCATGGGCGACGATAAGGAATTATTCTGCAGTGGCACAGAATGCCTGACAAGATAATCAGCCATCATTCACTAGTTACCGAATGACTAGTGATCCCTTATTGACTTACTGATGAAGTCCGACAAAGATGTTGTAGACGTGCCTAGCGACACGATGAGTCCATAGGAGATGATAAGGAAATCTTCTGCAGTGGCGCAGGATGCCCGACGGCAAAATCAGCCATATTTCACCAGTTACCGAATAACCGGTGACCCCTGATTGACTTACTGATGAAGTCCGACAAATATGTTGTCGACGTGCCTAGCGACACGATGAGTCCATAGGTGACGATACAGAATTCCTCTACAGTGGTGCAGAATGCCCGACTGCAGAATCAGCCATTATTCACCGGTTACCGAATGGCCGGTGATCCCTTATTGACTTATTGATAAAGTCCGACAAAGATGTTATCGACGTGCCTAGCGACACGATGAGTCCATAGGTGACATTAAGGAATTCTTCTACAGTGGCGCAGAATGCCCGACGACAGAATCAACCATTATTCACCAGTTACCGAATGACCGGTGATCCCTTATTGACTTACTGATGAGGTCCGAAAAAGATGTTGTCGACGTGCCTAGCCACACGATGAGTCCATAGGCAACGATAAGGAATTCTTCTGCAGTTGCGTAGAATGCCCGACGGCAGAATGAGCAATCATTCACCAGTTACCGAATGACCGGTGATCCCTTATTGACTTACTGATGAGGTCTGACAAAGATGTTGTCGGCGTGCCTAGCGACACGATGAGTCCATGGGCGACGATGAGGAATTATTCTGTAGTGGCGCAGAATGCCGGACAGGATAATCAGTTATCATTCACCAGTTACCGAATTACCAGTGATCCCTTATTGACTTACTAATGAAGTCCGACAAAGATGTTGTCGACGTGCCTAGCGACACGATGAGTCCATAGGCGACGATAAGGAATTCTTCTGCAGTGGCGCAGGATACCCGATGGCAAAATCAGCCATCTTTCACCAGTTTTCGAATAACCGGTGATCGCTTATTGACTTACTGATGAGGTCCGACAAAGATGTTGTCGACGTGTCTAGCGACATGATGAGTCCATAGGTGACGATAAGGAATTCTTCTACAGTGGCGCAGAATGCCCGACGGCAGAATCAACCATCATTCACCAGTTACCGAATGACTGGTGATCGCTTATTAACTTACTGATGAGGTCCGACAAAGATGTTGTCGACGTGCCTAGCGACACGATGAGTCCATGGGCGACGATAAAGAATTATTCTGCAGTGGCACAGAATGCCTGACAGGATAATCAGCAATCATTCACCAGTTACCTAATGACCGGTGATCCCTTATTGACTTACTGATGAGGTCCGACAAAGATGTTGTCGACGTGCCTAACGACACGATGAGTCCATGGGCGACGATAAGGAATTATTCTGCAGTGGCGCAGAATGCCGGTCAGGATAATCAGTTATCATTCACCAGTTACCGAATTACCAGTGATCCCTTATTGACTTACTAATGAAGTCCGACAAAGATGTTGTCGACGTGCCTAGCGACACGATGAGTCCATAGGCGACGATAAGGAATTCTTCTGCAGTGGCGCAGGATTCCCGACGGCAAAATCAGCCATCATTCACCAGTTACCGAATAACCGGTGATCGCTTATTGACTTACCGATGAGGTCCGACAAAGATGTTGTCGACGTGCCTAGCGACACGATGAGTCCATAGGTGACGATACAAAATTCTTCTACAGTGGTGCAGAATGCCCGACGGCAGAATCAGCCATTATTCACCGGTTACCGAATGGTCGGTGATCCCTTATTGACTTATTGATGAAGTCCGACAAAGATGTTGTCGACGTGCCTAGCGACACGATGAGTTCATAGGTGACGATATGGAACTCTTCTGCAATGGCGCATAATGCCCGACGGCAGAATCAACCATCATTCACAAGTTACCGAATGACCGGTGATCCCTTATTGACTTACTGATAAAGTCCGAAAAAGATGTTGTCGACGTGCCTAGCGATACGATGAGTCCATAGGCGACGATAAGAAATTCTTCTGCAATGGCGCAGGATGCCCGACGGCAAAATCAGCCATATTTCACCACTTACCGAATAACCGGTGATCCCTGATTGACTTACTGATGAAGTCCGACAAATATGTTGTCGACGTGCCTAGCGACACGATGAGTCCATAGGTGACGATACAAAATTCTTCTGCAGTGGTGCAGAATGCCCGACGGCAGAATCAGCCATTATTCACCGGTTACCGAATGGTCGGTGATCCCTTATTGACTTACTGATGAGGTCCGACAAAGATGTTGTCGACGTGCCTAGCGACACGATGAGTCCATAGGCGACGATAAGGAATTCTTCTGCAGTGGCGCAGAATGCCCGACTGCATAATCAGCCATCATTCACCAGTTACCGAATGATCGGTGATCCCTTATTGACTTACTGATGAAGTCCGAAAAAGATGTTGTCGACGTGCCTCGCGATACGATGAGTCCATAGGCCACGATAAGAAATTCTTCTGCAGTGGTGCAGGATGCCCGACGGCAAAATCAGCCATATTTCACCAGTTACCGAATAACCGGTGATCCCTGATTGACTTACTGATGAAGTCCGACAAATATGTTGTCGAAGTGCCTAGCGACACGATGAGTCCATATGTGACGATACGGAATTCTTCTGCAGTGGCGCAGAATGCCCGACGGCAGAATCAACCATTATTCACCGGTTACCGAATGGCCGGTGAACCCTTATTGACTTACTGATGAAGTCCGACAAAGATGTTGTCGACGTGCCTAGCGACACGATGAGTCCATTGGTGACGATAAGGAATTCTTCTGCAGTGGCGCAGAATGCCCGACGGCAGAATCAGCCATCATTCACCAGTTACCGAATGACCGGTGATCCCTTATTGACTTACTGATGAGGTTCGACAAAGATGTTGTCGACGTGCCTAGCGACACGATGAGTCCATGGGCGACGATAAGGAATTATTCTGCAGTGGCACAGAATGCCTGACAAGATAATCAGCCATCATTCACCAGTTACCGAATGACTAGTGATCCCTTATTGACTTACTGATGAAGTCCGACAAAGATGTTGTATACGTGCCTATCGACACGATGAGTCCATAGGCGATGATAAGGAATTCTTCTGCAGTGGCGCAGGATGCCCGACGGCAAAATCAGCCATATTTCACCAGTTACCGAATAACCGGTGACCCCTGATTGACTTACTGATGAAGTCCGACAAATATGTTGTCGACGTGCCTAGCGACACGATGAGTCCATAGGTGACGATACAGAATTCCTCTACAGTGGTGCAGAATGCCCGACTGCAGAATCAGCCATTATTCACCGGTTACCGAATGGCCGGTGATCCCTTATTGACTTATTGATAAAGTCCGACAAAGATGTTATCGACGTGCCTAGCGACACGATGAGTCCATAGGTGACATTAAGGAATTCTTCTACAGTGGCGCAGAATGCCCGACGGCAGAATCAACCATTATTCACCAGTTACCGAATGACCGGTGATCCCTTATTGACTTACTGATGAGGTCCGAAAAAGATGTTGTCGACGTGCCTAGCCACACGATGAGTCCATAGGCGACGATAAGAAATTCTTCTGCAATGGCGCAGGATGCCCGACGGCAAAATCAGCCATATTTCACCAGTTACCGAATAACCGGTGATCCCTGATTGACTTACTGATGAAGTCCGACAAATATGTTGTCGACGTGCCTAGCGACACGATGAGTCCATATGTGACGATACGAAATTATTCTGCAGTGGCGCAGAATGCCCGACGGCAGAATCAGCCATTATTCACCGGTTACCGAATGGCCGGTGAACCCTTATTGACTTACTGATGAAGTCCGACAAAGATGTTGTCGACGTGCCTAGCGACACGATGAGTCCATAGGTGACGATAAGGAATTCTTCTGTAGTGGCACAGAATGCCCGACGGCAGAATCAGCCATCATTCACCAGTTACCGCATGACCGGTGATCCCTTATTGACTTACTGATGAGGTTCGACAAAGATGTTGTCGACGTGCCTAGCGACACGATGAGTCCATGGGCGACAATAAGGAATTATTCTGCAGTGCCACAGAATGCCTGACAGGATAATCAGCCATCATTCACTAGTTACCGAATGACCAGTGATCCCTTATTGATTTACTGATGAAGTCCGACAAAGATGTTGTCGACGTGCCTAGCGACACGATGAGTCCATAGGCGACGATAAGGAATTCTTCTGCAGTGGCGCAGGATGCCCGACGGCAAAATCAGCCATATTTCACTAGTTACCGAATAACCGGTGACCCCTGATTGACTTACTGATGAAGTCCGACAAATATGTTGTCGACGTGCCTAGCGACACGATGAGTCCATCGGTGACGATACAGAATTCCTCTACAGTGGTGCAGAATGCCCGACGGCAGAATCAGCCATTATTCACCGGTTACCGAATGGCCGGTGATCCCTTATTTACTTATTGATAAAGTCCGACAAAGATGTTATCGACTTGCCTAGCGAAACAATGAGTCCATAGGTGACGATAAGGAATTCTTCTACAGTGGCGCAGAATGCCCGACGGTAGAATCAACTATCATTCACCAGTTACCGAATGACCGGTGATCCCCTATTGACTTACTGATGAGGTCCGACAAAGATGTTGTCGACGTGCCTAGCGACACGATGAGTCCATAGGCAACGATAAGGGATTCTTCTGCAGTGGCGCAGAATGCCCGACTGCATAATCAGCCATCATTCACCAGTTACCGAATGACCGGTGATACCTTATTGACTTACTGATGAACTCCGACAAAGATGTTGTCGACGTGCCTAGCGACACGATGAGTCCATAGGCGACGATAAGAAATTCTTCTGCAGTGGCGCAGGATGCCCGTCCGTAAAATCAACCATATTTCACCAGTTACCGAATGACCGGTGATCCCTTATTGACTTACTGATGAGGTCCGACAAAGATGTTGTCGACGTGCCTAGCGACACGATGAGTCCATAGGCAACGATAAGGGATTCTTCTGCAGTGGCACAGAATGCCCGACTGCATAATCAGCCATCATTCACCAGTTACCGAATGATCGGTGATACCTTATTGACTTACTGATGAAGTCCGACAAAGATGTTGTCGACGTGCCTAGCGACACGATGAGTCCATAGGCGACGATAAGAAATTCTTCGGCAGTGGCGCAGGATGCCCGTCCGCAAAATCAACCATATTTCACCAGTTACCGAATAACCGGTGAACCCTTATTGACTTACTGATGAAGTCCGACAAAGATGTTGTCGACGTGCCTAGCCACACGATGAGTCCATAGGTGACGATAAGGAATTCTTCTGCAGTTGCGCAGAATGCCCAACGACAGAATCAGCAATCATTCACCAGTTACCGAATGACCGGTGATCCCTTATTGACTTACTGATGAGGTCTGAGAATGATGTTGTCATCGTGCCTAGCGACACGATGAGTCCATGGGCGACGATAAGGAATTATTCTGCAGTGGCGCAGAATGCCGGACAGGATATTCAGTTATCATTCACCAGTTACCGAATTACTAGTGATCCCTTATTGACTTACTAATGAAGTCCGACAAAGATGTTGTCGACGTGCCTAGCGACACGATGAGTCCGTAGGCGACGATAAGGAATTCTTCTGCAGTGGCGCGGGATGCCCGACGGCAAAATCAGCCATATTTCACTAGTTACCGTATAACCGGTGACCCCTGATTGACTTACTGATGTAGTCCGACAAATATGTTGTCGACGTGCCTAGCGACACGATGAGTCCATATGTGACGATACAGAATTCTTCTGCAGTGGCGCAGAATGCCCGACGGCAGAATCAGCCATTATTCACCGGTTACTGAATGGTCGGTGAACCCTTATTGACTTACTGATGAAGTCCGACAAAGATGTTGTCGACGTGCCTAGCCACACGATGAGTCCATAGGTGACGATAAGGAATTCTTTTGCAGTGGCGCAGAATGCCCGACGGCAGAATCAGCCATCATTCACCAGTTACCGAATGACCGGTGATCCCCTATTTTGACTTACTGATGAGGTTCGACAAAGATGTTAGCGACGTGCCTAGCGACACGATGAGTCCATGGGCGACGATAAGGAATTATTCTGCAGTGGCACGGAATGCCTGAGAGGATAATCAGCCATCATTCACTAGTTACCGAATGACCAGTGATCCCTTATTGACTTACTGATGAAGTCCGACAAAGATGTTGTCGACGTGCCTAGCGACACGATGAGTCCATAGGCGACGATAAGGAATTCTTCTGCAGTGGCGCAGGATGCCCGATGGCAAAATCAGCCATATTTCACCAGTTACCCAATAACCGGTGACCCCTGATTGACTTACTGATGAAGTCCGACAAATATGTTGTCGACGTGCCTAGCAACACGATGAGTCCATAGGTGACGATACAGAATTCCTCTACAGTGGTGCAGAATGCCCGACGGCAGAATCAGCCATTATTCACCGGTTACCGAATGGCCGGTGATCCCTTATTGACTTATTGATAAAGTCCGACAAAGATGTTATCGACGTGCCTAGCGACACGATGAGTCCATAGGTGACGATAAGGAATTCTTCTACAGTGGCGCAGAATGCCCGACGGTAGAATCAACCATCATTCACCAGTTACCGAATGACCGGTGATCCCCTATTGACTTACTGATGAGGTCCGACAAAGATGTTGTCGACGTGCCTAGCGACACGATGAGTCCATAGGCAACGATAAGGGATTCTTCTGCAGTGGCGCAGAATGCCCGACTGCATAATCAGCCATCATTCACCAGATATCAAATGATCGGTGATACCTTATTGACTTACTGATGAACTCCGACAAAGATGTTGTCGACGTGCCTAGCGACACAATGAGTCCATAGGCGACGATAAGAAATTCTTCTGCAGTGGCGCAGGATGCCCGTCCGTAAAATCAACCATATTTCACCAGTTACGGAATAACCGGTGAACCCTTATTGACTTGCTGATGAAGTCCGACAAAGATGTTGTCGACGTGCCTAGCCACACGATGAGTCCATAGGTGACGATAAGGAATTCTTCTGCAGTTGCGCAGAATGCCCGACGGCAGAATCAGCAATCATTTACCAGTTACCGAATGACCGGTGATCCCTTATTGACTTACTGATGAGGTCCGACAAAGATGTTGTCATCGTGCCTAGCGACACGATGAGTCTGTGGGCAACGATAAGGAATTATTCTACAGTGGCGCAGAATGCCGGACAGGATAATCAGCTATCATTCACCAGTTACCGAATTACCAGTGATCCCTTATTGACTTACTAATGAAGTCCGACAAAGATGTTGTCGACGTGCCTAGCGACACGATGAGTCCATAGGCGACGATAAGGAATTCTTCTGCAGTGGCGCAGGATGCCCGACGGCAAAATCAGCCATATTTCACTAGTTACCGCATAACCGGTGACCCCTGATTGACTTACTGATGTAGTCCGACAAATATGTTGTCGACGTGCCTAGCGACACGATGAGTCCATATGTGACGATACGGAATTCTTCTGCAGTGGCGCAGAATGCCCGACGGAAGAATCAACCATTATTCAACGGTTACCGAATGGTCGGTGAACCCTTATTGACTTACTGATGAAGTCCGACAAAGATGTTGTCGACGTGCCTAGCGACACGATGAGTCCATAGGTGACGATAATGAATTCTTCTGCAGTTGCGCAGAATGCCCGACGGCAGAATCAGCCATCATTCACCAGTTACCGAATGACCGGTGATCCCCTATTTTGACTTACTGATGAGGTTCGACAAAGATGTTGTCGACGTGCCTAGCGACACGATGAGTCCATGGGCGACGATAAGGAATTATTCTGCAGTGGCACAGAATGCCTGACAGGATAATCAGCCATCATTCACTAGTTACCGAATGACCAGTGATCCCTTATTGACTTACTGATGAAGTCCGACAAAGATGTTGTCGACGTGCCTAGCGACACGATGAGTCCATAGGCGACGATAAGGAATTCTTCTGCAGTGGCGCAGGATGCCCGACGGCAAAATCAGCCATATTTCACTAGTTACCGTATAACCGGTGACCCCTGATTGACTTACTGATGTAGTCCGACAAATATGTTGTCGACGTGCCTAGCGACACGATGAGTCCATATATGACGATACGGAATTCTTCTGCAGTGGCGCAGAATGCCCGACGGAAGAATCAGCCATTATTCAACGGTTACCGAATGGTCGGTGAACCCTTATTGACTTACTGATGAAGTCCGACAAAGATGTTGTCGACGTGCCTAGCGACACGATGAGTCCATAGGTGACGATAATGAATTCTTCTGCAGTTGCGCAGAATGCCCGACGGTAGAATCAACCATCATTCACCAGTTACCGAATGACCGGTGATCCCCTATTTTGACTTACTGATGAGGTTCGACAAAGATGTTGTCGACGTGCCTAGCGACACGATGAGTCCATGGGCGACGATAAGGAATTATTCTGCAGTGGCACAGAATGCCTGACAGGATAATCAGCCATCATTCACTAGTTACCAAATGACCAGTGATCCCTTATTGACTTACTGATGAAGTCCGACAAAGACGTTGTCGACGTGCCTAGCGACACGATGAGTCCATAGGTGACGATAAGGAATTCTTCTGCACTGGCGCAGGATGCCCGACGGCAAAATCAGCCATATTTCACCAGTTACCCAATAACCGGTGACCCCTGATTGACTTACTGATGAAGTCCGACAAATATGTTGTCGACGTGCCTAGCAACACGATGAGTCCATAGGTGACGATACAGAATTCCTCTACAGTGGTGCAGAATGCCCAACGGCAGAATCAACCATTATTCACCGGTTACCGAATGGCCGGTGATCCCTTATTGACTTATTGATAAAGTCCGACAAAGATGTTATCGACGTGCCTAGCGACACGATGAGTCCATAGGTGACGATAAGGAATTCTTCTACAGTGGCGCAGAATGCCCGACGGTAGAATCAACCATCATTCACCAGTTACCGAATGACCGGTGATCCCCTATTGACTTACTGATGAGGTCCGACAAAGATGTTGTCGACGTGCCTAGCGACACGATGAGTCCATAGGCAACGATAAGGGATTCTTCTGCAGTGGCGCAGAATGCCCGACTGCATAATCAGCCATCATTCACCAGTTACCGAATGATCGGTGATACCTTATTGACTTACTGATGAACTCCGACAAAGATGTTGTCGACGTGCCTAGCGACACGATGAGTCCATAGGCGACGATAAGAAATTCTTCTGCAGTGGCGCAGGATGCCCGTCCGTAAAATCAACCATATTTCACCAGTTACCGAATAACCGGTGAACCCTTATTGACTTACTGATGAAGTCCGACAAAGATGTTGTCGACGTGCCTAGCCACACGATGAGTCCATAGGTGACGATAAGGAATTCTTCTGCAGTTGCGCAGAATGCCCGACGGCAGAATCAGCAATCATTTACCAGTTACCGAATGACCGGTGATCCCTTATTGACTTACTGATGAGGTCCGACAAAGATGTTGTCATCGTGCCTAGCGACACGATGAATCCGTGGGCAACGATAAGGAATTATTCTATAGTGGCGCAGAATGCCGGACAGGATAATCAGCTATCATTCACCAGTTACCGAATTACCAGTGATCCCTTATTGACTTACTAATGAAGTCCGACAAAGATGTTGTCGACGTGCCTAGCGACACGATGAGTCCATAGGCGACGATAAGGAATTCTTCTGCAGTGGCGCAGGATGCCCGACGGCAAAATCAGCCATATTTCACTAGTTACCGTATAACCAGTGACCCCTGATTGACTTACTGATGTAGTCCGACAAATATGTTGTCGACGTGCCTAGCGACACGATGAGTCCATATGTGATGATACAGAATTCTTCTACAGTGGCGCAGAATGCCCGACGGCAGAATCAGCCATTATTCACCGGTTACCGAATGGTCGGTGAACCCTTATTGACTTACTGATGAAGTCCGACAAAGATGTTGTCGGCGTGCCTAGCCACACGATGAGTCCATAGGTGACGATAAGGAATTCTTCTGCAGTGACACAGAATGCCCGACGCCAGAATCAGCCATCATTCACCAGTTACCGAATGACCGGTGATCCCTTCTTGACTTACTGATGAGGTTCGACAAAGATGTTGTCGATGTGCCTAGCGACACGATGAGTCCATGGGCGACGATAAGGAATTATTCTGCAGTGGCACAAAATGCCTGACAGGATAATCAGCCATCATTCACTAGTTAACGAATAACCAGTGATCCCTTATTGACTTAATGATGAAGTCCGACAAAGATGTTGTCGACGTGCCTAGCGACACGATGAGTCCATAGGCGACGATAAGGAATTCTTCTGCAGTGGCGTAGGATGCCCGACGGAAAAATCAGCCATATTTCACCAGTTACCGAATAACCGGTGACCCCTGATTGACTTACTGATGAAGTCCGACAAATATGTTGTCGACGTGCCTAGCGACACGATGAGTCCATAGGTGACGATACATAATTCTTCTACAGTGGTGCAGAATGCCCGACGGCTGAATCAGCCATTATTCACCGGTTACCGAATGGCCGGTGATCCCTTATTGACTTATTGATGAAGTCCGACAAAGATGTTGTCGACGTGCCTAGCGACACGATGAGTCCATAGGTGACGATAAGGAATTCTTCTGCAGTGGCGCAAAATGCCCGACGGCAGAATCAACCATCATTCACCAGTTACCGAATGACCGGTGATCCCTTATTGACTTACTGATGAGGTCCGACAAAGATGTTGTCGACGTGCCTAGCGACACGATGAGTCCATAGGCGACGATAAGGGATTCTTCTGCAGTGGCGTAGAATGCCCGACTGCATAATCAACCATCATTCACCAGTTACCGAATGATCGGTGATACCTTATTGACTTACTGATGAAGTCCGACAAAGATGTTGTCGACGTGCCTAGCGACACGATGAGTCCATAGGCGACGATAAGAAATTCTTCTGCAGTGGCGCAGGATGCCCGTCCGCAAAATCAACCATATTTCACCAGTTACCGAATAACCGGTGAACCCTTATTGACTTACTGATGAAGTCCGACAAAGATGTTGTCGACGTGCCCAGCCACACGATGAGTCCATAGGTGACGATAAGGAATTCTTTTGCAGTTGTGCTGAATGCCTGACGGCAGAATCAGCAATCACTCACCAGTTACCGAATGACCGGTGATCCCTTATTGACTTACTGATGAGGTCCGACAAAGATGTTGTCATCGTGCCTAGCGACACGATGAGTCCATGGGCGACGATAAGGAATTATTCTGCAGTGGCGCAGAATGCCGGACAGGATAATCAGCTATCATTCACCAGTTACCGAATTACCAGTGATCCCTTATTGACTTACAAATGAAGTCCGACAAAGATGTTGTCGACGTGCCTAGCGACACGATGAGTCCATAGGCGACGATAAGGAATTCTTCTGCAGTGGCGCAGGATTCCCGACGGCAAAATCAGCCATATTTCACTAGTTACCGTATAACCGGTGACCCCTGATTGACTTACTGATGTAGTCCGACAAATATGTTGTCGACGTGCCTAGCGACACGATGAGTCCATATGTGACGATACGGAATTCTTCTGCAGTGGCGCTGAATGCCCGACGGCAAAATCAGCCATTATTCACCGGTTACCGAATGGTCGGTGAACTCTTATTGACTTACTGATGAAGTCCGACAAAGATGTTGTCGACGTGCCTAGCCACACAATGAGTCCATAGGTGACGATAAGGAATTCTTATGCAGTGGCGCAGAATGCCCGACGGCAGAATCAACAATCATTCACCAGTTACCGAATGACCGGTGATCCCTTATTGACTTACTGATGAGGTCCGACTAAGATGTTGTCGACGTGCCTAGCGACACGATGAGTCCATGGGCGACGATCAGGAATTATTCTGCAGGGGCGCAGAATGCCTGACAGGATAATCAGCTATCATTCACCAGTTACCAAATTACCAGTGATCCCTTATTGACTTACTAATGAAGTCCGACAAAGATGTTGTCGACGTGCCTAGCGACACGATGAGTCCATAGGCGACGATAAGGAATTCTTCTGCGGTGGCGCAGGATGCCCGACGGCAAAATCAACCATATTTCACCAGTTACCGAATAACCGGTGACCCCTGATTGACTTACTGATGAAGTCCGACAAATATGTTGTCGACGTGCCTAGCGACACGATGAGTCCATAGGTGACGATACATAATTCTTCTACAGTGGTGCAGAATGCCCGACGGCTGAATCAGCCATTATTCACCGGTTACCGATTGGCCGGTGATCCCTTATTGACTTATTGATGAAGTCCGACAAAGATGTTGTCGACGTGCCTAGCGACACGATGAGTCCATAGGTGACGATAAGGAATTCTTCTGCAGTGGCGCAGAATGCCCGACGGCAGAATCAACCATCATTCACCAGTTACCGAATGACCGGTGATCCCTTATTGACTTACTGATGAGGTCCGACAAAGATGTTGTCGACGTGCCAAGCGACACGATGAGTCCATAGGCGACGATAAGGGATTCTTCTGCAGTGGCGTAGAATGCCCGACTGCATAATCTGCCATCATTCACCAGTTACCGAATGATCGGTGATACCTTATTGACTTACTGATGAAGTCCGACAAAGATGTTGTCGACGTGCCTAGCGACACGATGAGTCCATAGGCGACGATAAGAAATTCTTCTGCAGTGGCGCAGGATACCCGTCCGCAAAATCAACCATATTTCACCAGTTACCGAATAACCGGTGAACCCTTATTGACTTACTGATGAAGTCCGACAAAGATGTTGTCGACGTGCCCAGCCACACGATGAGTCCATAGGTGACGATAAGGAATTCTTTTGCAGTTGTGCAGAATGCCCGATTGCAGAATCAGCAATCATTCACCAGTTACCGAATGACCGGTGATCCCTTATTGACTTACTGATGAGGTCCGACAAAGATGTTGTCATCGTGCCTAGCGACACGATGAGTCCATGGGCGACGATAAGGAATTATTCTGCAGTGGCGCAGAATGCCGGACAGGATAATCAGCTATCATTCACCAGTTACTGAATTACCAGTGATCCCTTATTGACTTACAAATGAAGTCCGACAAAGATGTTGTCGACGTGCCTAGCGACACGATGAGTCCATAGGCGACGATAAGGAATTCTTCTGCAGTGGCGCAGGATTCCCGACGGCAAAATCAGCCATATTTCACTAGTTACCATATAACCGGTGACCCCTGATTGACTTACTGATGTAGTCCGACAAATATGTTGTCGACGTGCCTAGCGACACGATGAGTCCATATGTGACGATACGGAATTCTTCTGCAGTGGCGCTGAATGCCCGACGGCAAAATCAGCCATTATTCACCGGTTACCGAATGGTCAGTGAACTCTTATTGACTTACTGATGAAGTCTGACATAGATGTTGTCGACGTGCCTAGCCACACAATGAGTCCATAGGTGACGATAAGGAATTCTTATGCAGTGGCGCAGAATGCCCGACGGCAGAATCAACAATCATTCACCAGTTACCGAATGACCGGTGATCCCTTATTGACTTACTGATGAGGTCCGACTAAGATGTTGTCGACGTGCCTAGCGACACGATGAGTCCATGGGCGACGATAAGGAATTATTCTGCAGGGGCGCAGAATGCCTGACAGGATAATCAGCTATCATTCACCAGTTACCAAATTACCAGTGATCCCTTATTGACTTACTAATGAAGTCCGACAAAGATGTTGTCGACGTGCCTAGCGACACGATGAGTCCATAGGCGACGATAAGGAATTCTTCTGCAGTGGCGCAGGATGCCCGACGGCAAAATCAACCATATTTCACCAGTTACCGAATAACCGGTGACCCCTGATTGACTTACTGATGAAGTCCGACAAATATGTTGTCGACGTGCCTAGCGACACGATGAGTCCATAGGTGACGATACATAATTCTTCTACAGTGGTGCAGAATGCCCGACGGCTGAATCAACCATTATTCACCGGTTACCGAATGGCCGGTGATCCCTTATTGACT
Organism: Lathyrus sativus; assembly: GCA_963859935.3. Classification (NCBI taxonomy): domain Eukaryota; kingdom Viridiplantae; phylum Streptophyta; class Magnoliopsida; order Fabales; family Fabaceae; genus Lathyrus; species Lathyrus sativus. The sequence continues at coordinate 418,875,999 of OZ012737.1, forward strand.
TATTAATGAAGTCCGACAAAGATGTTGTCGACGTGCCTAGCGACACGATGAGTCCATAGGTGACGATAAGGAATTCTTCTGCAGTGGCGCAGAATGCCCGACGGCAGAATCAACCATCATTCACCAGTTACCGAATGACCGGTGATCCCTTATTGACTTACTGATGAGGTCCGACAAAGATGTTGTCGACGTGCCTAGCGACACGATGAGTCCATAGGAGACGATAAGGAATTCTTCTGCAGTGGCGCAGAATGCCCGACTGCATAATCAGCCATCATTCACCAGTTACCGAATGATCGGTAATCCCTTATTGACTTACTGATGAAGTCCGAAAAAGATGTTGTCGACGTGCCTAGCGATACGATGAGTCCATAGGTGACGATAAGAAATTCTTTTGCAGTGGCGCAGGATGCCCATCGGCAAAATCAGCTATATTTCACCAGTTACCGAATAACCGGTGATCCCTGATTGACTTACTGATGAAGTCCGACAAATATGTTGTCGACGTGCCTAGCGACACCATGAGTCCATAGGTTACGATAAGGAATTCTTCTACAGTGGCGCAGAATGCCCGACGGCAGAATCAACAATCATTCACCAGTTACCGAATGATCGGTGAACCCTTATTGACTTACTAATGAAGTCCGACAAAGATGTTGTCGACGTGCCTAGCGACACGATGAGTCCATAGGCGACAATAAGGAATTCTTCTGCAGTGGCGCAGAATGCCCGACTGCATAATCAACCATCATTCACCAGTTACCGAATGATCGGTGATCCCTTATTGACTTACTGATGAAGTCCGAAAAAGATGTTGTCGACGTGCCTAGCGACACGATGAGTCCATAGGCGACGATAACGAATTCTTCTGCAGTGGCGCAGGATGCCCGACGGCAAAATCAGCCATATTTCACCAGTTACCGAATAACCGGTGATCCTTGATTGACTTACTGATGAAGTCCGACAAATATGTTGTCGACGTGCCTAGCGACACGATGAGTACATATGTGACGATACGGAATTCTTCTGCAGTGGCGCAGAATGCCCGACGGCAGAATCAGCCATTATTCACCGGTTACCGAATGGCCGGTGAACCCTTATTGACTTACTGATGAAGTTCGACAAAGATGTTGTCAACGTGCCTAGCGACACGATGAGTCCATAGGTGACGATAAGGAATTCTTCTGCAAAGGCGCAGAATGCCCGACGGCAGAATCAGCCATCATTCACCAGTTACCGAATGACCGGTGATCCCTTATTGACTTACTGATGAGGTCCGACAAAGATGTTGTCGACGTGCCTAGCGACACGATGAGTCCATGGGTGACGATAAGGAATTATTCTACAGGGGCGCAGAATGCCTGACAGGATAATCAGCTATCATTCACATGTTACCGAATTACCAGTGATCCCTTATTGACTTACTAATGAAGTCCGACAAAGATGTTGTCGACGTGCCTAGCGACACGATGAGTCCATAGGCGACGATAAGGAATTCTTCTGCAGTGGCGTAGGTTGCCCGACGGCAAAATCAGCCATATTTCACCAGTTACCGAATAACCGGTGACCCCTGATTGACTTACTGATGAAGTCCGACAAATATGTTGTCGACGTGCCTAGCGACACGATGAGTCCATAGGTGACGATACAGAATTCTTCTACAGTGGTGCAGAATGCCCGAAGGCAGAATCAGCCATTATTCACCGGTTACCGAATGGCCGGTGATCCCTTATTGACTTATTGATGAAGTCCGACAAAGATGTTGTCGACGTGCCTAGCGACACGATGAGTCCATAGGTGACGATAAGGAATTCTTCTGCAGTGGCGCAGAATACCCGACGGCAGAATTAACCATCATTCACCAGTTACCGAATGACCGGTGATCCCTTATTGAGATACTGATGAGGTCCGACAAAGATGTTGTCGACGTGCCTAGCGACACGATGAGTCCATAGGCGACAATAAGGAATTCTTCTACAGTGGCGCTGAATGCCCGACGACAGAATCAGCCATTATTCACCGGTTACCGAATGGCCGGTGATCCGTTATTGACTTATTGATAAAGTCCGACAAAGATGTTGTCGACGTGCCTAGCGACACGATGAGTCCATAGGTTACGATAAGGAATTCTTCTACAGTGGCGCAGAATGCCCGACGGCAGAATCAACCATCACACACCAGTTACCGAATGACCGGTGATCCCTTATTGACTTACTGATGAGGTCCGACAAAGATGTTGTCGACGTGCCTAGCGACACGATGAGTCCATAGGCGATAATAAGGAATTCTTCTGCAGTGGCGCAGAATGCCCGACTGCATAATCAACCATCATTCACCAGTTACCGAATGATCGGTGATCCCTTATTGACTTACTGATGAAGTCCGAAAAAGATGTTGTCGACGTGCCTAGCGACACGATGAGTCCATAGGCGACGATAACGAATTCTTCTGCAGTGGCGCAGGATGCCCGACGGCAAAATCAGCCATATTTCACCAGTTACCGAATAACCGGTGATCCCTGATTGACTTACTGATGAAGTTCGACAAAGATGTTGTCGACGTGCCTAGCGACACGATGAGTCCATAGGTGACGATAAGGAATTCTTCTGCAAAGGCGCAGAATGCCCGACGGCAGAATCAGCCATCATTCACCAGTTACCGAATGACCGGTGATTCCTTATTTACTTACTGATGAGGTCCGACAAAGATGTTGTCGACGTGCCTAGCGAGACGATGAGTCCATGGGCGACGATAAGGAATTATTCTGCAGGGGCGCAGAATGCCTGACAGGATAATCAGCTATCATTCACCAGTTACCGAATTACCAGTGATCCCTTATTGACTTACTAATGAAGTCCGACAAAGATGTTGTTGACGTGCCTAGTGACACGATGAGTCCATAGGCGACGATAAGGAATTCTTCTGCAGTGGCGCAGGTTGCCCGACGGCAAAATCAGCCATATTTCACCAGTTACCGAATAACCGGTGACCCCTGATTGACTTACTGATGAAGTCCGACAAATATGTTGTCGACGTGCCTAGCGACACGATGAGTCCATATGTGACGATACAGAATTCTTCTGCAGTGGCGCAGAATGCCCGACGGCAGAATCAGCCATTATTCACCGGTTACCGAATGGTCGGTGAACCCTTATTGACTTACTGATGAAGTCCGACAAAGATGTTGTCGACGTGCCTAGCCACACGATGAGTCCATAGGTGACGATATGGAATTCTTTTGCAGTGGCGCAGAATGCCCGACGGCAGAATCAGCAATCATTCACCAGTTACCGAATGACCGGTGATCCCTTATTGACTTACTGATGAGGTCCGACAAAGATGTTGTCGACGTGCCTAGCAACACGATGAGTCCATGGGCGGCGATAAGGAATTATTCCGCAGGGGCGCAGAATGCCTGACAGGATAATCAGCTATCATTCACCAGTTACCGAATTACCAGTGATCCCTTATTGACTTACTAATGAAGTCCGACAAAGATGTTGTCGACGTGCCTAGCGACACGATGAGTCCATAGGCGACGATAAGGAATTCTTCTGCAGTGGCGTAGGTTGCCCGACGGCAAAATCATCCATATTTCACCAGTTACCGAATAACCGGTGACCCCTGATTGACTTACTGATGAAGTCCGACAAATATGTTGTCGACGTGCCTAGCGACACGATGAGTCCATAGGTGACGATACAGAATTCTTCTACAGTGGTGCAGAATGCCCGACGGCAGAATCAGCCATTATTCACCGGTTACCGAATGGCCGGTGATCCCTTATTGACTTATTGATGAAGTCCGACAAAGATGTTGTCGACGTGCCTAGCGACACGATGAGTCCATAGGTGACGATAAGGAATTCTTCTGCAGTGGCGCAGAATACCCGACAGCAGAATTAACCATCATTCACCAGTTACCGAATGACCGGTGATCCCTTATTGAGATACTGATGAGGTCCGACAAAGATGTTGTCGACGTGCCTAGCGACACGATGATTCCATAGGCGACGATAAGGAATTCTTCTGTAGTGGCGCAGAATGCCCGACTGCATAATCAGCCATCATTCACCAGTTACCGAATGGCCGGTGATCCCTTATTGACTTATTGATGAAGTCCGACAAAGATGTTGTCGACGTGCCTAGCGAAACGATGAGTCCATAGGTGACGATAAGGAATTCTTCTGCAGTGGTGCAAAATACCCGACGGCAGAATTGACCATCATTCACCAGTTACCGAATGACCGGTGATCCCTTATTGACTTACTGTTGAGGTCCGACAAAGATGTTGTAAACGTGCCTAGCGACACGATGAGTCCATGGGCGACGATAAGGAATTATTCTGCAGTGGCACAAAATGCCTGACAGGATAATCATCCATATTTCACCAGTTACCGAATAACCGGTGATCCCTGATTGACTTACTGATGAAGTCCGACAAAGATGTTGTCGACGTGCCTAGCGACACGATGAGTCCATAGGCGACGATAAGGAATTCTTCTGCAGTGGCACAAGATGCCCGACGGCAAAATCAACCATATTTCACCAGTTACCGAATAACCGGTGACCCCTGATTGACTTACTGATGAAGTCCGACAAATATGTTGTCGACGTGCCTAGCGACACGATGAGTCCATATGTGACGATACGGAATTCTTCTGCAGTGGCGCAGAATGCCCTACAGCAGAATCAGCCATTATTCACCGGTTACCGAATGGTCGGTGAACCCTTATTGACTTACTGATGAAGTCCGACAAAGATGTTGTCGACGTGCCTAGCCACACGATGAGTCCATAGGTGACGATAAGGAATTCTTCTGCAGTGGCGCAGAATGCCCGACGGCAGAATCAACAATCATTCACCAGTTACCGAATGACCGGTGATCCCTTATTGACTTACTAATAAGGTCCGACAAAGATGTTGTCGACGTGCCTAGCGACACGATGAGTCCATGGGCGAAGATAAGGAATTATTCTGCAGGGGCGCAGAATGCCTGACAGGATAATCAGCTATCATTCACCAGTTACCGAATTACCAGTGATCCCTTATTGACTTACTAATGAAGTCCGACAAAGATGTTGTCGACGTGCCTAGCGACACGATGAGTCCATAGGCGACGATAAAGAATTCTTCTGCAGTGGCGCAGGATGCCCGACGGCAAAATCAACCATATTTCACCTGTTACCGAATAACCGGTGACCCCTGATTGACTTACTGATGAAGTCCGACAAATATGTTGTCGACGTGCCTAGCGACACGATGAGTCCATAGGTGACGATACAAAATTCTTCTACAGTGGTGCAGAATGCCCGACGGCAGAATCAGCCATTATTCACCGGTTACCGAATGGCCAGTGATCCCTTATTGACTTATTGATGACGTCCGACAAAGATGTTGTCGACGTGCCTAGCGACACGATGAGTCCATAGGTGACGATAAGGAATTCTTCTGCAGTGGCGCAGAATGCCCGACGGCAGAATCAACCATCAATCACAAGTTACCGAATGACCGGTGATCCCTTATTGACTTACTGATGAGGTCCGACAAAGATGTTGTGGACGTGCCTAGTGACACGATGATTCCATAGGCGACGATAAGGAATTCTTCTGTAGTGGCGCAGAATCCCCGACTGCATAATCAACCATCATTTACCAGTTACCGAATGATCGGTGATCCCTTAATGACTTACTGATGAAGTCCGAAAAAGATGTTTTCGACGTGCCTATCGATACGATGAGTCCATAGGCGACGATAAGAAATTCTTCTGCAGTGGCGCAGGATGCCCGACGGCAAAATCAGCCATATTTCACCAGTTACCGAATAACCGGTGATCCCTGATTGACTTACTAATGAAGTCCGACAAATATGTTGTCGGCGTGCCTAGTGACACGATGAGTCCATATGTGACAATACGAAATTCTTCTGCAGTGGCGCAGAATGCCCGACGGCAGAATCAGCCATTATTCACCAGTTACCGAATGGCCGGTGAACCCTTATTGACTTACTGATGAAGTCCGACAAAGATGTTGTCAACATGCCTAGCGACACGATGAGTCCATAGGTGACGATAAGGAATTCTTCTGCAGTGGCGCAGAATGCCCGACGGCAGAATCAGCCATCATTCACCAGTTACCGAATGACCGGTGATCCCTTATTGACTTACTGATGAGGTCCGACAAAGATGTTGTCGACGTGCCTAGCGACACGATGACTCCATGGGCGACGATAAGGAATTATTCTGCAGTGGCACAGAATGCCTGACAGGATAATCAGCCATATTTCACCAGTTACCGAATAACCGGTGATCCCTGATTGACTTACTGATGAAGTCCGACAAAGATGTTGTCGACGTGCCTAGCGACACGATGAGTCCATAGGCGACGATAAGGAATTCTTCTGCAGTGGCGCAGGATGCCCGACGGCAAAATCAACCATATTTCACCAGTTACCGAATAATCGGTGACCCCTGATTGACTTACTGATGAAGTCCGACAAATATGTTGTCGACGTGCCTAGCGACACAATGAGTCCATATGTGACGATACAGAATTCTTCTGGAGTGGCGCAGAATGCCCGACGGCAGAATCAGCCATTATTCACCGGTTACCGAATGGTCGGTGAACCCTTATTGACTTACTGACGAAGTCCGACAAAGATGTTGTCGATGTGCCTAGCCACACGATGAGTCCATAGGTGACGATAAGGAATTCTTCTACAGTGGCACAGAATGCCCGATGGCAGAATCAGCAATCATTCACCAGTTACCGAATGACCGGTGATCCCTTATTGATTTACTGATGAGGTCCGACAAAGATGTTGTCGACGTGCCTAGCGACACGATGAGTCCATGGGCGGCGATAAGGAATTATTCTGCAGGGCCGCAGAATGCCTGACAGGATAATCAGCTATCATTCACCAGTTACCGAATTATCAGTGATCCCTTATTGACTTACTAATGAAGTCCGACAAAGATGTTGTCGACGTGCCAAGCGACACGATGAGTCCATAGGCGACGATAAGGAATTCTTCTACAGTGGCGCAAGATGCCCGACGGCAAAATCAGCCATATTTCACCAGTTACCGAATAACCGGTGACCCCTGATTGACTTACTGATGAAGTCCGACAAATATGTTGTCGACGTGCCTAGCGACACGATGAGTCCATAGGTTACGATACAGAATTCTTCTACAGTGGTGCAGAATGCCCGACGGCAGAATCAGCCATTATTCACCGGTTACCAAATGGCCGGTGATCCCTTATTGACTTATTGATGAAGTCTGACAAAGATGTTGTCGACGTGCCTAGCGACACGATGAGTCCATAGGTGACGATAAGGAATTCTTCTGCAGTGGCGCAGAATGCCCGACGGCAGAATCAACCATCATTCACCAGTTACCGAATGACCGGTGATCCCTTATTGACTTACTGATGAGGTCCGACAAAGATGTTGTCGACGTGCCTAGCGACACGATGAGTCCATAGGCGACGATAAGGAATTCTTCTGCAGTGGCGCAGGATGCCCGACGGCAAAATCAGCCATATTTCACCAGTTACCGAATAACCGGTGACCCCTGATTGACTTACTGATGAAGTCCGACAAATATGTTGTCGACGTGCCTAGCGACACGATGAGTCCATAGGTTACGATACAGAATTCTTCTACAGTGGTGCAGAATGCCCGACGGCAAAATCAGCCATTATTCACCGGTTACCGAATGGCCGGTGTACCCTTATTGACTTACTGATGAAGTCCGACAAAGTGTTGTCGACGTGCCTAGCGACACGATGAGTCCATAGGTGACGATAACAAATTCTTCTGCAGTGGCGCAGAATGCCTGACGGTAGAATCAACCATCATTCACCAGTTACCGAATGACCGGTGATCCCTTATTGACTTACTGATGAGGTCCGACAAAGATTTGTCGACGTGCCTAGCGAAACGATGAGTCCATGGGCGACGATAAGGAATTATTCTGCAGTGGCACAGAATGCCTGACAGGATAATCAGCCATATTTCACTAGTTACCGAATAACCGGTGATCCCTGATTGACTTACTGATGAAGTCCGACAAAGATGTTGTCTACGTGCCTAGCGACACGATGAGTCCATAGGCGACGATAAGGAATTCTTCTGTAGTGGCGCAGGATGCCCGACGGCAAAATCAGCCATATTTCACCAGTTACCGAATAACCGGTGACCCCTGATTGACTTACTGATGATGTCCGAAAAATATGTTGTCGACGTGCCTAGCGACACGATGAGTCCATATGTGACGATACAGAATTCTTCTGCAGTGGTGCAGAATGCCCGACGGCAGAATCAGCCATTATTCACCGGTTACCGAATGGTCAGTGAACCCTTATTGACTTACTGATGAAGTCCGACAAAGATGTTGTCGACGTGCCTAGCCACACGATGAGTCCATAGGTGACGATAAGGAATTCTTCTACAGTGGCGCAGAATGCCCGACGGCAGAATCAGCAATCATTCACCAGTTACCGAATGACCGGTGATCCCTTATTAACTTACTGATGAGGTCCGACAAAGATGTTGTCGACGTGCCTAGCGACACGATGAGTCCATGTGCGACGATAAGGAATTATTCTGCAGGGGCGCAGAATGCCTGACAGGATACTCAGCTATCATTCACCAGTTACCGAATTACCAGTGATCCCTTATTGACTTACTAATGAAGTCCGACAAAGAAGTTGTCGACGTGCCTAGCGACACGATGAGTCCATAGGCGACGATAAGGAATTCTTCTGCAGTGGCGCAGGATGCCCGACGGCAAAATCAACCATATTTCACCAGTTACCGAATAACCGGTGACCCCTGATCGACTTACTCATGAAGTCCGACAAAGATGTTGTCGACGTGCCTAGCGACACGATGAGTCCATAGGTGACGATAAGGAATTCTTCTGCAGTGGGGCAGAATGCGCGACGGCAGAATCAACCATCATTCACCAGTTACCGAATGACCGGTGATCCCTTATTGACTTACTGATGAGGTCCGACAAAGATGTTGTCGACGTGCCTAGCGACACGATGAGTCCATAGGCGACGATAAGGAATTCTTCTGCAGTGGCGCAGAATGCCCGACTGCATAATCAGCCATCATTCACTAGTTACCAAATGATCGGTGATCCCTTATTGACTTACTGATGAAGTCCGAAAAAGATGTTGTCGACGAGCCTAGCGATACGATGAGTCCATAGGCGACGATAAGAAATTCTTCTGCAGTGGCGCAGGAGGCCCGACGGCAAAATCAGCAATATTTCACCAGTTACCGAATAACCGGTGATCGCTGATTGACTTACTGATGAAGTTCGACAAATATGTTGTCGACGTGCCTAGCGACACGATGAGTCCATATGTGACGATACGGAATTCTTCTGCAGTGGCGCAGAATGCCCGACCGCAGAATTAGCCATTATTCACCGGTTACCGAATGGTCGGTGAACCCTTATTGACTTACTTATGAAGTCCGACAAAGATGTTGTCGACGTGCCTAGCCACACGATAAGTCCATAGGTGACGATAAGGAATTCTTCTGCAGTGGCGCAGAATGCCCGACGACAGAATCAGCAATCATTCACCAGTTACCGAATGACCGGTGATCCCTTATTGACATACTGATGAGGTCCGACAAAGATGTTGTCGACGTGCCTAGCGACACGATGAGTCCATGGGCGATGATAAGGAATTATTCTGCAGTGGCGCAGAATGCCTGACAGGATAATCAGTTATCATTCACCAGTTACTGAATTACCAGTGATCCCTTATTGACTTACTGATGAAGCCCGACAAAGATGTTGTCGACGTGCCTAGCGACACAATGAGTCCATAGGCGACGATAAGGAATTCTTCTGCAGTGGCGCAGGATGCCCGACGGCAAAATCAGCCATATTTCACCAGTTACCGAATAACCGGTGACCCCTGATTGACTTACTGATGAAGTCCGACAAATATGTTGTCGACGTGCCTAGCGACACGATGAGTCCATAGGGGACGATAAGGAATTCTTCTGCAGTGGCGCAGAATGCTCGACAACAGAATCCACCATCATTCACCAGTGACCGAATGACTGGTGATCCCTTATTGACTTACTGATGAGGTCCGACAAATATGTTATCGACGTGCCTAGCGACACGATGAGTCCATAGGTGACGATACAGAATTTCTCTACAGTGGTGCAGAATGCCCGACGGCAGAATCAGCCATCATTCACCAGTTACCGAATGACCGGTGATCCCTTATTGACTTACTAATAAGGTCCGACAAAGATGTTGTCGACGTGCCTAGCGACACGATGAGTCCATAGGCGACGATAAGTGATTCTTCTGCAGTGGCGCAGAATGCCCGACTGCATAATCAGCCATCATTCACCAGTTACCGAATGATCGGTGATACCTTATTGACTTACTGATGAAATCCGACAAAGATGTTGTCGACGTGCCTAGCAACACGATGTGTCCATATGTGACGATACAGAATTCTTCTGCAGTGGTGCAGAATGCCCGACCGCAGAATTAGCCATTATTCACCGGTTACCGAATGGTCGGTGAACCCTTATTGACTTACTGATGAAGTCCGACAAAGATGTTGTCGACGTGCCTAGCCACATGATAAGTCCATAGGTGACAATAAGGAATTCTTCTGCAGTGGCGCAAAATGCCTGATGGCAGATTCAGCAATCATTCACCAGTTACCGAATGACCGGTGATCCCTTATTGAATTAATGATGAGGTCCGACAAAGATGTTGTCGACGTGCCTAGCGACACGATGAGTCCATAGGCGACGATAAGGAATTCTTCTGCAGTGGCGCAGGATGCCCGACGGAAAAATCAGCCATATTTCACCAGTTACCGAATAACCGGTGACCCCTGATTGACTTACTGATGAAGTCCGACAAATATGTTGTCGACGTGCCTAGCGACACGATGAGTCCATAGGTGATGATAAGGAATTCTTCTGCAGTGGCGCAAGATGCCCGACGGCAAAATCAACCATTATTCACCTGTTACCGAATGGCCGGTGATCCCTTATTGACTTATTGATGAAGTCCGACAAAGATGTTGTCGACGTGCCTAGCGACACAATGAGTCCATAGGTGACGATAAGGAATTCTTCTGCAATGACGCAGAATGCCCGACGGCAGAATCAACCATCATTCACCAGTTACCGAATGACCGGTGATCCCTTATTGACTTACTGATGAGGTTCGACAAAGATGTTGTCGACGTGCCTAGCGACACGATGAGTCCATAGGCGACGATAAGGAATTCTTCTGCAGTGGTGCAGAATGCCCGACTGCATAATCAGCCATCATTCACCAGTTACCGAATGATCGGTGATCCCTTATTGACTTACTGATGAAGTCTGAAAAAGATGTTGTCGACGTGCCTAGCGATAGGATGAGTCTATAGGCGACGATAAGAAATTCTTCTGCAGTGGCGCAGGATGCCCGACGGCAAAATCAGCCATATTTCACTAGTTACCGAATAACTTGTGATCCCTGATTGACTTACTGATGAAGTCCGACAAATATGTTGTCGACGTGCCTAGCGACACGATGAGTCCATATGTGACGATACATAATTCTTCTACAGTGGCGCAGAATGCCCGACGGCAGAATCAGCCATTATTCACCGGTTACCGAATGGCCGGTGAACCCTTATTGACTTACTGATGAAGTCCGACAAAGATGTTGTCGACGTGCCTAGCGACACGATGAGTCCATAGGTGACGATTGTTGCACCCTAAAATTTGACCAACCGGGTCCCATATCTGGTTTATGGTTCGACGCATTTCGCATTCGCATTCGCATACCGCATACAGTGCATTTTCTCATTCATATTGATTTTATCGGGATTACAACCCTATTTTCACATTTCTGACCGATTCGGATAATCGGAGGTTATTTTGAGAAGTCACGCGCTTCCTGGGTGTTTTCAGCTTACGCAGTGATTTCGGAGGTTCTCGGTGTCTGGGTTTACTGCTTGCTTCGATCTGGTCTCGCGCTTCTTTTTTTTGTTGGTTGTTTGCCTTTGTCGGCATTTTTAGGATTTAATAGCCTTTTATAGAATTTAAATAGGTTTTATAGCTATTTCTAGAATTTAAATAAATGATTCCTAGATTTTTTTTTGAGATAATAGATTTTTCTTAGATTTAATTGTTTTTGCTAGAATTTTAAATAGATATTAAATAGATTTTTAATAAATTGTAAATAGTTTTAATAGATTTTTTTTTCTATTTTTAATAGGTTTAATTCATTAGTAGATTTAATTCTCTTTTAGGTATTAATAGGGTTTTTAGAAATTAATAGAGAATTTTTTTAGATTTAATTTCCCCCATAGTAGATTTAATTGTTTTGTTTAAAGATTTATAGATATTAGTATTTTTAGATATTAATAGGGTTAATTCCCATTTTAAGATTTGATTGGGTGTTAATTTCCTTTTAGGATTAATTAGATATTAGTTAGAATGCTAATCATTTTAATTAGAGGAATTAATTGAAGTTGGAATTAATAATTAGATTGTAATCAGGTTTTAATTCATTTTAATTGGCAGTTATCCATTTAATTTTCGTTTTACTATTAAGTTTAGCATTAATGGAGTTTTAAATGGTCATTAGCATTTTAAGTGTGTCATTAGTGGAGTCTTATTTGCAATCAGAATTAATCATTTGTAGTGGGCCAAATGTCCATTTTCTGGGCCCAGTCCAAGTTCTCGCGCCAGGTGTCCACCATATAAACATGCCACGCGTGTAATTCAAGGGCCACCATCTCATTTTTTGCATTCACCAGAGTGTGTCACCTCGCCATCCACTCACCTTCTCTCCATGCCACTTGTCACACTCCCTCGCTCTGCATGCGTGACACCTACCCTCACCCATTGCCACATCACCCGTGCGCAGTCCTCCTCGCCGCCGGCCATGCAAACGGCCGGAGGCTTCACCGGTAAAATCAAACTCCTCCATCCACGGCCAACAACTCGCCGGAATTAACAAATACTCGTCGGTAACCGTAAAAACCCACCGGTAACTGTCACCGGAACTCATCATTTTTTCCAGATCTTCTCCATCAATCTTCAGCGTGTTCTTGATAATCTTCATCAAACACCACCGTCCGATCATCATCTTCATCGCATATTCCTCGTTCTTCCAGAAATCTCCCCTTAACATTCATCAGCGATCTTCATCCGTTCACCGTGATCTGCATCGCCATCGTCTCCGTTCGTCGATCTTCACGGAAGTTCATCAAGAAGCCTCCAGATCTTCGTCCTGTTCATCGTTCTTCATCATTCTCAGACCGTTTCTGCAGATCGTCATCGTTTTCCAGAAGATCTGCTTCATCTTCATTCAACCTCAATCATTTCAGAAATTTGTCAAGGATCTTCTCCATCATCTGCCGTCCAGAAACTTCAAGAAACGTGGGCGCCTTCATACGTCCAAGTTGTTCCCCCAGAAGTTCCACAAGACCTTCAACAACCAATTGTTCGTCAAGGTTTTTTCTTCAAAGATCTTCGAATATCTTCATCTTCTTCATCTCGTTCTCCAGAAAGGATCTACAGCATACAAATCCAAATCTCCTCACGAACATCTTCTAGTATCGTCCTTCACCATTATTTCATGCTGATTTGGTTTGATTATCTGTTTTACGAGTAGTATTGATGCGTGAAGAAAGCTTGATAACACGAAATCATATAGATATTTTCATGCATAATTCAACTAAAGTCTAACCGTTTTTGATCCGATTTCGGGTTATTTCCGTGTATTTGTCTGATGTTTTGCAGGTATTCAACGATCACGTCTAAACAAGGCAACATGAAGAAAAGAAGCAATCTTAGATGAAATATGGACGAAAAAGGAGTAAAAACACAATGAAAAGCGCAGCAAGCTGTTTTTGCTGATGTGACGACCGTCACAGCTTCATGACGACCGTCACACGGGTGACGACCGTCACACCTTGTGACGACCGTCATGCAGGCAAAAACGCCCCACTCAGATTACACGTCAAAAGATCAGTTCCAATTCCCACAGAGTGGACCACTACTCCCTAAATTATCTGCCTCAAGGTCCATCATCTTCAGTGATAACCGTTGGGATTCCACTTCTATAAAAAGGGAAGCAGGGGACTTCAGAAATGGTGCTGCATTCATACCACGAAGTGCTGCCGAATTTATTTCCAGAGCATTATTTCCCAGTTTTATTCTTATTTGTTTCTCTTTACCTTTCCTGTATTCCCGTTTTCATTCTTCTATAATTTCTACTTGTATTGTACGATCAATTTGGCATTAAAGACCAGAATCCTGCCAACATCTGTGGAGGATCTGCCCAAAGGCCAATTGGAATATTTACAGGTTTTCATTTTGATCGACTTCAGTTTTATTATAATGCAAATTATTATTTATTATTATTATTTATATTTTATCTTTCCCAAATCCATGTCTATCTAAACTTAGGTAATCGATATGTAGTAATAATTCGAATGGGATTTGATAACAACTGGTTGAAAAACTTTCTTTTCACAAAAGTAATCTATGGTCTGAGTGTTTAAAATTGATTCACTGAATAAACTTCGTCGCGAAAGCGAGAACTTATTTAAAAGTAGTTTTGCCACGAAAGTGGGAAATTGATTAAGATACGAACCAACAAGCGAAAGCTGCGGTAAGGTCAGATAGTAAACACTAGGCATTTGTTTTAATAACAGCGAAAGCACTTTAAAATGAATTAGAACTTAGAGATTTCCAAAAAATAATTTTAACCCCGAACGGAATACGAAAGTGTACGTTTGGCCCTTAGGATTATGATTAGCGTCAATAACCATCGTGAGGCGAGAGTCTTCAAATCTCCATTTTCTGCTTGAATAAACTTTGAAAATTATTTCATACACCAGTAACTTATCAAATCCCTGAAGAACACAATTACTACGTATCGATTCAATCAATTATAATCTAAATAGTATTCTTAGTTCCCTTTTAGTGACAATCTTATTCCCTTAAACATATTCTACCTAGCTAAACATAGTAACTCCCGAGGACACTAGTTTGATTACGAGTCCCTGTGGGATCGATATCTATTATTACTACGCGATAGACTGTGCACTTGCAGTTAGGTTGTATTAGACATAGAAAGTCGCGATCAAGTTTTTGGCGCCGTTGCCAGGGACCCGTTTAGTCAATAGTGTAACCTTCTGTTACGCCGTATAGACTAGGTTAACAATTTTCATTTTTCCTTTACTAGTTCTGTCGATTGTATGCCAAGAAATCGCCCGCAAGGCGATATCGTAAAACCTTCGGTCGCAGAACTAGAACGCTTCTTACATTTAAGAAGTAGAATCATTGAGTACCAACTCAAACAACTCAAACATAACACTCCCGAACCTCTCACTCCCATTCCCAAATCAGAAGAAGAAGAACCAGAGATGGCTGAAGGACCTCCAAACAAACCGCTGAAGGCATACGCTACACCATCTCAGATGGAGCCTAGAAGTAGCATTGCTGCCCCAGCTATTACCCGAAATGATTTTGAGCTGAAACCATCATTGTTGTCGGCTGTACAACAAAACCAATTCTCAGGAAACGCAACTGAGGATCCGAACGAACATCTAACAAAGTTTGTACAATACGTGGACACAGTGAAAGCAAATGGAGTAACTCCAGACGCGATAAGACTTCGTCTTTTCCCATTCTCTCTTAGAGACAGAGCGTGGACATGGTTACAATCGTTACCATCCAACTCCGTTACAACGTGGGAGCAATTGAAAAACGTCTTCTTAGCGAGATATTTTCCGCCAAGCAAAACTGCTATGCTTAGAGCTCAAATCAACGGATTTCGACAGAAAGATACTGAATCTCTTTACGAAGCATGGGAACGATTCAAAGATATGATGAGAACATGTCCTCACCACGGTCTAGAAGACTGGGTGACAATCCATACTTTCTATAATGGGCTTCTATACAATACTAGATTGACAATAGACGCTGCCGTGGGCGGTGCACTTATGGATAAGCCATACGATGAAGCCTATCAATTAATAGAAAACATGTCACAAAACCATTGCCAATGGGGAGGTGAACGCACTCCAACTGAGAAAACCACAGCGAAAGGTGGGATGTACGAAATCAGCAGCCTTGAAAAGTTCAATGCTAAAGTAGATGCTCTAGCACAGAAAATCGATAGTCTGACCATTAACCCCACTGCAACTGTCGCTGCAGTAACTCCAAATTGCGAGTTATGCGGAAGCACCACTCATAATGCACCCGAATGCCCATTGCTAGCCGGAATCCCACCAGACCAGGTAAATTATGCTCAAGGAAATCCCTACGCAAACACCTACAACCCAGGTTGGCGAAATCATCCAAACTTTTCTTACAAAAGCGAAAATGCATTGCAAATGCCTACTGCTCCGCCAGGATATCAGAAACCAGCTGCTCAGAATGCACCTAGGAAATCAAACCTCGAATTGATGATGGAAAAGTTCATAGCTACTCAAACTCAAACAAACAAGGAGTTCCTGAATCAAAACATACACACTAGCGAGCAAATTAAACAGTTGACAGGAAAAGTAGACGCTTTAGCCACCCACAACAAAATGTTAGAAACTCAGATATCACAAGTGGCTCAACAACAAGCCTCTGCTGCCGCACCTGCTGGCACATTTCCTGGACAACCCGAACAGAATCCAAAAGGCCAAGCAAATGCTGTAATACTAAGAAGTGGAAAAGAATTGGACGAACCGATCGATCCGAGGACCGAAAACTCAACCATGCAACAAAAACCAACTAAACAAGCAGAAAAGGAATTTGAGTTAGAGAAGAAGGAAGACAACGAGAAGGAGGATACCGCAAGTGAAAAAACTCAAGCACCTCCAGCGCCATATAAACCACCTATTCCTTATCCGCAAAGACTAATAAACTCCAAAACTTCAGGACAATTTAAGAAATTTGTAGAGCTCCTTAAACAGCTGAATATTACTATTCCTTTTACAGAAGCGATAACTCAAATGCTGTCATACGCTAAATTTCTCAAAGAAATCCTGTCGAATAAGAGAAAGATCGAGGATAACGAAATAGTTACACTTACTGCAGAGTGTAGCGCTATTATTCAAAACCGCATGCCTCCTAAATTAAAAGACCCAGGTAGTTTCTCCATACCCTGCGTCATAGGAAAGTTCGTAATAGACAAAGCTCTATGCGATTTAGGAGCCAGTATCAGTGTTATGCCCTTATCTATATGCAAAAAGTTGAATATGGGAGACCTCAGACCAACCAAAATGTCCGTACAATTAGCTGACAGATCAGTAAAATACCCAGTCGGAATACTGGAAAACGTTCCAGTACGCATAGGATAATTCTACATTCCAACCGACTTCATAATCATGGACATCAAAGAGGACACTGTAACCCCAATTATCCTAGGAAGACCGTTCCTAGCTACAGCCGGAGCTATTATAGACGTGAAGAAAGGAAGGCTAACATTCGAAGTAGGAGAAGAAAAGATAGAGTTCATTCTCACCAAGTTCTTACAAGCACCAGCAATAGACGATACCTGCTATTTAGTAGACGAAATCGACGAATGCATAAGAGAACTTGAAAATCAAGAGACCACATATTCAGAAATAATAAAGATTCAAATACCCGATATTTCTGAAGACGATAATTGGCGTAAACCGTATAAAGACGATAGCCTAAGCGAAAGCTTAGCACTGACACTAAACCATATGCCAGGTCCGAAGAACCCATCTTTAGAACTCAAAACACTACCCAAAAACCTCAGATATGAATTTCTAGACGATGAACTAAAAAGACCAGTGATAGTCAACGCCGACTTAGGACAACCAGAAACCGAAAAGCTATTAGAAGTCCTAAAGAAGTACCCCATCGCGTTAGGCTATAACATAAGCGATTTAAAAGGTATAAGCCCTTCGATCTGTATGCATCGAATTACAATAGAGGAAGACTCTAAAACCTCTCGAGAGCATCAGAGAAGACTGAACCCCATCCTGAGCACTGTAGTTAGAGATGAAGTAAAGAAATTGCTAGATGCAGGAATCATCTATCCGATCTCCGATAGTGAATGGGTTAGCCCAGTTCACGTCGTACCAAAGAAAGGAGGAGTCACAGTAGTTAAAAACGAAAAAGGCGAATCAATAACAAAAAGAGTCGTGACTGGAAGCAGGATGTGCATTGACTATAGAAAGCTTAACAAAGCTACGCGCAAAGATCACTTCCCGTTACCCTTCATAGACCAAATGTTGGAAAGATTAGCCAAACATTCATATTTCTGCTATCTAGATGGTTACTCAGGATTCTTCCAAATTCCCATCCATCCTGATGACCAAGAAAAGACTACATTCACCTGTCCTTATGGTACTTTTGCTTACCGCCGAATGCCGTTCGGACTCTGTAACGCTCCAGCAACCTTCCAAAGATGCATGATGGCAATCTTTGCAGATTTCATAGACAACATCATGGAAGTATTTATGGACGATTTTTCGGTATGTGGACAAAGTTTCGAAGGATGCCTACAAAACTTAGAAATGGTATTAGAACGTTGGGTAAAAGTAAACTTCGTCCTAAATTGGGAAAAATGCCATTTTATGGTCCAACAAGGAATAGTTCTAGGACACGTCATATCAGATAGAAGAATCGAGGTAGACAAAGCTAAAATAGAGATTATAAAAGATCTCCAACCTCCAAAATCCGTACGAGAAATACGGAGTTTTCTAGGACACGCCGGTTTCTACAAAAGATTTATAAAAGATTTCTCGAAAATCACAAAACCTCTGACCGGCCTGTTGATGAAAGATGCTGAGTTCGTCTTCGACGACGACTGTCTAAAAGCATTCGAAACATTGAAATCAGCCCTTATCACCGCACCAATCATGCAACCGCCTGATTGGCGACTACCGTTTGAAATCATGTGCGATGCGAGTGATTACGCTGTAGGCGCAGTTCTAGGGCAAAGGAAGGACAAGAAACTCCATGCCATCTACTATGCCAGTAGAACCTTAGATCCTGCCCAAATGAACTACGCTACCATAGAAAAGGAACTTCTAGCAGTTATATTTGCGCTTGACAAATTCCGTTCTTACTTAGTAGGAGCAAAAATTATCATATACACAGACCACGCTGCCATAAGGTACCTAATAAGCAAAAAGGATGCCAAACCAAGACTATTGAGATGGATCCTGTTATTACAAGAGTTTGACTTAGAAATCAAAGATAAGAAAGGAACCGAGAATGTTGTTGCAGATCACTTATCCCGAATAGAAGGCATCAGACATGAACCAGTACCGATAAATGACGATTTCCCATACGAACGTCTGATAGCCAAATTAGAAAGTGACACACCCAATTCAATCTCGGAAGATCCAAAATCCGAAAAAGCCGTAGAAGCCGTCTATGCCCAAGTCACATTACCTTGGTATGCTGACATCGTTAATTACCTCGCTGCGGGCGTGCTTCCACCGGATCTTACTTATTAGCAAAAGAAGAAATTCTTCCACGATCTGAAACACTATTATTGGGACGAACCCCTACTCTTCAAGAGAGGGGCCGACAACATATATCGTCGCTGTGTCCCATAGGAAGAAATAGAAAATATCATTTCCCAATGCCACTCAGCACCATACGATGGTCATGCTAGTACATCCAAGACGTGCACTAAGATTCTCCAAGGCGTCCTATTTTGGCCTAATCTCTGGAAAGACGTTCACATCGCTGTGCAAAAGTGCGATCGATGCCAACGAACTGGCAACATCTCACGACGCGATGAAATGCCTCAGAAAGGAATCTTAGAGGTAGAAATCTTCGACGTCTGGGGAATAGATTTCATGGGACCTTTTCCACCTTCTTTTGGCAATAACTACATACTCGTCGCTGTCGATTACGTGTCTAAATGGATAGAAGCCATAACTGCTCCAACAAACGACGCACGAGTAGTAATCAAACTCTTCAAAAACACAATCTTTCCTAGATTCGGTGTACCCAGACTCGTCATTAGTGACGGAGGATCTCACTTCATATCGCGAATATTCGATAAACTTCTCTCTAGATATGGAGTCCGCCACCGAGTAGCTACACCCTATCATCCGCAAACTAGCGGACAAGTAGAGGTCTCGAACAGAGAAATAAAACAGATCTTGGAAAAGACTGTCGCTACCTCAAGGAAAGATTGGTCGTCGAAGCTACAAGAAGCTTTATAGGCTTATAGGACCGCATTTAAGACACCAATAGGTACTACCCCCTATAAATTGGTTTACGGTAAATCCTGCCATCTCCCTGTAGAGTTAGAGCATAAGGCCTTTTGGGCCATTAAGACACTCAACTTCAACTACACCGAGGCAGGAGAAAAGCGAATCTTGAACCTACACGAGTTAGAAGAACTTCGATTAGACGCTTACGAAAATGCCCGTATCTACAAAGAACGAACTAAAAAGTGGCATGATAAACGTTCAATCAGGAAACAATTCAGTGTGGGAGACATCGTATTGCTCTTTAATTCACGATTAAAACTCTTCCCAGGTAAACTAAAATCTAGGTGGTCTGGACCCTATGAAGTGACTAAAGTACTTCAGAGTGGAGCTGTTGAAATTACCGATAAGACAAATGCACCATTTATCGTAAACGGGCAACGTCTAAAACATTACAATAAGAACGACAACAGTCCTCAAGTCAGCAATATAACATTGCTTGAGCTTCCAGCTCAGACACCCGAATAGCTTCTCACCAAGCTATCGTCAGGCTTTAGACGTTAAAAACAGCGCTTACTGGGAGGCAACCCAAATTTCCCTCGTTATTGCATTTCATTTTTCTTTAAAAGTCCACTTTGAAAATCCAAAAAAAATTCTAAACTTATAATTACTACTACTTTCTACTTTCGTTTGTTTTCATATTCTATTTTATTTTTCCTCTTTTGTCTTTTGTTTCTACCGCTTTTCGTTTCTAAAAATCCTGACTTCAATTTCCTGTTTCAAACTTTTCAGGATTTTTAAAAAGTCTTCAAAACATTCCTTCTGTTTTCTCCGAATTACCTGCGAGTATGGCCGAGTACGACTTCACAAAGGTTCACTTCCGAGGACTCGCTCAAAAGGCAAGATTTGCAGCACTGACCGAAAGAGAATTCGCCTTAACGCTGTATTATGATAAGGCTACTATGGATAAACTAGGGATCACAGATAGCATTCAATACCTGTTCAATCAACTGGGTTGGGAGAACACTGCTCTGAAAACACGTTTCGCTACCTACAAGGATCTTACCTATGAATTCCTTAGTTCTTTCAGATACACACCCAACTATGGTTTTGGATCCAGCACAGAGTTGATTACCTTCCGATTGTTTGGAATGGACCAAACCCATAGCCGGATGTCACTAGCTAACCTCCTAGGGTTCCCTAGCGGACCGCATGTGTTCATCAGTGCAGAAGATGACGATATTGATTTTCAACTCGATCAATTCTGGGGTAGAATCACAGGCGACTATCACCCTGAACTAGGCAGAATGCACAATGATGACATACACAACCCAGCCTTCAGATACTTCCATAAGATACTAGCTCACACCTTGTTTGGAAAAGAAGAAAATATTACTGCAGTATCTAAGGAGGAGTTATTCATCATGTTCTGTGCTTCTCAGGGACGAACAGTAAATGCAGTGCCTTTCATGATGAGATCTTTCAAACGCCTCACGCTGGAACCTCAGACACCTATCCTTATAGGAGGCCTGGTAACAATGATTGCCCACGAGCTTGGCCTTAGATTCCATTTAAATGCCAACACTCGTTTTGGTACCATCCGACCCATGAACATACAATTCTGCTTTAACAGGCGCATCTTAGGAACTATGGGACCTGGACCGTATGAGTACCTTATTAACAAAAAACCAGTACAGCTATTCACACTGCCTGATCATCTGATGACAAGCATCCACAACAAGGATAACTGGCTCTACGAATTGGATGAGCCTATGGGACCTCCTTCACCACAGTCAACACCCCAGAACTATATGTATGACAGTGACCATATCTCTGAGGCACACGACTATATGTACTATGAGGACGCTGCATCTGAAACTGAAGTAGACCCTACGAATCCTCCACACTACAATACTTATCCTGAGCCTATCCCTGAGGAGACCACTGACAAAATGGATGCCATGTTACTCAGATTGGACGACGCCGATACAACTCTGACTAATGTAAAAGCTGACATCGCAAGCATGCACAGCGAACTGGTAGGCTTCATGGATCTAGTCTGCGACCAACTCGACTACTATTCACAGAAATTCGATGAGTTGAAGGCACGAAAGGATTAGTTATTAGCTCTTAGCAGTAGTTTCAGTTTAGTTTAGTCAAATTTAGTTTCATTTAATCGTTTGGATTTTTCGCATTGTTAGTTTTCTTTATGTACTACATACAATTGTTTCAATTTTATGTTATTTCAATTCTAGTTTTTATTCAATTATTCTGTTTTCGCATTATTTGTTGTTTGTTGGCTGTCATATTACATCACCGTATCAATACTAAGCCTTAAAGTCACTACGAGTACGCCCTCAGAGCAAAATTCTGCGTTCTGCAGATTTTGCTGCTGTGACGACCGTCACAGCCACATGACGAGCGTCACGCGGGTGACGACCGTCACACCTATGTGACGACCGTCACGCAGTCCAAAACTGATATCTGATAAAACAGGTTTGTGTTCTCTTCCACTTCCCCCCATTATCACTTTCAATCATCCTAACTCCTACCCCACTACGAATTTTCGTCTTCCCCACATTGAACTATAAATTTCAACTCCAAATTCAACCTCCAAACCACACTTCTGTCAGTTTTTCCCTCTCTGCAGAAAAACCCCAAACCTCAGAAACCTCTCCATCTTCCAACAATGGCAAGGAATGCAGAAACCCCAGATGTCAGCAACATTACCTTCAGTGAAGGAGACTTAGGCGAAAGACAACGAGCAAACTACATTGCATTTCATCAGAGGTCGCTCCAGCCGACTCACTACCCGCACCTTCCATCGCTTACGGAGCTCGGACTCCTTGAAGGCGTAACCTGGATGCTTCAAAGGGCAGGCATCTGGAACCTCTACACCAACCCACAGCCAACGTACGAACAACTCACTCTTGAGTTCTTGAGTTCGTTCACTTACGCCACATCCAGCGGCGAACTTAACTAGCACACAGGTGCCGCATGCTTCCGGATGTTTGGCGTCAACTATCAGGTGAATCAAAATCAGATAGCCAGCATCCTACAGCTACCTCGCGGCGACAACGCTCATCGCCGCATCACCGATCAGTTCCAGCACGAAGCTTTCGTGTTGTGGTATCAGTTGACCGGCCTCAATGCCGATGGTTGGGACTCCCTACACGCCACTCATATCCATAACCCAACCATCCGGTACTTTCACAGAGCGTTGAGCAACACTATTTTCGCCAGAGACAGCAACCACAAAGTGAACTCGAAAGAGCTTTTCTTTCTCCATTGCGTCTTCAACAATGAACCTGTCAACGCTGCCCCGTTTCTACTGGCTCACATTCAGGCCAACTGCAACCGTGGCTCGAAGCCATTCTACTTTGGCGGGATTGTCACCGCTATTGCACTTGGGCTGAACCTTGGCGACCGCCTCCAGCACCTCCATTCCATCCCCTCGGTGTTCCTTGACACCGACCACTGCAGAGCCTCCCATCTCATCTGCTCCAGAGCTGACGGCAAATACCATCCGGTTGTGCGTGGCAAGACCGTCCGAAGCATCATCCTTCCGTCCCGCACCCGCATCCATCCAGAGGACCGTACCAACTGGTTGTTCGACCTCACTGCCCCTCCTGCTGCCGCTGTTCCCACTCAGGACCACACTCACGGTTCTGACGATGAAATCCAAGCTGAGTTGGACAGGTCCGAGCAGCCAGAGGCATCGCAGCCTCCTCCTCCCGTAGGTGCATCCTCCCGCCGCCGCCGTCATCATCCCGTGCCAGACTACACAGAAGAGGACCTCCGCCGCTCCCTAGACCAGCAGGCACAGATACTCACGATGCTGCAGCAGCAGAATCAGCGAGCTGACCAGTTTGAAGCTTGGCACCGGACTCAAATGCAACAACTTCACACCGGCCAGGCTACGATCACTGAGAGCCTAGCGAATCTGACCTTGCAGGTCGAAGGACTCCGAGACACCGTCTACCACACCGGAGCTATGAGCTATGAGGACAGAGTAGCCCTTGCCAGAGGCAGAGGACGCCAGCGCGGACATGACAGAGGTCGTGACTAGATTTCCATTTTTCCTTCATTGTTTACTATATTTCAGTTATTTGTATTTTCATTTTCAGTTGTATCTCCCTCTCGCATGCTTCAAGAATCAGTGAGGACACTGATCGAGATAGTGTGGGAGCGGAGCCTTATTTCCATTCCACTGTACTCTGAATTTCCTTTATTTCCTTTATTTCCATTTCACTGCACTTTGAATTTTCGTAATTTCTATATTTACACTCTCTATTTCTAGCAAATAAAGCCCGTCTATATATTTTTCACGTTACGCAAACAATCCCCACATTATTCAACGTAAACAAAAATTTTCGTTCGTTCCTCAAAAGCAAAAGCATCACGAGAATGCACCTGAGTTCAAACCAAGTTTTGAAACTCCGAGGAAACGACAGTTCTAACAAAACCAGTACCGTCCTGACACCTCAGATCTCTAGTTTATGCGAGTCGGTTTTCACTACCTACGCGTACCAAAGTCTCAAGTGTCTACGCAAACTCAACCCCCAGTAGTTTATACTAATCAGTCAGCACCATCCTAGAACACTTCTAAACGAGCGACCGATGCAAATAAGTGTATAATCTCCAAAAAGATGAAAAATCATGAAAAAGGAGCTAAATAGCCCAAAAATATAAGATACATTTCCTTCTAAGTTAGGTGCTCCTCACCCGAGCATTTAGCCCAACGCCACGAAAAACTCATTGAAAAATCAATGACATAAACTTATGATCAATGAAGAAGATCAAAAACAGAAATGAGATCATATTCACTAACAGGTCGACTTGCCATGAAAGTGTGCGGATAACGGGCTTAATGTGATTGCGCTAGAACAAACAGGGTGAACTTGCCGCGAGAACCTTGACACCAAGCTACAGTATCATGACTGAGGCCGATTTGCATAAAAAGGAGACCTCCGAAGACTTGTAGTCCAGTGTCGTCATGATACTCGTCTTGTTCCTACCAAGAATCCCGGCTTTTCCAAACTCTGCGAACGAAGAAGCTGCCTCGTGCTTGCCGACTTTTCCATGTTTTACTTGAGGACAAGAAAAGATTCAAGCTTAGGGGAGTTTGATAACACGAAATCATATAGATATTTTCATGCATAATTCAACTAAAGTCTAACCGTTTTCGATCCGATTTCGGGTTATTTCCGTGTATTTGTCTGATGTTTTGCAGGTATTCAACGATCACGTCTAAAGAAGGCAACATGAAGAAAAGAAGCAATCTCAGATGAAATATGGACGAAAAAGGAGTAAAAACACAATGAAAAGCGCAGCAAGCTGTTTTTGCTGATGTGACGACCGTCACAGCTTCATGACGACCGTCACACGGGTGACGACCGTCACACCTTGTGACGACCGTCATGCAGGCAAAAACGCCCCACTCAGATTACACGTCAAAAGATCAGTTCCAATTCCCACAGAGTGGACCACTACTCCCTAAATTATCTGCCTCAAGGTCCATCATCTTTAGTGATAACCGTTGGGATTCCACTTCTATAAAAAGGGAAGCAGGGGAATTCAGAAAGGGTGCTGCATTCATACCACGAAGTGCTGCCGAATTTATTTCCAGAGCATTATTTCCCAGTTTTATTGTTATTTATTTCTCTTTACCTTTCCTGTATTCCCATTTTCATTCTTCTATAATTTCTACTTGTACTGTACGATCAATTTGGCATTAAAGACCAGAATCCTGCCAACATCGGTGGAGGTTCTGCCAAAAGGCCAATTGGAATATTTACAGGTTTTCATTTTGATCGACTTCAGTTTAATTATAATGCAAATTATTATTTATTATTCTTATTTATATTTTATCTTTCCTAAATCCATGTCTAGCTAAACTTAGGTAATCGATATGTAGTAATAATTCGAATGGGATTTGATAACAACTGGTTGAAAAACTTTCTTTTCACAAAAGTAATCTATGGTCTGAGTGTTTAAAATTGATTCACTGAATAAACTTCGTCGCGAAAGCGAGAACTTATTTAAAAGTAGTTTTGCCACGAAAGTGGGAAATTGGTTAAGATACGAACCAACAAGCGAAAGCTGCGGTAAGGTCAGATAGTAAACACTAGGCATTTGTTTTAATAACAGCGAAGCCACTTTAAAATGAATTAGAACTTAGAGATTTCCAAAAAATAATTTTAACCCTGAACAGAATACGAAAGTGTACGTTTGGCCCTTAGGATTATGATTAGCGTCAATAACCATCGTGAGGCGAGAGTCTTCAAATCTCCATTTTCTGCTTGAATAAACTTTGAAAATTATTTCATACACCAGTAACTTATCAAATCCCTGAAGAACACAATTACTACGTATCGATTCAATCAATTATAATCTAAATAGTATTCTTAGTTCCCTTTTAGTGACAATATTATTCCCTTAAACATATTCTACCTAGCTAAACATAGTAACTCCCGAGAACACTAGTTTGATTATGAGTCCCTGTGGGATCGATATCTATTATTACTACGCGATAGACTGTGCACTTGCAGTTAGGTTGTATTAGACATAGAAAGTCACGATCAAAGCTGAACAAAGAGAGATGAAGGTTTCTTGCGCTGGTTGGAGGAAACTTGGAAAGAAGAAGCAATGGTAGGGTGAACGATGGTGACGGCGGTGAGGTTAGCGAGGAGAAAGGGATTAGGGTTTCAGACTTGGCGTTTGGGAGATTGAGAGGAAGGTCGGGACTGGCTTTGGCGTTGGGCCTTAGGCCCAACTATTTTGTTTCGGATACGTACCCTCTGCTTCGGTCATTCACCCTCTCCCCGCGTGTAGTTGGGTTGGGCCCAATGTTCTATGGGCACCTCTATTTTCACCAATTCACCCCCCTGCGTTTTTTTTCTTTTTTTTTTGTTTCATTTGCTGAATTTTCTGGTGGGCTGGGCCTGTATTATTTTGTATTTTCTGCATCTTACACCCCAGAAATCTAATAAACCCCCCCCCCCCCTTCTTGCATTTTATTTTCTTTTCTTTTTATAGAAAAAAATGTAAAAATAGAAAAATAGAAAATATAAAAGTATAAAAATATAAAGAAATATTATAATAGCTTATAGATTGTATATTTTTTTAGGATATATTTTCTTTTAGGATTTCATTTTACACCTTTTTAGAGGTAGAATTAAAAGTCCACTTGTTAGGGGACTATTTTCATTAGATTTTCCATGATAGTTGGATAAGATTTTTAGGAGTGTAGTCCTCTTTCTCAATCATTGTAACCTTCCGAATATTAATAAAATGAGATTTGTGCTGTGGTCCCCGTTCTACCCGTAGTTAGCTGAACTACAGCTGCTCTGATTTCTCGTACTGAGCGAGAATATGTAGGCATAGGATGCGATATCCTAACGAGCACACTAACGACTAACCGATGTTTTCTCTCGCTGCCGTGCGATCAAGACTTTCCCGCTGACGACTGATTGTTACCCTTTCTCTAGCCCTTGCGCATTTGAGACCAGACCGTAGTTCCAGGTCCCGTAGGTTCCCGTACCTCTCAAAACAACTTCAATCTCACTCGTGTGTGAGAACACCCTGTCTGGCCGTAGTTAGCCTGAACTACGAAAGCTCTGATCTTCCATGCTGTGTGAAAGTACGTAGGCACAAGACGCAAAGTCTTGGCGAGCCAATTCCCTGTAGTTTCCCGAACTACAATGACTCTGACTTTCTCTCTTGAGAATACGTAGGCATAGAGTGCGACGCTCTATCGAGTCAGTTTCCTTCCTGTTTAGATTTAGCAGCCGTATATAGATTGTTTTGCATCCTTTAGACAAACCAAGCAAGCGTGGATCCCGTTGAGTACGACGGACGTGAGGGGTGCTAATACCTTCCCCTTGCGTAACCGACTCCCGAATCCAGGATTTGGTTGCGACGACCATTACTTTCCTGTCTTTGCGGTAGGTTTACTTCGAGCGTTTCCTTTCCCTCCGTTGGGATAAATAATGCACGGTGGCGACTCTTCTGTTTAGCCGGCGCCGATTTTCGCAGTAGCGACAGCTGGCGACTCTGTTGGGGACTCCAACGGTTCCCAGCTGCTGAGGACTGCGATGGTTCCTCATGCATGTGGGATCCAACATCCCCTAAGAGAGTCAATCCTAGCACTTGCCTGCTTGTCTATTGAGTGTTTATTATTTCTGTATTGCTATTATCTGTTGCTGTTGTGCTGTTGGGTGGGGATGTTCCTTTGAGTGAGAAGCCAGACCCAGGCTTGAGTACACCTTAGAATTAGAGTGGAAATTAGTGGGGGCGTGCATGCTTTGCATGTACTAGTGTCTCATGAAATCCACGCTCAGACGAGGTTCTTCTGGTTGGCTTCTTTTTCAACCTTTTGGGTTGAAGGGGTTGTTGGTTAGTTGGATTGTCGACTCTGGGGACCGATCATTTGGAAGTTGGCTAAGTGAGGCCTCTTCAGGACATGATGATGCCACTCCTTATGGGTATCGTATCATCGGTCTTGAATGTTTGTGACGCCGACGACCGCATAGGATGCCATACCTTGTGTCAGTTATTAGGACACCTACCTGTGAGAGGGGTTGGGGCATGCAGGTAACTTGACTTCCAGATTACCGGTTTTCTTGATTGAGATTCAGTGGTATGATATTTGAGGACAGTGTTATTGGGTCCGTTAGAGACCAGGTTGGAGTGTTGTGGATGGTCTTGAGCAGTTTGTGGGTCTATTTGAGGCCAATATGGTGGATTGGGCTTCTCAGCCAGGAGGATGTGATCCCGTGTTTGCTGCATCTTGCATTACATTTGCATAAACATGTTTGCATCATATTGCATATCATTCTCCAGCTAGTCAGAGCTCTTATCCAGCCGTTGTTTTGATTCTGAAGGTGATTATCCGGTGATTGGCTTGAACAACTGTTGATTGATAGAAGACGACCAAGGGGTTGAGTAGATTTGAGCCGAATCAAGCAGTGAAGTCAGTTGAAGGTTATCAGTAGCTATGTCTGAGAGCAACTTCCAGTCTCCTAACACCTTGGCAGGGTTCACTATAACGACCAACCCTCTGTATGGTTCTACTTCCGAGGCAGAATTTCCGCAAGTGAACAACCTTACTGCAAACCAGTTTGTGCAGCCTCCTGTTATGGACCGAGATCAACATGAGCAGTTTGTTGTCCGTAATGAACAACCTCCTCTCACCAACAGTCAAGGTGTTGTTTTCCCTGTGCCGAGTATCCGAAGAGAGATCCCAGTAGCCAGGACGAAAGATCCAGAAGCTCTTGAATGTGATAGAAGGCTCCAAGTGTTGGAAGAACAAATTAAAGCCCTGAAGGTCAAAGATGCTGATAACCTGAATGCTGCAGGCATGTGTTTGGTTCCTGGCCTAGTGTTGCCTTACAAGTTCAAAGCGCCGATATTCAAGAACTACAAAGGAGATAGCTGTCCGAAGCAACATTTGGTGATGTTCTGCCGAAGAATGACTTCGTTTGTGCAAAATGACAAGTTGATGATCCATTGCTTTCAAGATAGTCTGACTGGGGCACCTTTGCGTTGGTATATGCAGTTAGAGAGTAATCAGATTCGATCATGGGTGGATTTAGCCGGAGCTTTTCTGAAACAGTATGATTATAACCTAGACGTGGCTCCTAATCGCATGCAGCTGCAAGAGTTGTCTCAAGAGAACAATGAACCCATCAGGAAGTATGCGCAGAGATGGAGAGAATTTGCTGCCAGGGTACAACCACCGCTTCTAGACCGAGAGCTAACAGGCATGTTTGTAGACTCACTGCAGGATCCATACCACGAAAGACTGCTTGGACTTCCGTTAAGTTTCTCTGATTTGGTAGTACTGGGAGAACGCCTTGAGCATGCCATCAAAATCGGGAAAATCCAGATTATTTCAGACGGTCAGGCTCGTGAAGCTGAATCTCTTTATGACTATCAGAATGAAGAAGGAGTTGTGATCAATGCAGTCATGCCAGATGTTGGATATCCTCGAGATGACTTAGTGAAATCTGTTAGCTCAGTACCACCTGTGTGTTGTTATGCTGGACAGACAACTGTGCCTGGGGCACCCTATCAGGAACGTTATGTCGCTTCTCTTGCAAAGCAGCGAACTTATGGTCGAGGTTACCAGAATCGGCGTCAGAATCCGAATCGACCTCGTAACAACTTGGAACGAAGGAATGCTCTTTTCCACCCAGTGCCTATGCCGTATAGCCAGTTGCTGCCATCGTTGATCCAGAGTTCTTTAGTGGAACCGAAAGCTCTTAAGCCTATCCCAGAGCCTTACCCTCCCGGGTACAATCCCCACGTTCAGTGTGGTTACCATGGCGGATCCCCAGGGCATTCAACTGAAGATTGTAAAGCTTTTCAGGCGAAAGTACAACAGTTGATCGACCAAGATTGCATTTCCTTTCGATAAGGATTTCTGTTTGTTCATACCAACTTCTCAGCTATCTAAGCTCATAGATTCTGAGTTTTGTTTTCAAGAAGCCAGTGGTCCAGACAGGCAGACGTCCTCAGCATTGGAAGTCCTCAGACTTTATATCATTTGCATTTGTAGTTTCTTTTCTGTTAGTTACTACTTGCTGTTAAACATTGTTTGTATCGAATGGTAATATTGATAAAATGACTATGCATTTTTCTGAATTAATCATGTCGCTGTCGCTCATTTATTGCATTGCACTGACACTTGCATTTTATTTACTCCACTTTATCACCGTGGTTAGCAAAGATTGGAGGGAGGATGACGAAACTGAATACTCATAACCGATGATCGTATTGCTTTCAGATAAAACCTTGCCGATGACGTACAAGGCATTGTTTCAAATCCCCAAACACTGGAGATATAAGGAGTTAATCCCTTGTTAGCCACTTCGAGCCAAGAAGTAGAAGTTTTTCGGACTTTTTAACCCTCACATCTTAACCCGGGGCAGGGTAGTCGTCAGTTAGCTTGATCGAGCGTTCAAGTCTTGTAGAGGAGTGTCATCTTATTTTTCCCCAGAGGTCGTACCTCATCAACCACAATGGTTAAACCTCACTAACCAGGAGCGAGACAGTTACAATCCTTTCGGAGTAGTCAAGACAAACAGTGTTACACGACTTTGTTCCAAAAGAAAGAAAAAGAAAGCCCGCTAAGTAAAAAGAAAAAGGAAAAGCTGGAAAGCTAATACTTAGGCAAAAATCAGGGCATCCCGCTGGACTTCAAAAGAAAAAAATCGAAAAGAACTCAAAAGGAGTCAGTCCAGGCAAAAATTAGGGAATCGAAAGAATGAAAAAGAAAGGATATCAATAGAAAAAATCACCAGTGAAGTCACAAAGTCGTGTATACAGACACCGAAAACGAAAAGGAGTAACTGTTACTCCGAAAACCTCGTGAGTTCCTTAGCCATGGTCCTTACCATTCAACATGCCTCTCGAAGAGGCGAGCGCTCGATCCAAGTTAACTGAACTTTAGGATCGGAGGTCATCACGTAGAAGGGGTGGGTACAAATCATAATTTGAGTCAAATATCCTTTGTTTCACGAACCGTGAACCCGACCACGATACAACCCTCAAAGGACCTAATTGAGGTAGGGTTTATTCTGAAAGCGCATTACGATAAGGTTGAGTAACCTGACTCCTTCTTGATTTGCTAATCATATCCTTGTTGTATTTTTCACTGATCACATCAGCACTACGTTTGAACTCTGGTTCATTCGTCACTCACAATCATGACACATAAATGAGTGACAACACAAAATTTTTCAAAATCTGCATGAACCCTGCATTAAAATTACCATTCGGGATTAAACAATTTTACTTGCAGGTCAGTAGTTGACAGGAAGGAAATTCCAACAGGGAATAGTTGAACATGACTGAATAATTCAGCAGTCTGGATCAAAATGGTGTATGTTGTGGAACCCTGTGAATCAGGGGCATTGACTTCCAGTAAGTTCAGAATCTATTAGTCTGAGGACAAATTCCGAAGCATCAGTTGATCAAGGGCAGTTATTTGAGAAGCAGTTATTTAGAATGTTGTGATTTGAAAGCAGAACCTTCCAGTGGGTGATCAGATCAGGTTAAGTCGCTTGTACGCTCATCCTGGGGCAAAGTCACTTCAGAAATGTTGAAACCAACGGGGTTGATAGTTACTCGATTGAGGATGAATCCTTTTGTTATACAGATACCGGGGCAGTAATCTCGAGGTCGTCTCGCAGCAAGTTGTTCAGAGTGATATCCCTAAGAGTTAGAGTGGGGCAAGTTGAGTTGCACTGGGGCAAGTTATTCAAGCAAGTCTGTTTTTCCCCAGCCAGAGTTGAGTATCGGGGAATCGTGTCGTTACTCTTATCAAAAACCTTGACCTTCCGAAAAGGCCTTACCGTCGTTGGATCGTTATCCTACACAATAAAACCTGTTACGTGTCAGAACTTTGTAACTAAGTCGTTTCCAGAGGCCAGTTCTCGCCTGGCAAACCGGTAACCAGTTCTCGTCTGGCCCACATTTCTGTAAACACCAGTTCTCGCCTGGTACATGTTTTCGTTTCCGTTCTCGTCTGGTGTGGTTTATTGTGGCATCAGTTCTCGTCTGGTGCATGTTACCTTTTAAACCAGTTCTTGTCTAGTCATCAATTCTCTAACCTGTTTGTGACATCAGTTCTCGTCTGGTGTACGTTATTGGTATCAGTTCTCGTCTGGTCACCGTTTCTTTAACCTATTGTTGTACCAGTTCTCGTCTGGTGCATGTCATCTTTCAACCAGTTCTCGCCTGGTCATTTGTTTCTTAACCTATTATCCAGTCAACCCAGTATGATGTTCAAACCATAAATCAGTAACCTAATCTATTTTGCTATCAGTTCTCATCTGGTAGTCTATCCTTTGAATGCTAGTTCTCGTCCAGTATTTCCCATATCTTACAGTTTGTAAATAACCCATGTTTATCCTTTAAACTAGAAAAAGCCTAAAAAACATCTGACACGGTAATTCCCAGTGACTCGCATGTTGTCACATTCCCCGATACGAAGATCGATTGGTACCAATTCCCCGATTAATGTTTTGAATTCCTTATGGACGTTGTTAAATCAGGACTATTACTCTCCTTCAGCAGATGGAAGTCACGTATTATCCCCGGGAGAATTGAGATTGTATTTTATCCCGCATCAGAGGAAGATCTTCAGTATATTAAGATTGATATCCTTGATAGAAGGGGCATTCTCAGCAGTAAGCCGTTTACAATCGACCCCAGTTTGGTTAATCCCCACAGAGCACAGGTCGTCAATGGTTTAGAAAGAATATCGCCGTGCAGGGCAATCCTTCCCTTTTCCAGCGTTACTGAGATGATTCTGTGATATCAGGTCACCTTCCATGGAGTTGACTATGCTTTCGGCATTTATTTTGCCAAGTGGTTTTAGACCTGGTGTTCTCTGGCAGCTCGAGCCTGCATTTACATTTGCATATACCATCGCACTTGCATTTATACAAACACATAACATCTCCATGTCGTACGGGGCATTGCATTTTCAAATAAACGCATAGCATTTCCATGCTGTATGGGCCATTGCATCGTTTCCAACATACGCATTTCGAAGCATAGACCAGGTTGGTTACCTATTGGCTTTCGAGTATGTTCCCCTGCAGAGTTGTTTGGTTAAGCTTCTCTTCTCCCCCAGCGGAGTGTTTCTTCATGTTTGGTTGTTACGTCGGCACTGGAAAAAAAAGAGAAGAAAAATGAACATCATATCAAATTTCTGAAGCTGCCGCCTGTGGTTGAAAATGGGTTCCTGGCAGTCGATTCAGAATTTCCCCAGGAGAGTTTTTCTCAGGTTCGCCGTGAACTGTGAGATGACAAGATTCAATCCCATAACAGATGGGAAGGTGTTTGCTTTTTGAAGCATTATTTTGAAGATTCAGTACCCGTGGCGTCACACGGGTGATTGAAGAAAAAAAGAAAATTTATCAGATAATTGACCAGTTGTTGCCGTGACAACCAGACTTCAGTTCATTGGAAGTTTTTCCTCAAGCAGTTCTGCAGTTTATTTCTACGGTTGGCAAATTTCAGGGTTCTTTTGCATTCAACCATCTTCTACCTTTGAATGTTTGAAAGTCATTCGCTCTTCAACCATTCAGGTCCAAGTCGCTTGAATAGGGGAAGCTGTTGCACCCTAAAATTTGACCAACCGGGTCCCATATCTGGTTTATGGTTCGACGCATTTCGCATTCGCATTCGCATACCGCATACAGTGCATTTTCTCATTCATATTGATTTTATCGGGATTACAGCCCTATTTTCACATTTCGGACCGATTCGGATAATCGGAGGTTATTTTGAGAAGTCACGCGCTTCCTGGGTGTTTTCAGCTTACGTAGTGATTTCGGAGGTTCTCGGTGTCTGGGTTTACTACTTGCTTCGATCTGGTCTCGCGCTTCTTTTTATGTTGGTTGTTTGCCTTTGTCGGCATTTTTAGGATTTAATAGCCTTTTATAGAATTTAAATAGGTTTTATAGCTATTTCTAGAATTTAAATAAATGATTCCTAGATTTTTTTTTGAGATAATAGATTTTTCTTAGATTTAATTGTTTTTGCTAGAATTTTAAATAGATATTAAATAGATTTTTAATGAATTGTAAATAGTTTTAATAGGTTTAATAGATTTTTTTTTCTATTTTTAATAGGTTTAATTCATTAGTAGATTTAATTCTCTTTTAGGTATTAATAGGGTTTTTAGAAATTAATAGAGAATTTTTTTAGATTTAATTTCTCCCATAGTAGATTTAATTGTTTTGTTTAAAGATTTATAGATATTAGTCCATTTAGATATTAATAGGGTTAATTCCCATTTTAAGATTTGATTGGGTGTTAATTTCCTTTTAGGATTAATTAGATATTAGTTAGAATGCTAATCATTTTAATTAGAGGAATTAATTGAAGTTGGAATTAATAATTAGATTGTAATCAGGTTTTAATTCATTTTAATTGGCAGTTATCCATTTAATTTTCGTTTTACTATTAAGTTTAGCATTAAAGGAGTTTTAAATGGTCATTAGCATTTTAAGTGTGTCATTAGTGGAGTCTTAATTGCAATCAGAATTAATCATTTGTAGTGGGCCAGATGTCCATTTTCTGGGCCCAGTCCAAGTTCTCGCGCTAGGTGTCCACCATATAAACATGCCACGCGTGTAATTCAAGGGCCACCACCTCATTTTTTGCATTCACCAGAGTGTGCCACCTCGCCATCCACTCACCCTCTCTCCACGCCACTTGTCACACTCCCTCGCTCTGCATGCGTGACACCTACCCTCACCCATTGCCACATCACCCGTGCACAGTCCTCCTCGCCGTCGGCCATGAAAACGGCCGGAGGCTTCACCGATAAAATCAAACTCCTCCATCCACGGCCAACAACTTGCCGGAATTAACAAATACTCGCCGGTAATCGTAAAAACCCACCGGTAACTGTCACCGGAACTCATCAATTTTCCAGATCTTCTCCATCAATCTTCAGCGTGTTCTTGATAATCTTCATCAAACACCACCGTCCGATCATCATCTTCATCGCATATTCCTCGTTCTTCCAGAAATCTCCCCTTAACATTCATCAGCGATCTTCATCCGTTCACCGTGATCTGCATCGCCATCGTCTCCGTTCGTCGATCTTCACGGAAGTTCATCAAGAAGCCTCCAGATCTTCGTCCTGTTCATCGTTCTTCATCATTCTCAGACCGTTTCTGCACATCCTCATCGTTTTCCAGAAGATCTTCTTCGTCTTCATTCAACCTCAATCATTTCAGAAATTTGTCAAGGATCTTCTCCATCATCTGCCGTCCAGAAACTTCAAGAAACACAGGCGCCTTCATACGTCCAAGTTGTTTCCCCAAAAGTTCCACAAGACCTTCAACAACCAATTGTTCGTCAAGGTTTTTTCTTCAAAGATCTTTGAATATATTCATCTTCTTCATCTTGTTCTCCAGAAAGGATCTACAGCATACGAATCCAAATCTCCTCACGAACATCTTCTGGTATCGTCCTTTACCATTATTTCATGCTGATTTGGTTTGATTATCTGTTTTACAAGTAGTATTGATGCGTGAAGAAAGCTGAACAAAGAGAGATGAAGGTTTCTTGCGCTGGTTGGAGGAAACTTGGAAAGAAGAAGCGATGGTAGGGTGAACGATGGTGACGGCGGTGAGGTTAGCGAGGAGAAAGGGATTAGGGTTTCAGACTTGGCATTTGGGAGATTGAGAGGAAGGTCGGGACTGGCTTTGGCATTGGGCCTTAGGCCCAACTATTTCGTTTCGGATACGTACCCTCTGCTTCGGTCATTCACCCCCTCCCCGCGTGTAGTTGGGCTGGGCCCAATGTTCTATGGGCACCTCTATTTTCACCAATTCACCCCCTGCGTTTTTTTTCTTTTTTTTTGTTTCATTTGCTGAATTTTCTGGTGGGCTGGGCCTGTATTATTTTGTGTTTTCTGCATCTTACACCCCAGAAATCTAATAAACCCCCCCCCCCCCCCCCCTTCTTGCATTTTATTTTCTTTTCTTTTTATAGAAAAAAAATGTAAAAATAGAAAAATAGAAAATATAAAAGTATAAAAATATAAAGAAATATTATAATAGCTTATAGATTGTATATTTTTTTAGGATATATTTTCTTTTAGGATTTCATTTTACACCTTTTTAGAGGTAGAATTAAAAGTCCACTTGTTAGGGGACTATTTTTCATTAGATTTTCCATGATAGTTGGATAAGATTTTTAGGAGTGTAGTCCTCTTTCTCAATCATTGTAACCTTCCGAATATTAATAAAATGAGATTTGTGCTGTGGTCCCCGTTCTACCCGTAGTTAGCTGAACTACAGCTGCTCTGATTTCTCATACTGAGCGAGAATATGTAGGCATAGGATGCAATATCCTAACGAGCACACTAACGACTAACCGATGTTTTCTCTCGCTGCCGTGCGATCGGGACTTTCCCGCTGACGACTGATTGTTACCCTTTCTCTAGCCCTTGCGCATTTGAGACCAGACCGTAGTTCCAGGTCCCGTAGGTTCCCGTACCTCTCAAAACAACTTCAATCTCACTCCTGTGTGAGAACACCCTGTCTGGCCGTAGTTAGCCTGAACTACGAAAGCTCTGATCTTCCATGCTGTGTGGAAGTACGTAGGCACAAGACGCAAAGTCTTGGCGTGCCAATTTCCTGTAGTTTCCCGAACTACAATGACTCTGACTTTCTCTCTTGAGAATACGTAGGCATAGAGTGCGACACTCTAGCGAGTCAGTTTCCTTCCCGTTTAGATTTAGCAGCCGTAGATAGATTGTTTTGCATCCTTTAGACAAACCAAGCAAGCGTGGATCCCGTCGAGTACGACGGACGTGAGGGGTGCTAATACCTTCCCCTTGCGTAACCGACTCCCGAATCCAGGATTTGGTTGCGACGACCATTCCTTTCCCGTCTTTGCGGTAGGTTTACTTCGAGCGTTTCCTTTCCCTCTATTAGGATAAATAACGAACAGTGGCGACTCTTCTGTTCAGCCGGCGCCGATTTTCGCAGTAGCGACAACGATAAGGAATTCTTCTGCAGTGGCGCAGAATGCCCGACGGCAGAATCAACCATCATTCACCAGTTACCGAATGACTGGTGATCCCTTATTGACTTACTGATGAGGTTCGACAAAGATGTTGTCGACGTGCCTAGCGACACGATGAGTCCATGGGCGAAGATAAGGAATTATTCTGCAGTGGCATAGAATGCCTGATAGGATAATCAGCCATCATTCACTAGTTACCGAATGACCAGTGATCCCTTATTGACATACTGATGAAGTCCGACAAAGATGTTGTCGACGTGCCTAGCGACACGATGAGTCCATAGGCGACAATAAGGAATTCTTCTGCAGTGGCCCAGGATGCCCGACGGCAAAATCACCCATATTTCACCTGTTACCGAATAACCGGTGACCCCTGATTGACTTACTAATGAAGTCCGACAAATACGTTGTCGACGTGCCTAGCGACACGATGAATCCATAGGTGACGATACAGAATTCCTCTACAGTGGTGCAGAATGCCCGACGGCAGAATCATCCATTATTCACCAGTTACCGAATGGTCGATGATCCCTTATTGACTTATTGATGAAGTCCGACAAAGATGTTGTCGACGTGCCTAGCGACACGATGAGTCCATAGGTGACGATAAGGAATTCTTCTACAACGGCGCAGAATGCCCGACGGCAGAATCAACCATCATTCACCAGTTACCGAATGACCGGTGATCCCTTATTGACTTACTGATGAGGTCCGACAAAGATATTATCGACGTGCCTAGCGACACGATGAGTCCATAGGCGACGATAAGGGATTCTTCTGCAGTGGCGCAGAATGCCCGACTGCATAATCAGCCATCATTCACCAGTTACCGAATGATCGGTGATACCTTATTGACTTACTGATGAAGTTCGACAAAGATGTTGTCGACGTGCCTAGCGACACGATGAGTCCATAGGCGACGATAAGAAATTCTTCTGCAGTGGTGCAGGAGGCTTGACGGCAAAATCAACCATATTTCACCAGTTATCGAATAACCGGTGATCCCTGATTGACTTACTGATGAAGTCCGACAAATATGTTGTCGACGTGCCTAGCGACACGATGAGTCCATATGTGACGATACAGAATTCTTCTGCAGTGGCGCAGAATGCCCGACGGCAGAATCAGCCATTATTCACCGGTTACCGAATGGCCGGTGAACCCTTATTGTCTTTCTGATGAAGTCCGACAAAGATGTTGTCGACGTGCCTAGCGACCCGATGAGTCCATGGGCGATAATAAGGAATTATTCTGCAGTGGCGCAGAATGCCTGACAGGATAATCAGCCATCATTCACCAGTTACCGAATGACCAGTGATCCCTTATTGACTTACTGATGAAGTCCGACAAAGATGTTGTCGACGTGCCTAGCGACACGATGAGTCCACAGGCGAAGATAAAGAATTCTTCTGCAGTGGCGCAAGATGCCCGACGGAAAAATCAACCATATTTCACCAGTTACCGAATAACCGGTGACCCCTGATTGACTTACTGATGAAGTCCGACAAAGATGTTGTCGACTTGCCTAGCGACACGATGAGTCCATAGGTGACGATACA
Organism: Lathyrus sativus; assembly: GCA_963859935.3. Lineage (NCBI taxonomy): Eukaryota > Viridiplantae > Streptophyta > Magnoliopsida > Fabales > Fabaceae > Lathyrus > Lathyrus sativus. The sequence goes on from OZ012737.1 coordinate 418,915,325, forward strand.
AAATTCTTCTACAGTGGTGCAGAATGCCTGACGGCAGAATCAGCCATTATTCACCGGTTACCGAATGGCTGGTGATCCCTTATTGACTTATTGATGAAGTCCGACAAAGATGTTGTCGACATGCCTAGCGACACGATGAATCCATAGGTGACGATAAGGAATTCTTCTGCAGTGGCGCAGAATTCCCGACGGCAGAATCAACCATCATTCATCAGTTACCGAATGACCGGTGATCCCTTATTGACTTACTGATGAGGTCCGACAAAAATGTTGTCGACGTGCCTAGCGACACGATGAGTCCATAGGCGACGATAAGGAATTCTTATGCAGTGGCGCAGAATGCCCGACTGCATAATCTGCCATCATTCACCAGTTACCGAATGATCGATGATCCCTTATTGACTTACTGATGAAGTCCGACAAAGATGTTGTCGACGTGCCTAGCGATACGATGAGTCCATAGGCGACGATAAGAAATTCTTCTGCAGTGGCGTAGGATGCCCGACAGCAAAATCAGCCATATTTCACCAGTTACCGAATAACCGGTGATCCCTGATTGACTTACTGATGAAGTCCAAAAAATATGTTGTCGACGTGCCTAGCGACACGATGAGTCCATAGGTGATGATACAAAATTCTTCTACAGTGGTGCAGAATGCCCGACGGTAGAATCAGCCATTATTCACCGGTTACCGAATGGCCGGTGATCCCTTATTGACTTATTGATGAAGTCCGAAAAAGATGTTGTCGACGTGCCTAGCGACACGATGAGTCCATAGGTGACGATAAGGAATTCTTCTACAACGGCGCAGAATGCCCGACGGCAGAATCAACCATCATTCACCAGTTACCGAATGACCGGTGATCCCTTATTGACTTACTGATGAGGTCCGACAATGATGTTGTCGACGTGCCTAGCGACACGATGAGTCCATAGGCGAAGATAAGGAATTCTTCTGCAGTGGCGCAGAATGCCCGACTGCATAATCAGCCATCATTCACCAGTTACCGAATGATCGGTGATCCCTTATTGACTTACTGATGAAGTCCGACAAAGATGTTGTCGACGTGCCTAGCGATACGATGAGTCCATAGGCGACGATAAGAAATTCTTCTGCTGTGGCGCAGGATGCCCGACGGCAAAATCAGCCATATTTCACCAGTTACCGAATAACCGTTGATCCCTGATTGACTTACTGATGAAGTCCGACAAATATGTTGTCGACATGCCTAGCGACACGATGAGTCCATATGTGACGATACAGAATTCTTCTGCAGTGGCGCAGAATGCCCGACGGCAGAATCAGCCATTATTCACCGGTTACCGAATGGTCGGTGAACCCTTATTGACTTACTGATGAAGTCCGACAAAGATGTTGTCGACGTGCCTAGCGACACGATGAGTCCATAGGTGACGATAAGGAATTCTTCTGCAGTGGCGCAGAATGCCCGACGGCAGAATCAGCTGTCATTCACCAGTTACCGAAAGACCGGTGATCCCTTATTGACTTACTGATGAGGTCCGACAAAGATGTTGTCGACGTGCCTAACGACACGATGAGTCCATGGGCGACGTTAAGGAATTATTCTGCAGTGGCGCAGAATGCCTGACACGATAATAAGCTATCATTCACCAGTTACCGAATGACCAGTGATCCCTTTTTGACTTACTGATGAAGTCCGACAAAGATTTTGTCGACGTGCCTAGCGACACGATGAGTCCATAGGCGACGATAAGGAATTCTTCTGCAGTGGCGCAGGATGCCCGACGGCAAAATCAGCCATATTTCACTAGTTACCGAATAACCGGTGACCCCTGATTGACTTACTGATGAAGTCCGACAAATATGTTGTCGACGTGCCTAGCGACACGATGAGTCCATAGGTGACGATACAGAATTCTTCTACAGTGGTGCAGAATGCCCGACGGCAGAATCAGCCATTATTCACCGGTTACCGAATGGCCGGTGATCCCTTATTGACTTATTGATGAAGTCCGACAAAGGTGTTGTCGACGTGCCTAGCGACACGATGAGTCCATAGGTGACAATAAGGAATTCTTCTGCAGTGGCGCAGAATGCTCGACGGCAGAATCCACCATCATTCACCAGTTACCGAATGACCGGTGATCCCTTATTGACTTACTGATGAGGACCGACAAAGATGTTGTCGACGTGCCTAGCGACACGATGAGTCCATAGGCGACGATAAGGAATTCTTCTGCAGTGGCGCAGAATGCCCGACTGCATAATCAGCCATCATTCACCAGTTACCGAATGATCGGTGATCCCTTATTGACTTACTGATGAAGTCCGACAAAGATGTTGTCGACGTGCCTAGCGACACGATGAGTCCATAGGTGACGATAAGAAATTCTTCTGCAGTGGCGCAGGATGCCCGACGGCAAAATCAACCATATTTCACCAGTTACCGAATAACCGGTGATCCCTGATTGACTTACTGATGAAGTCCGAGAAATTGTTGTCGACGTGCCTAGCGACACGATGAGTCCATATGTAACGATACAGAATTCTTCTGCAGTGGCGCAGAATGCCCGACGGCAGAATCAGCCATTATTCACAGGTTACCGAATGGCCGGTGAACCCTTATTGACTTACTGATGAAGTCCGACAAAGATTTTGTCGACGTGCCTAGTGACACGATGAGTCCATAGGTGACGATAAGGAATTCTTCTGCAGTGGCGCAGAATGCCCGACGGCAGAATCAGCCATCATTCACCAGTTACCGAATGACCGGTGATCGCTTATTGACTTACTGATGAGGTCCGAAAAAGATGTTGTCGACGTGTCTAGCGACACGATGAGTCCATGGGCGACGATAAGGAATTCTTCTGCAGTGGCACAGAATGCGTGACAGGATAATCAGCCATCATTCACTAGTTACCGAATGACCAGTGATCCCTTATTCACTTACTGATGAAGTCCGACAAAGATGTTGTCGACGTGCCTAGCGACACGATGAGTCCATAGGCGACGATAAGGAATTCTTCTGCAGTGGCGCAGGATGCCCGACGGCAAAATCAGCCATATTTCACCAGCTACCGAATAACCGGTGAACTCTGATTGACTTACTAATGAAGTCTGACAAATATGTTGTCGACGTGCCTAGCGACACGATGAGTCCATAGGTGACGATACAGAATTCCTCTACAGTGGTGCAGAATGCCCGACGGCAGAATCAACCATTATTCACCGGTTATCGAATGGCCGGTGATCCCTTATTGACTTATTGATGAAGTCCGACAAAGATGTTGTCGACGTGCCTAGCGACACGATGAGTCCATAGGTGACGATAAGGAATTCTTCTACAGTGGCGCAGAATGCCCGACGGCAGAATCAACCATCATTCACCAGTTACCGAATGACCGGTGATCCCTTATTGACTTACTGATGAGGTCCGACAAAGATGTTGTCGACGTGCCTAGCGACACGATGAGTCCATAGGCGACGATAAGGAATTCTTCTGCAGTGGCGCAGAATGCCCGACTGCCTAATCAGCCATCATTCACCAGTTACCGAATGATCGGTGATCCCTTATTGACTTACTGATGAAGTCCGACAAAGATGTTGTCGACGTGCCTAGCGACACGATGAGTCCATAGGTGACGATAAGAAATTCTTCTGCAGTGGCGCAGGATGCCCGACGGCAAAATCAGCCATATTTCACCAGTTACCGAATAACCGGTGATCCCTGATTGACTTACTGATGAGGTCCGACAAATATGTTGTCGACGTGCCTAGCGACACGATGAGTCCATATGTGACGATACGGAATTCTTCTGCAGTGGCGCAGAATGCCCGACGGCAGAATCAGCCATTATTCACCGGTTACCGAATGGCCGGTGAACCCTTATTGAATTACTGATGAAGTCCGACAAAGATGTTGTCGACGTGCCTAGCGACAAGATGAGTCCATAGGTGACGATAAGGAATTCCTCTGCAGTGGCGCAGAATGCCCGACGGCAGAATCAACCATCATTCACCAGTTACCGAATGACCGGTGATCCCTTATTGACTTACTGATGAGGTCCGACAAAGATGTTGTTGACGTGCCTATAGATACGATGAGACCATAGGCGACGATAAGGAATTCTTCTGCAGTGGCGCAGAATGCCTGACGGCATAATCAGCCATCATTCACCAGTTACCGGATGACCGATGATCCCTTATTGACTTACTAATGAAGTCCGACAAAGATGTTGTCAAAGTGCCTAGCGACACGATGAGTCCATAGGCGACGATAAGGAATTCTTCTGTAGTGGTGCAGGATGCCCTACGGCAAAATCAGCCATATTTCACCAGTTACCGAATAACCGGTGACCCCTTGATGACTTCAGGACGAAGATCTACAGCAAAATCAGATGATCATCCTGACGGAGATATGAGATTAGACCCTTCACCGATTACCGTGTGACCAATTCCCCAGCAAAGTTGATGTGCAACTGTCATGCTTAGTTTTGAAGATGTTCCTACCAATCAGAGTATCGTTTACCTGTGCGGTTGGCAAATCGCCAGTTACCATGTAATCGGTGATCCCTCGATGATTTGAGGACACAATGATATCAGACAAATTAGAGAATCATCTTGACGGAGGTTCAGATCAGTATTTCTCTAGCTAGTTGTCGTGCAGCTATCATTTCAGTTTCCGAAGATTTGTCTCCATCAGAGTACCGTGTACTTGTGCAGTTGGGAAATTTCCGGGTTTGTTGGTATTCAACGGCCTTTTACCTTGATTGGTTGAGAGTCGTTGGCTTCTCACCCAGTCAGGTCCAAGCCGTTTGAATAGGGGCAGCTGTTGCACCCCAAAATTTGCCCAACACTTCTTTACCTAGCTTATGTTTCATTTCATTCACATTAGCATTATCATTTGCATTTCATTGACGTGTATGCAAGAGATCAGGAGGTATGATTACCAATCAAGAGCTATACAAGATTGTGAGGCTAGCTAAGAAGGTTATTCAGATGTTCAAGGGTTGATATCCTTGTCAGAGAAGTTAAAAGATCCTCAGAGAGAGTGATTGAAGCCAAGAGGGTAGGTCTCCTAACTTGAGAGTTGTGGAGAGCCATCAGATGATTCTGAAGCCATGAAGAGGGACTTGAGGTCTTGAGAGAGCTCATGATAAGTTTTTAAGATCACTTTGAGGCCTAGATAGGTCATTGTGCAAGATTAAGAAGACTCAGCCATGAGTGGTGCAATTATGGTTTGATTGGGTCAACCCTAAGTCAACTGATGATTTGAAGGAGGTTGAGACCTAATTCAAGATCCATGAGATCATGGATTGATGCATTGAGATGTTCTAAGGATGATTCCAAGGTTAACTCATCATGATTTAAGAGTTTGAGAAGTTTTATGCTAGGGTTCCTAAGACTTGACAGTGTAAAATCTCCTAGTTTGACCCCTGACTTCCAGGCCATTTAACTCAATATATGACTGTCATCTCATCTTGACCCCAACATGATTGTTGTAGGGCATGTTCTTATATTTAATTTGAGTGCTAGAAGTCATTGATAGGGTTTATAGAACTCAAGTTATGAGCCAGACAAGTTACAAGTCATTTGAGGCATGTGAATTTGGAGCTTAAAAGTTACCCAACTTGCATGACACGTTTGCCCTAAAAGGATGATTCCTATGAACTTTTGGTAAACATGAATGTTGTTACTTATCCTATTAGATTTCCATAGAGTGCTAGAAGTCCATGATTGGATTTATAGAACTCATGTTATGGCTTTGACAAGTCAAGGGTATTTTGGGTATTTGGGCATTACAGGTCATTTTGAATCATAAGTCAATTACACCATCTTGCAAGCCTCAAATGGATTTTTGTTCAACATGAAAGTTGCTAAAAATGATGTTTTTAGCTTGTCCAAGTATCAAGAGTCCATTTATGTGGATTATATCAAGCATTGGTTGAAGAAAGTTCATATAAAGGCCATTTTAATGAATTAAAAGGTGAAAATTCAAAATAATTGGAAATAACATGTTTTCAAGTAAAATTTGTGGTCAAATTGAATGGAATTGATATTCTAAAGAGATTGGAATTGTCACATTTTTTATTTGAAGTCCATAGCATGTCCATTTGGAAGATTGCTTCACAAGTAAGAAACATATCCAACACATCCCATGGATTGAAATCAAGGGATGGAAACCACTTCATTACATTCCACAAGGGTTAAGTGAATCATTGAGGCTGATTTTGAAGAGTGAACAAGTCTTGAAGGTGCATATCAACATTGAAATTTTGGAAGAAAATGAAAATCCAAAATTCACAAATGGGCTTGGTTTGGGCCTCCAACTTGTTGAAACAGAATATAAATAAGATTTAGAACAGTTTAGGAAGCTTCTAGTGCAAAAATTCGTGGAGAAGCCATTGGAGAGAAGTGAAGAAGAGAGCTTGAAATTGAGATTTCATTTTGGAGAATCAAGGGTTTTCAGCAGGAATTGAGCATCAAGAATCATTCACCATTAACCACTGAAGGTTTCTGCACGATTTGGAAGAGAATTGAAGCCTGAATCCACTGCAATCAAAGTTCAAAGCCAGGTTTTAACTTCTTGAATTTTCTCTCTGTTTATGTGTTTTTAATGAATTAGAAGCCTGCGGTTAGGTTCTCCTTATGATCTAGATGGATTCTGGATGCTTAATTTGAACTTTAGTGACAATTTCGGGTTGACACCATTTTCGGTTGAGATTGATATCTCACGATCCTTGCGTTTTTAGAATGAATGAATGGTATGGTTGAGTTCCTGGTGAAATTTAGGGCAAGTTTCATTTAGGAATCGTGGCGAATGGTTGAGCGTAGAGAGACTTAGGGTTGTACAGGGGTGGCCGGAAAAGCCACCGGCGGCCCTGGTTCGCGCGCGCGTTCTGCAGCTTGCAGAAGTTCGAAAAGGTTTAAGACATAATCGTGTCCATCCATGCGCAATGAAAACTTGACTTGGTCAATCAATCAAGCGTTCTGAACGCGCCACCTACCCCCCCTCAAAACACAACGTTTTGATTAATGAGAAACTTAGGTTTTGTGTCTTCGTTGTGTGAACCAAGAGAGCGTAGGTTCGATACCTCACGCGTGCTTCTTTTTATTTTATTTTTTGAACTGAATTGAACATGAGGAATTATCCATTGCGTTGGGCTTCATCCTTGTATGCTATCCCCATCTCACCATCAGGCCCAATGAGATTTTACAACATGAATTAGTTGCTCAGTGCACCCCTCCCCTGGTTATTTTTCTTGACTGAGTTGAAACTCAGGTGGGCCTAGCGCCTTTCTTGCTACTAACACCCCCATTACCTGGGCCCAAGCAAACTAAACTGGATTTTACTGCTAACTGCACCCCTTCCCTTTATTTCTCTTATTTTTGTTTTCTTTTAATTTTTGTTTTCATATTGTTTGATTTTAATTCCCAAAAAATAGTAAAATTGATATTAAATCTTGAGGAAAATTGTGGATACAATTTAAAATGTTTATAATTTTGTCATGGTTTTATTTTCCATTTTTCATGCATTCTCATTTTATTGCATATTTTTTGGTTTAATATGTGTTTAGTGATGAAATAATAATGTTGTGACTTTGTCCATTTTCTTTCTCCCTCATGGTTCTGAATTTGATCTTGATTTTTTGTATGTTGTTTGTGTACACATTGATGTTGCCTTGTGATTTTTATCATAATTTTTAGATGATTTTAAATATGCTTTTAGTGTAGTTGTTTAGGTGGGCTTTTTAGTGGACTTCTTTAGTGATGCCTTGCAACTTAGGATTTTATTAGAGGACTTAGAAATTGAATTAGGTCCTGATTTTTTAACTGTAAATCATTAGCAAATGCATGTTCCCATAGAAAAGTAATTAGATTTTTATAATGTGTTTTGATATTTTAGATAGAATACTCAATTTGATTGTTCATTTGGTGTTTCAATTTTGGTGGTTGATTCGGAATGGACTCAAAGTTGGGCTTCCTTGCATAGTGGGCTTCTGGATCTTATTGGAGGATATCATGGACATGATGAAGCTTGTGTGAAGTGGCTGGTGGAGCTTGGATTGGAGCTTTTCCTTCTTTTTTGTTAGCTTTGTATAGCTTAGGAGATTAGGGCTTTAGGAGAGAGCTTTAGAAATAGATTTTTCTTCAAATAATGGTTGGTTTCATTCCCATTCCATCCCCATCCTGTGATTCAAAGTCCTAATGTTAAAAGTCTCATCTCTCCTTAGGGGGGATGTGTGACATTTACAATGAGTAGAACTTTTGAGGATGCCTTTCTCTGATGACTAGTTGAGTGTCAGATGGGATTCCTTGGGTTTCCTGTCTGCTTCCCATTATCAAATTATCATCTTATTGATTCTCTTCATTCTTGGTGGAGCCTATTGAAGATGGAAGCTTGAAGATGATAGACTTGAAGAACAGTTAAAGACTGTAGACTGGATTGCTGTCAGAAGATTGCTTTGCTGTGAAGTTGTGGAAGCTGTTGATTTGCTTTCTTGACTGTCTGTTTTCTTTTTGTGCAACTGTATTGATGTGACTTGATTGGTGTGATGCATTTAGATTAGGTCATGTAGTTGAATAAGCCTAAGAGCATACTAAGGGTTGAGCTTCTTCCCTTGCTTGTACTGCATTAGAGGTTGAGTTTCTCCCTCTGCCTGTATTTTTACTGTATGACTTTGCTTGCTGGTATTCGGTAGAGCTCCGCTCCCTTGCCTGTGTGGTTTGTGGTTTGCTTGATGGCATTCTATTTTCTTCTATTATTTTTGTAGTTGTTCATACTTGGTTTGAGGTTGAGACGAGCTTGTGGAGGCTGATGCCCCACACACATTTCCTCCCTCACTTGCATTGCATGCATTTTACAGTTACTTACTGTTTACTGTTTAAGCTGATGCTTTATCTGTTTCTGTATATCATTGACATGATCCCCTAGGAATCTCACTTCCTTTGATAAGGAAGTGATGATTAGAACTTTAGGTTGAAACCTATGCATGATAACTTCTAGGAGTTCCCTGTTACAAACCTCAACCATAGGATGAATCCTTGGCATGACAACATTAGGACTTGATAGTCTCCCCGTAGTTGTCCCCCCCTCTTCTCATCTCAAAACAAACTAAAATACAGTAATAAAGGATAACTAATTTCGTACGTTACAAGCCTTAAGCTATTTGAGAAAGGGTTATTGAAGGGTCACTCTTCAACAGTCTGGATGTTTAGTATGGTACCCTTTGGGTGACATGTGACGCATTCACTCTCAGGTTATAGTCTCTAGTGCGATATTAGTTGCAGAAAACCATAAAAAACAGTTCTTCCGTAAAAGACAGAAAACAAACTTCACACCTTTTTGTTCCGTGGGCCCATAATTCAAAGGAAAGCTTTTCTGAAGAAAAGAGTGTCGTTAACTCCCAGTCCTACCGCAAACGGTAACGCCTAAGTCTCCAAGGGTCGAGCTGCGTACACCAAACTGCTGGAACTGTTTGTTAACCCTACTCGAAAAATAGACGAATTTGAATTCCTGTAATCCGTATTATCCCGAACTACATAAGCTCTGATCTCTCATACCTATTGAGAGTTCGTAGGCACAATACTAACGTATTGGCGAGCCACCTTCCCCCATCACCCACAGTTAGTCGAACTACGTTAACTTTGATTTCTCATTCTCTGATGAGAATACGTAGGCATAAAGTGCGACGCTTTGCCGAGTCATTTTCTTTTCTTTTCAGACCAGCCTTGATAGGTAGATAGTAAAATCAACCCGTCAGATAAACCCAACAAGCATGGATCCCATCGAGTACGATGGACGTGAAGGGTGCTAATACCTTCCCCTTGCGTAACTGACTCCCGAATCCAGACAATGATTGCGATGACCTTGTCTTATACCTTTTCCTCAGGTTTTTCCGATCGTTTCCTTTCCCATTCTGAGGGATAAATAACAAAAGGTGGCGACTCTTCTGTTTTGCCGGCACCTTATTTTCGCGGTAGCGACAGTGATGTATTGCTTCGTCCGTCGAGTATCCAGGCTCCGGTAAATCCCCAATGAAATCATCAGTTACGTCGAGCATTCAGGCTCCGGTCAGTGCATTGAGTATCTAGATTCCGACAGATTTTGATGTGGCCCTATCGTGCGTTGAGTATTCAGATTCTGACGATTCAGAAGATTGTTCTTTGGCCCATGTGGTGTTCAGACCATGGCCAGTTACGTGTTTCCTGAAGCAGAGTTACTTGATTAAGTTTCTCTTTCCCTTGGTGGGATGTTCAAGATATTCATTATGTTCGGTTTCTTCGGAGATTCTATCCCAATCAGAGTTTGCAGTTTATTTCTGCGGTTGGAAAATTTCCAGGTTCTTTCGGTATTCAACTGTATTTTACCTTGATTGATTGAAAGCCGTTCACTTTTCACTCATTCAGGTCCAAGTCGCTTGAATAGGGGCAGTTGTTGCACCCCAAAATTTGCCCAACCTTTTCCTTCTTGTTCTTGCATTAGCATAACATCATCATAGCATTATCATAACATTACATTAGCATTTATGCAGGGGATCAAGTGTGATATACATCAAGAGAGGCCTATCTAGAGGTTTTATTCGAGCTTGAGGAGTCACTAAAGTCACCAGGAAGTGGTTCATGCCCTTGAGAAGTTCAGATGCTTGTGTGGGGTTCATCCCCTGACTTAGAGGCCAACTGAAGATTATCAATGAGTTGGGAAGTCTTGATTTTGGGTGAGATATGTTGAGAAAACTTATGGAGTGCCTTGAGGATCATGGTGGAGCTCAGTCAAGTCATTTTGTTAAGTGCAAGCAGCCATAGTTGGAAGTGTTGCAGCTAGGGTTTTCACCTGGTCAACCCTAAGTCAACAGTGCAATTGAAGATGTTCAAAGCCTATTACTAGGTCATGGAGATCATGGAATGATATTTTGAAACATTTGAGATGTTGTTCAAAGACCAATTCAAGAGAATTCAGAGTGTGAGGAGTTGTTATGCCAGGGTTCTCAGTGTAAAATCCCTTGTTTAGTGCCTAACTTCAAGACCACACAAGTCAAGATAAAAGTCTCACATGACTTTGGAGTCCACATGAATGTTGTAGAGGATTTTCATAGATTTAATTTGAGTACTAGAAGTAATCCATCTGATTTATAGAACTCAAGTTACAAGCCAGACAAGTTACAGGTCATCAGATGAATGTGAAATTTGTCTGCAAAAGTCAACCAGCTTCCATGCCACTTTTGACCTAGAAGGAAGTTTCACCTGACCTTTTGGCAAACATGAAAGTTGTTCCTCATGATCTTAGATTTCCAAAAAGTCCTAGAAGTCCTCCATATGATTTGTAGAGCTCAAGTTATAAGTTTTGCAAGGTAGGGGTATTTTGGGAAACTATGATTACAGGTCATAAAATTACAGGTCAAGTTCAATACTTTGCATAACTCAAATGGACTTTTTTCCAACATGAAAGTTGCTCCAAATGGGGTCATTTGGTCAACCATACCTCAAGGATTCAATGGGCTAGCTCCTAGGTGAAGTTTCATGGAAGGTACTTTGGTGAAATTTTGTGAAATGGCCTAGATTGGAAAGTTACCAAATTTTAATCAAACAAAGTCATATTTGTGCTTATTTTGAATGGAAATCATGTTTTAAGAACAATGGCATTATTACATTTTCATTTGAGAAATTTTATCATGGCCTATTTCAAGATTGCTTCATGGTTAAGGTACACTTTGAATCTAAGCCATTAAGATTGAAACAAGGGCTAATTTTGGACCATTAATCATTCTTACAAGGCAAGATATATAAAAAAATGAGGCCAAGGCAAATGGGGGGATTCATGATCATTTTTCTCACATTTTTCACCACTTCCATAATCAAAAATCCAAAAATCAAATTCCTTTCTCTCCCACTTTTTTGATCATTTCTCATCACAATTATCTTCCACAACAATTATAGAATTGATTCAACATTTGTTTGGCCAAAATTGATGCATGAACATGGCCATAAACCTCCATTAAAGTGAGCTTCAAGTCAAAATTGATTTTTCAATTTTACAATAATTCAAGGCTTTCTTTCCATCCAAACACCTTCATCATCAACTATAGAACGTGTCCACATCATTTTCTCAAAGAATTGGTGGTTGAGTGAGGCTATCGGAAGCCATTTTCGGAGGTATAAAGAATTCAACATAGATCCTTATTTATGATTCTTTCTTGCTCCATTTTTGTTGCATTGCATTGCTTTCAAGGTCTACATGGATTCTGGTACAAACAGAGAACTTTCATGACAATTTTTGGTTCTTGACATCTTCATGGATGTGCACGGCTTTGGAGTTTTAGTCCAAAATAATGCCATATTCTTCATCCCCGCGAAATTTCACTCAAGTTTGGTCTAAAAATCATTGGATTTGGACAAGAAACGAAGGAGATAGAAGCATTCAAAGTTTTCCGGCCAAGAACACTCACCTCCGGCCACCATGTTCAAAGCTTGCTGCATTTTCCCTCATTTTTCTTCATTCAAAGGAAGAAGATGACACAGCCACCCTTGGATCACCCAAAAAATGAAGACTTAGTCCTCACATCCAAGCATCACACGTTATGCCACGTGTCAGGACCTAAACACGGTCATTTTGCATCAGGCAGGGGCTGGGAGAACGTGGGTTCGATCCCTCCCCCTGCCACTTTTGTGTATTCTCACTTATTCACCTCATTTCTTATTGTATTCATGTTCTTGTCCATGTTCTTTTATTTTCTTTTTCTTCATGCTTATTCAAAATACCATGATAAATAGCAAAATTAATCTTTCTGATCCCAATGTTTTTGTGCTGAATCTTTGAGATGTCTAGAAGTTAATAGAATTAGAATTATGATTTTACCGTTTTCTGACATTTTCTTTGGATTTTTTACATTTGGGGTGCCATAAGAATGTAAATACTTGTGTCATGATTTTGTTGATTTTCTTTAACCTACCAATACATCATTTAAATGCCAAATCGTTTGCAGGGTATTCATACACACATTGAGGTACCTAGATATATTCTTACTTGATTTTTATTGTACCATTTTGAAGGGTTTTGAAGGTCTTTCTTTTCCATGTTCTAGTTTGGCTTTCTTTGTGTATACTTGACCTAGTTTCAATTGGTTTGACCAGCTCCTTTGGGATATTTTTGCTATACTTCTCACCCCTGGTTTGTGACATATTGTAGGGCATTGGAGATTTTATTTGGAATTTTTTTTATATCATTTACTATTTTTCCCATATTTTTGTAATTGGACTTGTAAAATGGACTTTCAAGCGGACATTGGTTTTCTTTCGGCTCCAACGGCCTCGAGTTGTTGATGTGATGAGCGCTATGCTTCCTATTTCTTATTGTAGGCATTGTATAGGACTTGTAGATCATTGGATGGTTGTTTTTATCATACATAACTTGCCCATTAGGTACCATACTTTCATGATAGTGCGTTATGATTCTAAATCGTGGTTTATGTACGTCATTCATAGGTTTCTGTTGCCTTGTATCTCTTTATATTCACTTGTGGCCAAGATTTCATGTTTATAATAGGCCACCTTCCATTCATTATGGGCTTGAGGTTGAGATGGTTCTTCCTCCCTCACTTGCATTGCATGTTTACCTTTCTACACTTTGCATTTCATGTATGCTTTACCATTGTTTTCTTCTTCTTCTTTTGTCTTCCTTCCCTTAGGATTTCCATTCTTTCTTGCTGAAGATAGAATGTGATAGACATTATGATTTTTAACCATGCATGACAACAATAAGTAGTTCCCTCCTAACCTTGACTATAGGATGAACTTTGTATGACAACTACTAGGTTTTGAACTAGTTTCCCTTTAGTTGTGTTCTTTCTCTTCTCATCTTCAAATATTCTTAAAATACTTAATAAAGGATAACACATGTTGTGTGTTACGAGCCTTAAGCACTTGAGAAAAAGTTATGGGAGGGTTTCCCTCACGTAGCTTGAATGTTTAGTGTGGCACCCTTTGGGTGACATGCGACGCATCCACTCTTAAGTCCAAGTCTTTAGTGCAACACGAGTTACAAACAAAAATCAAAACACTTCTTCATAAAAGACATGAAAACAAACATTCAACTTCATTTTGTCCTCTTGGACCTTATTCGAGAAAACCCTTTTTCTTAAAGGAGAGTTCTGTTAACTCTTGGTTCCGCTGCCCACGGTAACGCTTAAATCTCCGACGGTCGAGCAGCATACACCTAGTGCCAGAACCATTTGTTAACTTTACTTGGATAAAACACTTGAACAACTTGTGTTCTCCGTAGCCCGAACTACGTTTGCTCTGATCTTTCATGCCGTGTGAAAGTACGTAGGCACGAGATGCGATATCTCGGCGAGCAACCTTTCCCCCTTTTACCCGTAGTTAAGCGAACTACGTTGACTCTGATTTCTCGTTCCAGACGGGAACACGTAGGCATAGAACTGCTGTGTTATGCCGAGTCACTTTTCTTTTCTATTGTCCTTAAGCCTTTAGCTAGATAGTATTAATCAACCCTTCGAGATAAACAATTAAGCCTGGATCCCGTCGAGTACGACGGACGTGAGGGGTGCTAATACCTTTCCCTTACGTAACCGACTCCCGAATCCAGGACTTGGTTGCGATGACCATTCCTTTCCTCTTTCGTTAGGTTTTATCTGAGCGTTTCCTTTCCCTCCTTTGGGATAAATAACGCACGGTGGCGACTCTTCTGTTTTGCCGGCGTCGATTTTCGCAGTAGTGACAGCTGGCGACTCTGCTGGGGACTGCGATGGTTCCCTATGCGAGTCTCGCCTTGGTTTTTCTTCCTAGTTGTCTGGGTCATCCCCAGCATACACAGGCAAGGGAGACAAACTCAACCTTCATCCAACAAGTAAAGCCAAACAGTAACAGACAAGCAGAGGGAGACAAACTCAACCTCTAATGCAAACAAGCAAAGGGAGGCAAGCTCAACCTTTCAATGCACTTAGGCCTAGAACCAACTACATGAAAGCCTATTCTAATGCAACACACCAAATAAGCAGTCACACAAATACAGTTAAATAGCAAACACAGCAGAGCAGCACAACAACACTCCAGCAGCCTGACAGTCTGTCTTATAGTCCAAGTTATCCGTCCAAGCTATCCATCAAGAGAGAAGGGAATAGGGACTTCATCTTCAAGCTTCAACTTTCTCCATCAAGAGATGATATAAATCAACACAAAGATCATTCATTGATGAGGGGAAGCATGATGGAAACCAAGGGAATCCATCATGGCACTCAACCACTCATCTAAGATTAGTATCCTCAAAGGTTTTACCTTTTGTGGTAGGCCTTTAGTCCTTCCAAAGGAGGGACTAGGCTCCCAAAAAGTAACCTTGCATCATTGGATAGGAAATGGAATGTAAACCAAAGCAAACCACAATTATGAAAAAGGAAGAAACTCCTAAAGGCTCTAAAAAACCTAATTCTACAAGCTCTAAAAGACATTCTCCAAAGGGAACTAATGCACCAAATTAAACCTTAATATTCAATCTACAGAGGCATCAACATGTCTACTAAACCATTATAAAAGTTTTGGAAACTTATCATGAACTAAAGGTCACTTTTGAAGTTCAACTATGGGAGGTACTATGCTAGAAGCATCCTACAAACAACCTAGATGTAAAATCTAACTAAAATAGTAAATCAACTCTTAAAAATCTATAAACAATTCTAATAGGTCCTAAAGATAATAAGAACCTATGGTAAAAAATCCAGGGCCTAAATCAATGTTTAAGGACACTAATGAAATTCTAAACCAACAGTTGTCAAGTGAAGGTTCAAGTGGGGAAAGCTCTAAAAACCTAGTTCAAAACTATGCTTAGAAGCATTTAAAAAATGTAAGAAAAATCACACAATATACTACAATGTATCAACATTCACCATATAAAAAATCAGAGATTAATATGGATTATTGAAAGAGAAATAAAATCACAAAGCATGGCATGTAATTTTTCAATTACTAAAAACATATTAAAATGGAAAAAATGCAATTAATTGAAAAATGCATGAAAACTGAAATTAAAAAATATGACAAAATTCTAGACATGTTAAACTAGCTACAGGATTTATTTTCCAAATTTATTGAAGCATTTAAGTATTTATTGTGAATTAAAATCAAACAGCCATCAAAACAGAAAAATTAAAGAAAAAGATATTAAATGAAGAAACTACAAGGGGTGCAATTAGTACTGTTCCTACGTGCTGTTCCGTTTGTGCCACGCCGTGGGGTGCGAATAGCGCAGTCTAAAGCCCAACTGAGTTATTAAAAACTCAGTATTTCATGCCATGCGAGAAAAATAAATCGTGAAAACTGATCCTGGCCGTGCGTTGAGATGATGAAGTCAATCGTGAAAACCGATCGAACGGCTGTGATGAATTCTGGGAATTAAAACAGCAAAACGGAGGGAAATACAGGTGGTGGTTCGCGCGGTGGGGGTGCCGGCCGGAGATGAGCTCCGGTCATCTTCAACCTCTAGCCAAAATTGCAACTTTCTTATTACTTAACCAAAACTTGATTTTTTTTAACCAAACTTGTGTATTTTTTCGTGTAGAATCCAAATATCCAATTTGTTTTCGCTTTCCTCCATTAAAACTCAGAAATCTAGAACATCCAAGAATCACTCAAGAAAATTCAACTTTCTCAAAACTCAAAATTTAAGATACTAATCTCTTCCTCTCACTTCCTACATCATGAATATCAAATTCTTTTTAATTTTCATCCACTAACAAGAGAGAAAATCAAACTACAACCTAGGGTGTCAATTCTTGAAGTTTCATGGAACTTAACCAAACTAATCCTAAAAGCTTCTACACACTCCAAGGATCATAATTATGTAAAAATGGTGCAATAACTCATCAAGAACAGAGTGTACGGATGAGAAGTAAGAACCTTGTTCGGAGCTTCAATGGTGGAGTGTTCTTGCACGAATTCTTGATCAAAGTTGTTCAAAATCGTTCAATGATGCTTGGAGAAGCTTCTTGAATCCTTAATTCCCTCTGAAATGGCTTCAAAGTAGAAATTCCATTTTCACCTCTAACAAGCTTTTTTCAAGTGCTTCTTACCTCATTCAAGCTTTTCCAATCACCAACCTTGCTATGAATTCATCCAGAAACTTATATAGACTTGTTTTGGATCCTTATTTGGCCCAATTGTGGCCCAATTCATTCAATCCAAAAAATTGATTTTCCTCACTTTTTCCTTTGTAATTTCCATGAACATGGTGTGTGGAAGCTTCCAAATTTGTTCATATCAGTTTCTTATGATACAAGGAACATGTAGGGCTGAGATTAATGCCTTGGAAGTGAATGGATGGTTGATTTTGAATTTGTGACTTATAGTTCAAGAAACCATGAATATTCCCATGTAAATGAATCCATTTCTGATTTCTGGTTTTGCCATTGTTCTTAAAATATTATTTGGACTCAAAAAATGCACCAACATGACATAAATTCATTTAATTGGCATTAAATCCAAACTAGGCCTTTTCAAACTTCTTTTCATGAAATTTTCTCCAAGCATTTTCCAATCCAAGCCATGTCAATAATCCCTTGAGGTTTGATTGACCAAATGACACCATTTGGAGCAGCTTTCATGTTGGAAATATTTCCATTTGAAGTGTGCAAAGTGGTGAACTTGACCTATAATGAAAATGGCCTATAATCTCACTTTCCCAAAATACCCTTGACTTGTAAGTCTCATATCTTGAGTTCTACAAATCCAAATGAGGACTTCTAGTACTCTTTGGAAAGCTAAGATCACGAGGAACAACTTTCATGCTCACTTGAAGTTGAGGAGAAACATCCTTCTTGGTCAAAAATGGCATGGAAGTTGGTTGACTTTTGATGATTAAAATCACATTCATCTAAGGACCTGTAACTTATCTGCCTCATTACTTGAGTTCTATAAATCCAATGAGGGGCTTCTAGTACTCAAATTAAAGGTATAAACATGCTCTACAAGTTTCATGTGGACATCAAAATGAGATGAGACTTGCATCTGGAATTATGTGGTCTTGAAGTTAGACACTAAACCAGGGGATTTTACACTGACAAGCATAGCAACCCTAGCCTAGCAACTTCTCACACTCCTGAATCTTGATGAAATGATCTTGGAATAATCTTCTATGTGTCTCAACACAACATCACACGATTATAAAGACTTGGAATTGAGTCTTAATCTCCTTCAGTTCAACTGTTGACTTAGGGTTGACCAGGTGAAAATCCTAATTGCACCAATCTTGACTGTGGCTTCACACACTTGATATAATGACTGACATAAGCTTCAAGATGACCCTCAAGGTCTCCCACGAGCTCTCACAATGTTCTCCACCCATAACCATGGATTCAAACTCATCTGACAATCTTCAAATGACCCCTAAGTTAGGAGGCACCCCACTCTTAACCATGCACTCATCATTGAGCCTTGACACTCTTCTGATAATGATAAGCACTTGATAGCTCGAATATAACCCCTTTTGAATAGGCTTAGACCTTTGATAGCCTTCTCTTGATAAACACACACCTCTCAATCCCTTGTTCATGGACTATGGTATGCAAATACTAATGCTATGAATGCAATGATAAATGCAATGAAACAAAAGCCAGCTAAAGCAAAAAGTTGGGCAAATTTTAGGGTGTAACAGCTGCCCCTATTCAAACGACTTGGACCGGACTGGATGAGAGGTGAAGAACCTTCAGCCAATCGAAGTAAAAGGAGATTGAATATCGACAAACCCGAAAGTTTGTAACCTGCGCGAACACAAAACAGCGAATGCCAACCAAGGGTTGGAATACCGATATGCCATGGATAATAATCCAATATAATCTGCAATTCATCCAAAAGATGCCAACCAAAAGTCGGGAAAATGCACGGAGGACACCAACCAAGAGTTGGAACGACCAAAGGCCAACGGATACCAACCAAGAGTTGGGAAACAACCAAAGATACCAACCAAGAGTTGAGACGAAACCGACAATAAATACCAACCAAAAGTCGGGACAGCGAACTCGGAATACCAACCAAGAGTTGGAACAACAAACAAAAAGGGTACCAACCAAAAGTAGGGGTGACAAAGCCTCGAATACCAACCAAGAGTTGGAACAAAGATCAACGGATACCAACCAAGAGTCAGGATAACGTCCAACAAGTAACAACCAATAGTTGGAAAACAACTAGAGGATGCCAACCAAGAGTTGGAAAACGAACCAAGGAATACCAACCAAGAGTCGGACTAACAAACCATGGCTACCAACCAAGAGTCGGGATGAAACAACCAACAGATACCAACCAAGAGTCGGGATGAAACAACCAACAGATACCAACCAAGAGTTGGAAAACAAATCTCGGGAATACCAACCAAGAGTTGGAAAATCACTACAGATACCAACCAAGAGTTGGGAAACAAACTCTGGAATACCAACCAAGAGTTGGGAAAAAAAGGTATTAACCAATAGTTAGAATCACCATGGAACACCATTGATCAAAGGTCGGAAAACAAGCTGTTAACCAAGAGTTAGGATTGCTGGGGAAACAAGGGATACCAACCAGGAGTTGGGATAACATCTACTGCAGGGGATAAAGTCCGACCAGAAATCCGGAACTAAAACGGCTAACCAATAGTTAGAATCGATGGGACCTACTGACCGGAGATGAATTGACAACAGCTAAAATCTACAACCAAGAGTTGGGAACAAGCAACTCTGCTGTGGAGGAACAGGACTACCACCCAATTAAGGGCACAACGTCCAAAGGAAAACTACCAACCAATAGTTGGAAGCGTCAAATAAAGACCACCAACCAATAGTCGGAACTGCGAGGAAAATCACCAACCAATAGTTAGAATCAAAGCATCAACCAATAGTAGAAACCGTAGAATAAAGCCACCAACCAATAGTCGGAACAACGAGGAGACTGCCAACCAATAGTCGGAACAACGAGGAGACTACCATCCAATAGTTGGAAGAACCAAAGAGAAACTATCAACCAATAGATGAAACCGGCAAAGGACTACTATCAACCAAAAGTCAGAACAATGAGGAGGACTACTGTTGCACCCTAAAATTTGACCAACCGGTTCCCATATATGGTTTATGTTTCGATACATTTTGCAGTCGCATTCGCATACGGCATGCACTGCATTTTTATCAATCAAGATTGATTTTTATCAGGATTAGAGCCCCCGGCGTTTCAGGCAGTACAGGCCTGTCAGAATAAAAGTCTGTTGAGAATTGGTGCTCATCTCCCGGGTTTTCAGACCATCTCGGTGCCCGAGTTCCGCTACGGTTGCGTAATTGGGTTTTAATCGATTTAATCGGCTTCCTGGCATTTTTAGGTTTTTTCTGTCATTTTTCAGGATTTTTTAATGCATTTAATGGATTTTTCTGGATTTAATAGTATTTTTTAATATTTTTTAGAGTTTAAATAAATTTCCTTTTTCATTTTTTAAAAATTAATATATTTTTTAAAAAGATTTTTAGATATTATAGTTTTAATAATTTTTAGATATTAATTTTCTTTTAATAATTTTTAATAGATAAATAGTTTTTTTAAAAGAGTAGATAAAAAGAAAAAATAATAAAATAGAGAGTATTGTTTTTTAGATTTTCATTAGAGCTTTAATTTGTTTTTTAAAAAAATGTTAATAGTTTTAAGAAAAATAGAGATTAAATGGTTTTAGTTTTTTGGATTTTTATTTTTCAGAATTAATTAGGATTTTAATTTTCATTTTTAGGATTTAATTAGATTAATTAGATCTTAATCTCCTTTTTAGATGTTAATTAGGGTCTTAATTGAGTTTATTAGAGTTAGTTAGGGTCAGAGTATTATTAATTGCAATTTAGGCTTTAATGACAGTTTTAATTTTCGTTAGTCTTAATGGAGTTCTTTTAATTAGGGTTAATCATGGTTAATTAGGCTTAATCAGATTTTAATTAGTGGTTAATCATTCATTAAGTCTCATTTAATGGGCCGTGTGTCAAGTTTTCTGGAGGCCCAGTCCAGCTCGCGCCAGGCGTCGTCCGTATAAAGAGCCACGCGTGCGCTTCTCAGGGTTTTCCTCTGGACGCCACGTTTCAGTCTGAGGGTCTCCCACCTCACTCTGCCTTCACTCCCTCAGTGCCACCTCACCAGCCATGCATGCTCACGCGTCTCTCCCCAAGTCCCCCTCCGCACGCAAACCAGTAATATTTCAACATACCATAATGGAAGAGCTTTCAAAGAAATCACAAGATAGCAGCATATATAGTAATAAGCACATGCATAACCAAAAATACAAACCAGTAATATTTCAAGATACCATAAAAACCGGAAAAATTTCAAAAGTCCTAATTCACCCCCCCCCCCCCTCTTAGGCATACTCTGTTCTTACAATTGGTATCAGAGCAGGTTAAGGTAACCTGTTCCTAACGATTCAGTATGGCTTCCGCAAGTACCAACCCGGTTTTCAAAGATGGTGGAAGTAGTAACAAGCCACCACTCTTTTCTGGAGAATACTTTGATTTTTGGAAAATCCGTATGAAGGCACATCTTGAGGCTCAAGGAGATGGTATATGGGAAACCGTTGAAACTGGTCCACATGTTCCTACAAGTGTGGTAAATGGTGTTGGAACCCCAAAGATTAAATCCTCATATGATGAAGATGACAAGAAGAGAATCTTGAATGAGAAGAAAGCAATCAACATACTTCAAAGCGCTCTCAGTATGGATGAATTCTTTCGCATATCACAGTGTCAATCGGCAAAACAGATTTGGGATACCTTGGTAGAAACGCATGAAGGAACAACAGAAGTAAAAAGATCAAGACTTAACACGTTAAGTCAAGAATATGAGATGTTCCGTATGCAGCCCAGTGAATCTATTGTTGCCTTGCAAGAGAGGTTCGTTCATCTAACAAATCACCTGATTGCTCTTGGGAAGACCTTCACCAATGATGATCTCAACTTAAAAGTCCTAAGATCCTTGACAAGAGAATGGCAACCAAAGGTGACCGCCATTTCGGAAAAGAAAAGTCTTTCAACAATGACATCCGCTTCATTATTCGGGAAACTTCAAGAGCATGAACTGGAACTTGGAAGGCTTGAGAAACATGAAAGTCAAGACAAGAAGTCCAAAGGAATTGCCTTGAAGACTGACACAAAGGATGACAAAATTGACGAATCTTCCGAAGACGAAAATTTCATGCTTCTAGTAAAGAAGCTTGGTAAGTTTTTTAATAATAATAAAACTTCTTCTTTTTCTAAAAAGAATAGACATTTCAGGAAAAAGGAGGCATCCACATCAAACCAAGAAATTACATGTTACGAATGTGGGAAACAAGGTCACATAAAGCCAGATTGCCCAAAACTCTCAAATAAAGGAAAATTCAAGGGCAAGAAGGATTTCAAAACAAAGAAGGCTTATGTCGCATGGGACGACAACGAAGTGAGTTCATCATCGGAATCAGATAGTGATGAAAGCGTAAATATTGCCTTAATGGCCTCTCACCATTCCGATGACAAAAAAGAGGTTAGTAGTAATTTTTCTGTCTATGATAATGATGCACAAGAAGTTATAGATGAACTTCTAAAAGAGTGCAAGACTTTGTATAAAGACATCTCATCACAAAAGAAAAGAATTTTACTTTTAGAAAAACAAAATCCTGATCTCTTGAAAAATATTGAAGATGAAAAACAAAAAGTGATGGATGAAAAACAAAGTCTTGTATGTAAGAATTGTGAGTCTTTGTCCTTTCAAATTGTTCAACTTAAAAGAGTTTTAGAAAGATACGAAAAAGGTTAAATTGGCTTGGAAGAGATTCTTAAACATCAAAGGTATCCTAATGATAAAAGTGGATTGGGATATTCTAAATTTTCAAAACCAAGCACCAATAAGACCATTTTCGTAAGAGCAAGTGAACAAATTGTTAAGGAAGAGACAATCACTTCTAAAATTCAGCATCAAAATCATAACAAGAAAAGAATTAATAAGAAAAAGAATTATATTCCTAGATATAGAAGTCATTTTCAACCTACATGTTTTTATTGTGGAATTAAAGGGCACACACCTAATGCCTGCTATGTACCTAATATTGGTATTACAAAGGGGCATTATGTGTGGGTGGAAAAGGGTACTAACTATCAAGGACCCAAAGCAATTTGGGTACCTAACACTACCTAATTTTGTTTTGTAGGTATGCTTGAAGACAACCACAAATCAATGGTATCTTGATAGTGGCTGCTCGAAGCATATGACGGGAGATATAAACAAATTTTCAAGTCTATCATTAAAGGCCAAAGGATACGTCACTTACGGTGATGATAATAAAGGAAAAATTCTTGGAGTTGGAACCATTGGTGCACCTCCATGTACAATTATCGAAGACGTTCTTTTTGTTGAAGGCCTTAAGCATAACCTGCTTAGCATCAGTCAATTGTGTGACAAAGGGTTCAAAATCAACTTCACAAAGGAGGAATGCTTGATCGAACACGAAGTCACTCATGAGATTCTGCTAAAAGGTAAAAGATATAATAATATTTTTATGATCTTTTTTGATGATTCTTCCTTGAAGGTAAAATGTCTTATGGCAAACAACAACGAGGCATGGCTTTGGCATAAAAGATTTGCTCACATTCACATGGAGCATCTAAACAAATTAATCAAGCATGATCTGGTTGTTGGGCTTCCGAAGATAAAATTCATCAAGGATAAATTATGCGATGCATGTCAAAAGGGAAAACAGACCAAGACAACTTTCAAATCCAAGCAAGTGGTTTCTACATCAAGACCACTTCAATTGTTGCACATGGATCTTTTTGGTCCATCAAGAACGAAGAGCTTTGGAGGTAGTATTTATGCTTTAGTTATTGTTGATGACTTTTCTCGATATACCTGGACAATGTTTTTAGCGCAGAAAAATGATGCGTTCAAAGCATTCAAAAAGTATGCAAAACAAATTCAAAACGAGAAGTCACTCACTATAGCCTCCATAAGAAGCGACCACGGTGGAGAATTTCAAAATTCAGACTTTGAAGAATTTTGCGAAGAAAATGGAATTTCTCATAATTTTTCGGCACCAAGAACTCCTCAACAGAACGGCGTCGTAGAACGGAAGAATCGTTCACTAGTTGAACTTCCTAGAACAATGCTCAGCGACACAAATCTTCCAAAATATTTTTGGGCAGAAGCAGTAAGCACGGCGTGCTTTGTAAGCAACCGCATGAATATTCGACCGCTACTCAAAAAGACTCCGTATGAGTTGTTCAAGGGAAGGAAACCGAATATATCATTCTTCCACATATTTGGCTGCAAATGCTTCGTTCTCAACAACAATAAGGACAATCTCGGTAAGTTTGATGAGAAATCCGACGAAGGTATATTTCTTGGTTACTCTCTTTATAGTAAAGCTTTTAGAATTTTTAATAAAAGAACTCTTACCATTGAAGAGTCTATTCATGTTTCGTTTGATGAAACTAAACCCTCGAAAGAGGATAATATTGTTTTGCATGATGATGATGATTTTGTAGATACTCCACAAAATGAAGAAATTGTTTCAAATGATCAAACAATATTACGAGAAGATGTTACTCAAGAAAATCAAGATCTTCCGAAAGAATGGAGAACACACAAAGATCACCCAATTGATAAAGTTATTGGTGATATTAGTCAAGGTGTTGCAACTCGACTTAATTTAAAGGATGCTTGTCTCAACATGGCGTTTGTATCTCAAATTGAACCATCAAAGATCGATGAAGCTTTAGGCGACGACCAATGGATTATAGCAATGCAAGAAGAACTTAATCAATTTGAAAGAAATCAAGTTTGGACCCTTGTACCAAGACCAGAAAATAAGCATATTATAGGAACCAGATGGGTGTTCAAGAACAAACTTGACGAGAATGGGATTATAGTTCGTAACAAGGCAAGATTGGTCGCACAAGGCTACAACCAGGAGGAAGGAATTGATTTTGTTGAAACCTTCGCTCCGGTAGCAAGGTTAGAAGCAATTAGATTACCACTTGCTTACGCTTGTTCTATGAATTTTCAGTTATTCCAGATGGATGTCAAAAGCGCTTTCCTGAATGGATACATTAATGAGGAAGTCTACGTCAAACAACCTCCGGGTTTTGAAGACTTCAAAAATCCCTCACATGTTTTCAAACTGAAGAAGGCTCTCTACGGTTTAAAACAAGCACCACGAGCATGGTATGATCGCCTTAGCAACTTCTTATGTGAGAAAGGATTTACAAAAGGAAAGGTTGACAAGACGCTGTTTATAAAAATGATCAAGGGTAACACCTTGTTATTACAAGTCTACGTCGACGACATCATATTTGGATCAACAAACAAAGAACTCTGCGAAGAATTCTCACTCATGATGCGAGAAGAATTCGAGATGTCCATGATGGGAAAGTTAAATTATTTTCTTGGACTACAAATCAAGCAAACCAAGGATGGAATCTTTCTCAACCAATCCAAGTACTGTAAGGAATTAATAAAGAAATTCGATATGGATAGTTGCAAGATGATGTCTACTCCTATGGGATCCGGAACGTATGTTGATCAAGATGAATCTGGTACTCTAATTGATATTACTAAATATCGAGGTATGATTGGTTCATTACTATATTTGACGGCAAGCCGTCCTGACATTATGTTTAGTGTTTGTTTGTGTGCGCGCTTCCAAGCAAATCCGAAGGAATCACATCTCACTGCTGTGAAGAGAATTATCAAGTATCTCAAAGGAACGACCAACGTAGGATTATGGTATCCTAAAGGTAGTACTTGTTCTTTAGTTGGTTATTCTGACGCTGACTATGCAGGATGCAAAACCGATAGAAAAAGTACAAGTGGTACATGTCACATTCTCGGAAATGCTCTAGTATCATGGGCCTGCAAAAAGCAAGCTTGTGTAGCACTCAACACCGCCGAAGCAGAATACATCGCCGCAGGAAGTTGCTGTGCACAGATTTTATGGCTGAAACAACAACTTCTGGATTATGGTGTTGACCTCAGATGCATTCCTCTACGATGTGACAATACTAGTGCCATAAATATCACAAAGAATCCGGTTATGCATTCCAGAACAAAGCACATCGATATCAGGCATCATTTCTTTCGAGATCACGTATTAAACAGAGATGTTGATGTTACTTTCGTCGACACACACAACCAACTCGCCGACATCTTCACCAAGCCTTTGGCAAAAGAACCATTCTACAAAATTCGGAGAGAACTTGGGATTCTTGATGAAGGTGACATCTGATCTTTTTCGCTATCATATGTATGCATTATTTGTGATATGTTTTCATGTGTATGCATTCTGTTTTTAAGTATTTTTCAAAAATTCGAGCATGTTAATCGATTAACCATATGAGTTAACCGATTAACAATGTTGAATTTTCAATTCTGATTAAATTTTTTAATGTGTTAACCGATTAACCTATATGGTTAACCGATTAACACTGTTAATTTTTCAAAAAAAAAATCAGAAACGAAAATTAATTAAAAATTTTGAAAAATTGTATATTTTTTTAATATATTTTGTGTGGTCCATATTCTCTTAAATATCCAAATCCATATCCAAAATCCATATTCCCTCTTAAAATCCTAACTTCTCTCTCCCACTCTCAAAAGTTGGAAAAACTCCGCACAACTTCTCAAACCCTAACTTCCTCAGAACCCACAACCATCCATGGCTTCAGCATCAAACCGCAGCAAGGGAAAACTTCCAGAACATCATTCTGCATCAGAATCAGATGACGACAGTATTCCAATGGAAACCACCAAAAATAGACGGATGGATTTCAAAGTTCGTGTTCGTCAACTTATGCCGGTAAAGTATGTGAATCTTCGAGCTTTTCCTGCAATATCTTTTGATTTTCCTACTCTGTTGGAATATCAGCGTATCGACAAGTTCGTCACCGACTCTGGTATTATCTATCCTGATCTGGTTAAAGCTTTTATGAATAAAATGTCTGTATATCTGGACATGGATGAGAACCACATGATCCGGTCCACCATTAGAGATCATGAGTTTGTTGAGAATTTATCCACCCTTGCTAGACACCTTAAGATTCCATCAAAAGGATGCTTCCTGAGGAAAGGTGTAAACCATGTAGATAGACCCTGGGCAAACTATGATAAAATGGAGTATTACTATCAGATTTGCAGGTTCCCAAAAGAAACTGTTATTGCAAACTCTCGCACCGCTCGTATGTTGTGCTATGCCAAGAATCTGACAGTATCTGATCGAATGCTTCACTACATTATCTGCTACGTCCTCATTCCAAAGGACTCAAATCACTCTCAGATCAACGACTTGGAAATGCAGCTGATCTTTGCTATTAAGAATCGCATCAGAGTCAATTGGATTTTGACTATTATGTATCATCTGCAGCAACAACTTCATTGCATTACCCGGTTGTCGTATGCTCGCTTGGTTTCTAGAATTCTGGAATTAACTGAACTTGACCTCAACAGAGAACCATCCTCAAAGATGAAATCAACAACTAATGAGATCAATGAAATTAATATTGTGAAGAATACTGGAATCATCAAGGCGGCTGACGGTACCTACAGGTATACTGATGACGGTCCTGTCCATCACGCTTATCCAATGCCTGAAGGGGGTCTTACCAGTGAGTTTCTCTACACAACCATGATGAACAAGCATCGAGAATCCATGAATATGCATAGAGAGACCTCCCGAGCAATTGCCCCCTCAGAAACCTCATTCTTAACCCTCCACATTCCAACACCCGAGTTGTGGACGACGAGATTGAATAAGAGGTTGATAGTGATGAAGAAGAAGAGGAGGAGGATATGGCGGATGAGGATTTTTAGAGAATATGATGCTGCTGTTGTTTTTATTGCTTTGCTTTCTAGTCTTAAGTTTTTATGCTTTCATTTGAACTATGTTTTATTGTAACAAGTACAATTTCTATTTGCTGCATTTTATATGTACTACTGTTTGTGCTTTGTGTTTACTTGGCTTTGCATGTGCTTATTACTATATATGCTGCTATCTTGTGATTTCTTTGAAAGCTCTTCCTTTTTGCTGATGTCAAAGGGGGAGAAGAGCTTGGTTCTGTTAATATCTCTCTGTGTGCAGATTTTTTTCCTCTGTTAAGATAGGGGGAGTTGCTAGACATAGGGGGAGAATCAGATCAAGAATCAAGAAATATCGCACAACATTTTTGATTGCCATCATCAAAAAGGGGGAGAATGTAGAAGCATGCTTCAATCTCAAGTTTTGATGATGTCAATACTACTCAAGGTCATCTCTTGATTGCAAAAAGACAAGCCGTTCAAGGATCTCAAGATCAAATCAAGATATCTTTCAAGTCAAGCTACATATGGAACTATGATTCTTCCAGACTTGGATGCATTACTGGTATATCAAATTCTACCCTTATAATTTGATATACAAGTGTTCAAAAACATTAAGCATTTTTGCAAAATACATAAGCATGTTTTTGAAACCTTAGAATTGGTATAACATTAATTTTAAAAAACATTTTTCTGAAAATTAGCAGTGTTAACCGATTAACCATATAGGTTAACCGGTTAACCAATTTGAATTTTGAAATTTCTGGGCTAACGTACCAGTGTTAACCGATTAACCATATGGGTTAACTGATTAACACTGAACGTACAATGAAAAATTGCTTTGTTTCAAGTTCAAAAATTATTTAAAAAATTATACCATTTCATATTTTTGATGTCTACTCAATGTACCTTTTTGAAAGGGTATTTTACTCATATAAATTCTGAGTTTTTCAATTTTGAAAATACAACCCAACAAATAAAATTTTTTCAATCTCCAAACACTTTCTACATTCATTTTCAAATTGTTTTAGAATCAAATTCACCATTTTCAAAAACTTTCATTAAGTGTTCATATGTGCATAAATTTCATATTCATCCTTGAACACTTGTATTGAAAATTGTAAGAGTGAATTCTCATTACACTTGTATTGAAAATCCAGGATTGTTGGACACAAGGGTGAGTGTTTACAAGAGGATTGTTCTTGTACACTTGTTAGTTTTATTGTTTGATAGTAGGCCTCACCGGTTGATGGTGTGATAGGTTGTACTTTATTAAACAATAGTGAAAACTCTCTTTCATGTTGAAAGAGGAGTGGAGTACTCTCGGATTGTGAGGGGAACCACTATAAATCCTGGTGTCCATTGTTCTTTTATTTTTCTTCTTCTACTTTCATAACCAAAAACACAAACCAGTAATATTTCAAGATACCATAAAAACCGGAAAAATTTCAAAAGTCCTAATTCACCCCCCCCCCTCTTAGACATACTCTGTTCTTACAAAAGTCACACGTGTCTCGTCCTTGTTCACCCTCTCACACTCACCGACCGGCATGCAATTGCCGGCAACCACCACCGGAGCCGCCGCAACGACCTTCTAACTGTCACCAGACCACCACAACGGTCGTTGGAAAATGCAATTCACCGGAAAACTCATGTGTTCTTCAATTTTTTTCCAGCAATCTTCATGCAATCATCATAATCTTCACGTATGTTCATCGTCCGTTCTTGATGTTCATCATCATCTTCATAACTTTTTCCAGGATTTCTTCAAAGAACCTTAGCAACCTTCATCCAAGATTCATCTTCGTAACTATTTGCATGAAGAACATTCATCATCCCAGAACCTTCAATGAGTTTCATCCGCTTCCGTCGTCATCTGGTTCCAGACCGCCACCAAATCAACAAGAACATCATAGCCTCATCATCTCGTTTCCAGATTCATTGCAATCTCCGTCGGATCTCATTCATTTGTTTTTTAGAACATTTATCCGTTCATCTGCATCTAGATCTTCATAGATTTTCTTTAAGAAAAAACCTCGCCAGATTTGGATCAAGAACGAGATTTCCAGAAATCCAACAATCTACATAGAACACTCGCCGTTCATAATCATATTTTCCAGATCCTTCAGTTCTTCTCCAAGAATGTTCGTCAGTTCTTCATTATTTCCCAGATTCTCCAGATTATCTTCATGAATCTTTCAACATGCGCTTTCATCATTCTCCTCTCGTACAAGACTTTCTCTAGCAGCGATTTACAGGTCTTCAATAACCGGTTGTTCGTCCAAGCCTTTTCTTCAAGATCCTCCAAGATCTTCTAGGATCTTCATCGTCTTCATCTCGTTCTCCAGAAAGGTTAAGATCCACAGATCTTCGGTAATGGAGTTCCAATGTATAAGAATGGAAACAGATGTTTGATCTTGAGTTTGAGCAGAGAGACCAGAGGCAGAGAGAAGTTGAGAGTGGAACGGCGGAGGAAGGTGAACAGTGAATTGGGAGAGGGATTAGGGTTTGTTTGTTTCAGAATGTGAAAGAGGGAAGAGGCTGAGTGTTTGGGCGTTGGGCCTCTAAGCCCATTACATTTTTGCCATACACCCTCCGTTTGCTTCTAAACCCCCTCGCCTGGTTTGTATTTTGGGTTTGGGCCTAGTGCATTTTCTGTTTGCACCCCCCGTTGAGGGCCCAAGAGGATTAACAAACGAAATATGCGCTATTCGTACCCCCCAGGTTTTTTTTCATTTTTGTTGTTTTTCTGGATTGGTGGACTGGGCCCAGCGCGTTGCTAAGCGCACCCCCCTCCTAGGCCCAGAATATTTCTGAAGTGCATTAGAACTGCTGGTGACACCCCCCTGCTCCATTTTTTTAATTGAATTTCTTTTTATTTCTTTTAGTTTACACATAGTTACTAAATAAATCATAATAAATCAGAAAATGATCATTTGGATATGGGACTTTTCCCACACTTCAATAATTGTCTCAAGAATATTGTGAAAAAATAAAAATATTATTTTAGGTTTTTTCCATTTATGGTGATTTTTCAAACTTAATTGCTTTTATTTTCATGTTTGTTTGTACATATCATTTTGTGAATTTTGTTTGGTCCTTTAAATTCATATTTTGATCCCATTCTTTTTGTGGTAGTTAGATTAGGACATTAATTTCCCCTTGGATTTATTTCATATTTTTGTGAATTAACTTTGATTAGTTTTGATCAGAGAACACTAGGTTGGTATAATTAGGGTTTAAATTCAACATAGGTGCATTCTAATATTTTCTTTTGGGGTTTTTAGCATGAATTAGGTTATGGGACATATAGGGTATGTAGGGTAGATATAGAAATCCCCGTAGAATAAATCTTAGAATTTTAAATACTATTTTACTATTTTCTGTATATTCTGCAAATAAAGTGTTTGTTTGGTGTTCCCACTTGGGGTTTTATCTGTTTGCTTGGGCTTTTGGGCTTTTATTTGGGGGTGTGGGCTTGGTTTGAGCTTGTGGAAGCATGAAGCATCAACGGAAGAGTTTGGATGCAAAGATTAAAGTTGATGTATGAAGATTGCTTGGAGGTTGAAGATGTTGATTGAAGACTTAGGAGAAATAGGATAAAATAGGAAGAGCTTAGAATAGACAAATTCTTCTGTCAAACATAGAGTGCATCGTTTGCCTCTATCCTATCCAATGACATAAAGTCCTCCTTGGGAAGCTCCATCTCTCCTTAGGAGGGATGAGTGGTATGCCCCAGTGAGTAGAACTTTGAGGATACCTGTCATTTGCAATGTTAAAATCTTAGTGATTTCCTTTGGTTGTCATTGGGTTTCTTAACATTATATCCGGATCTTGTTGAATGATTCTCCTTTGGAGGTGCTTGTGGAAGCTGAAGGTGAGATATAACTTAGAAGGGGGGGGGGGGGGGGTTGAATAAGTTTAGAAAATTAATACTTGAAATAAATCACACAATTATTTTTATCCTGGTTCGTTAAACAACTACTCCAGTCCACCCTTCCAGAGTGATTTGTCTTTCTCAACAAGGTCTTAATCCACTATTAAATCAAACTGATTACAATAGTATCACCTAAGAACTACAGTTCTTAGTCTTCTCAAGAGCTACTGATTCACACTGAATCCTCTTAAGGAAAAACCTTTACAAACAATGTAAATGAAATACAAGAGTTTTTAATGCTTCTATAAAGCTATAATCACAACAGTGATTTTTCTCTTAAGATTTAAGTACAAAGATTCTATGAAGAATAAGAATGAGAGCTTAAGAATATTTGATTTCTTTTCAGCAAGTGTATAGCTCAAGAGTGTGTAACTGAAGAATGAAGTGAGAGGCTCCTTTTATAGGCAACTGAATTTTCCACGTTGAAAAGAGAGTCCAAAAGGTCTGAGCCTTTTTGTCTTCACATGTACTGACCTTTCCTTAAAATAGATGGCACAGATAAATCCTTTTTGTCTGTGTAAGTGTGTCTAGCACAAATAAGGAAAGAGACGTTGAAAGACTCCAACGGATACATTCTTGAAAACACTTCTTCAGTTTCAGCAAGTTCTTCAGAGTCTGAATGGATCAGAGTCTTCTGATGAGTTTCAGAACTGTGCTGTATCAGAGTCTTTTGCAGCTTGTGTGCTTCTAGCGTGTTGATCATCAGAGCATCTTGACACAGAACTTCAGTACTTGGCAGCGTAGGTACTTTCAGAAACTTCTGTAGATCAATGCTTTGAGAAACTCTTCAATCAATATTCTTCTATTCTTCTGATGCTTCAGCTTCAGATGCTTCTGATTATCTTCAGATGCTTCTGACTCAGAATGTTCTGGAGCTTCTTTCTTCAGATCCTTCTGGAGACTACGCTCAAGATCTTCTGTAAGGAGCAAGCAGATTCTTCTGTAAGATGCATCTGGCGCTTCAGATTCAGAATGACTTCTTGTATTCAAAGACAGATTTGCTTCTAGAGAGTCAATATAATTTTAATCTGCAGTAAAACTCTTAAACAAATTTTAGAGTATATAATTCTCAAATATAAATTTCCTAATAGTTATCATCAAAACAAAGAGTAATTATTAAGAACCAATCTGTGTTCTAACAATCTCCCCCTTTTTGATGATGACAAAAAGTATCAGAAATTTTATTTAATTGAACTTAAAGAATTATAACTCCCCCTGAGATGATGAATCTCCCCCTGAGTTAAATATGAAACAAGAGTAGAAACTTCCCTTTTTATCTTGAGTAATCTTCAGAGTCAGATCTTGTCTGTCTTGTAATAATCAATGGTCAGAATATCTTGCAGATATAAGATTCAGATTTTGATAAAGAATAAATGATCTGAGAAACTCAGAGGTTCTTTATAGAGTGTTCTTATCAAAAGTTCTGAAATAGTCAATTAAAATATTAGAAGGAATAGATATGTCTGAAGATTCATTCTAGTGAAATTATATTAAATAGTTCAGATCTTTATTTTCTCCCCCTTTTTTGTCATAAGCAAAAAGTAAAAACTTTGAATAAAGACAAGTAAAAGGAATAAAAACAGATAATTCAATGGAGAATAACAGTCTGATTTAATTAAAGATAACAGATCAAAAGGTACATCAGAAGATATTACAAAACATTCAGATGCAAACATAACAGATGCACAAACATGAGAAAAAAAATCTAAGTGGTTTTAGACAAAAGCATCTTCAAAAGGTTTGTGATCTCAGATTGTGATTGCTCTTGCTTTGACATGAACTTAGTGATTGTCTCATTCTTCTCATCTTGTTTGGTCATCCATTCTGACATGTCCTCAGATTTCTTGTCTTGCTTTGCCATCCAAGATCTGATTTCAGATTGACCAGCTTCCAGAGCAGCAATCTTGTTTGCCAAATCTGGATTCTCTGTCTTGATTTCAGATGATGGAGGTTCTGTATCCGGAATAGAGTCAATAGCCATATGTTCTGGAGATCCTGAAGAGGGTTCTACCAGAGTCATAGTTAGAGTAGGAGCAATTGGTTCTGGTGGAGGAGGAGGTGGAGGAGCATCCAAACACAGCAGAGGCCCAGTCTGGTTATCAATCCAGAATTGATTTCTTGCAGCTCTGAGCTTAGCATCATCAGAACAGATGTTCTTCAGATTAGAAGCTACAGTGTTGAATCTATTCAGAAATCCTTTCCAGATGATTTCAGTCTCATTTACATCCATAGATTCAGAGCATCTTCTTTGAATAGTACCTAAAGACATCTGTAATTCTTGCAAAAACGTTTGAAATAAATGTTCAATATTAAGTCTGGGAGGAGGTTTGAGCAAGGTTTCCAGAGTCATCTGTTTAGGCTTTGGAGTTGGTGGTATCAATGATTTTGGAATGGAAATCAGAGGAGGGGGAACATATGGAAAGAATGGAATTTCTGGTTTCTGAGGAAGGGATCTGTTTAAGGCATTAATCAGATTGGGTTGAGGTCTGGTGCGTGGGTAAACATCATCAAAGACTGCATTAGAGTATGGTATAAAAGCAGATTTTGATGGTTTATCAGATGCAACTGTGTTGTCAGATGCAGAATGCAGAGCTGAAACAACAGCTTTACCAGATTTATCAGATATGGTGGCTAAAGATCCTTCATTTTCCATAGATTTAATATATGAAAGGATCACAGATGGAAGGGTTGGTGAAAGTTTAGGTTTCAGAGGTGTCAAGGGTTCAGAGGGCTCAACTCTATCATAAAAATCTTTAAGTTTAAAACCATAAGATAAATTATGATACAGAGAGGACACTTGAGCACAAGAGATTCCAGATGATGATGGTATAGATGAAGGAACAATCATCTCAGATGAAGGTTCAGGTGGAGGCATAGGTTCTGGAATTGTAGTTTTGGTAGGTACAGATGTTTCAGGTTCAGGGTCATGAACAGGATATTTGTCAGATGGATTAATCAGAAAGTCAGGGTGAATGTCTGATTCAGGTGAATTTGAGGATGTTTCTGGTGTACAAGAGGTAGAAGAAACTTGAAACACTGTTTTTAAAGGAGTGATATCAAGAACTTCTGTCTCAGGGATGTGAGATGGTTCTGAAGGAATATCAGGTTGTTGAGTAGGTGGTTCAGATGAAACAGGAGCAAAAGTTACTTGAGTGGGTTCAGAGGTAACAGTTGCTACAGGTTCAGAAGATTGAATTGGTGAAGTTGGGATGACAGATTCATTTTGTGGTTGATCTTCTGAGGTTTGTTTTTCTGGGAGATTTTCTGTTGTGGGTGATGCAGATTTTTGTTTTTCAGAATTTTGTGGTAGTTCTGATGGTTGTGTTGGTTGTGGTTCTGTTTGTTGTGGAACAGTTGATTGTGGTTCTGTAGGTTGTGATTCTGTTGGTTGTTTTTCTTTAGGTTGTGGTTCTGATGGTTTTGGAACAGATTTTGATGATTTTGGAGTGAAGTGTTTGATGTGTAATTTTGGTTGAGGTGGTTTTGAAATGGGAGCAGTGGATTGTTTCTGAGGTGATACAGAGCTGGGGGCAGCAACAGATGTAGTTTGAGTAACAGGGGGTTTGGGAACAGACTTAATAGAATCATTTATAACAGCAGTTTTAGAAGAGACAGAAGCTTTAGTACCTTTGAGTTTAATCCTCTTAGCAGAGACAGCTTCTCCAGAGTCCTTTCTCTTCAGAAGATCCTTGGGACTTTCAGCAATCTTAGCCTTCTTCTGGACAGGTTCAGATTCTGCTGCAGGTTGAGATCTTTTCCTCTGAAGTGGAACTTCTGCTTCTTCTTCTTCTTCTCCTGCATCTGGCAGGGGTTGCTTGACAAGTTGAAATACATTTGCAGGTACAGGCACTCCTTCTATTTTGCATCGTTCTATACACATCAGAACAATGTGTCTAGGTTCTTCAGCAAAAAATAGAGGAAAATCTGATACTGGAATCCTTTTATTCAGATCAGACATGTTCAACTTCTTTGGAGCAGTGGTAAGTTCATCTACAATCTTAAGTCTCAGAAGGCTCTTAGCGTTCAGAGGCTTTCCCATAATGAACTCAAGTTCCTCTGTTACTCCAGCTTCATACAGAGCAGCCACTAAACCATTTTCAGTGAGAAGATCTGAGAGTAGCCTTCCAAAAGGTATCCAATTCCTGATCTTCTGAGTCTTTTCCTTCACAGATTCTCTGGATGCATTTATGTGATTCCACAGATGCATGAACAACAAGTAAGGAAGATCTACCTTATTACTCTGACTGAGGCAGTACATAAAATAGATCTGCTCATTGTTGACATAATCTGGGGAGTTTGTTGATTTTCTGTGATGAATACATCCCATGAAGATCTTGGCCCAGATCTTGTATTCTGGTTTCAGATCTTTGAATTTGTTGGAGGCTTGTCCAGCAGTCATAACCTCATCATAGACCTCATCCATATCAACACGTCCAACTGGCAGATGTGAAACACCATCTGTTTCTTCATAACCAATCAGTTTTCTAATAAGATCCTCTGTGATGATGATCTCCTTTCCCAGCACAGATGACAGAATGAACTTTGGATACACAGATGCATGGATCCAGAATTCCTTAATAAGCAAAGGGTAAACTGGTCCAAACAGTCTATCAAAGTATTTTACCCAGCCTTGAGCTCTAACAATGGAGCGAAAATCAAACCCATTTTCAGCCAGTGAGTCAAACTCGACCATGGATTCACACAATACTTATAACTTTTCAATAGGTGTGAGAAGAGTTCTCTGAGGAGGAATGTAAGGATTAGCACCAAGATTGTCTGAAGTTACAGCAGCCATTGTTGATTGAAACTGAGCAGTTGTTGAAGAAGAAGACGCCATTGAAAAATGCTTTTTAGAACACTTAGGTTTTGGGTTTTTGTGAAGAGAGAATAAGAGATGAAAATGCATATAAATTCTGAGAGTGAAAAGTGTGAAAGTGAAAACACTTCAAGTATTTATAGTAAACACATAGGCACACCAAAGGACAGAATTAAAGCACGTTTGAGAGCATTAAATGAAAAGAATAAAACCATTTCAAATAATAAATGCTTCTGACAGATTTGGGGGGAAAATCAAGAATTTAACTATTCAAATTTCACCTCAAATGTCTTTTCAGTTGTCCACACGCCACCTCTTCAGATTTTGTGGGACACGTGTTTGCTTGCATGCTGTTCTGAATTCTCTCAAGAAATGAAACGTTAGCCACGTTCAGATCTTCTAAAGATGGTCAGTTCAGATTTTCACATCAGAAATAATAATCAGAATAGAACAAATGAACATATGAAATACTTCAGATCATTAAACAATTTGCATCTGAGAGATTGCTTCTGATAAGTATTACTCTGGACAAAAATCCATACAAATATTTTTCAGAATGAACTTAAATCTATCCTCAGCAAGGGGTTTTGTAAA
The DNA here is from genome assembly GCA_963859935.3 of Lathyrus sativus. NCBI lineage: Eukaryota > Viridiplantae > Streptophyta > Magnoliopsida > Fabales > Fabaceae > Lathyrus > Lathyrus sativus. The sequence continues at coordinate 418,952,475 of OZ012737.1, forward strand.
AATATCTGCCCATTGATGATCTGTATCAACAAAGGCTAAATTTATGATTCCCTTCTGAACATAGTCTCTGATGAAATGATGTTTAATTTCTATATGTTTTGCCTTAGAATGCAAAATTGGATTTTTTTGACAAACATATAGCAGAAGTATTATCACAGAAGATAGAAAGATTACTCTCATAGATTTGATAATCTTCTAATTGACTCTTCATCCAGAGCATCTGAGTACAACATCCAGCAGCAGCAATGTATTCTGCCTCTGTAGTTGATAGTGCTATGGTAGGTTGCTTCTTGCTGTACCATGAGATCAGATGACTTCCAAGAAACTGACAGCTTCCAGAAGTGCTTTTACGCTCAACTCTGTCTCCAGCATAGTCAGCATCACAGAATCCAACTAATGAAAATTCATCAGATCTTCTGTAACACAAACCCATGTTAGCAGTACCTTTCAGATACCTTAGAATCCTCTTAACAGCTGTTAAGTGTGATTCTCTAGGATCTGATTGGAATCTAGCACATAAGCAGACACTAAACAGAATATCTGGTCTAGAAGCAGTCAAGTATAGAAGAGATCCTATCATACCTCTGTAGAGTTTTTGATCTACCTTCTTACTTACCTCTTCCTTACCTAGAGTGCTTGTAGGATGCATTGGAGTCTTTGCCATTTTGCTATCAACCATGTTGAACTTCTTCAGAAGCTCTTTAACATACTTGGTTTGATGTATGTAGGTGCATTCTGGAGTCTGATTGACTTGGATTCCCAAGAAGAATCTCAATTCTCCCATCATGCTCATTTCAAACTCTTCCTGCATACATTTAGCAAACTCCTTTCCAAGCGTAATATTTGTTGATCCAAAAATAATGTCATCTACATAAATTTGACAAATCAACAGATCTTTCTTAACAGTTTTACAGAATAGAGTTGTATCCATTTTTCCTCTGATAAAATTTTTCTTCAGAAGGAAATTGCTCAACCTCTCATACCAAGCTCTGGGAGCTTGTTTTAATCCATATAGGGATTTCTTTAATTTAAAAACATGATCTGGAAAGTTTTCACTTTCAAATCCAGGAGGTTGATGGACATATACTTCTTCTTCTATAATACCATTAAGAAAGGCACTTTTAACATCCATCTGATACAGAGTGATGTTATTCTGTGCAGCAAAAGAAATCAGAAGGCGTATAGATTCTAACCTTGCCACTGGAGCATATGTCTCAGTGTAATCAATACCTTCTTGCTGACTGTATCCCTGAGCAACCAGCCTTGCCTTGTTCCTTTCTACTTCTCCCTTTTCATTCAACTTATTTCTGAAAACCCATTTTGTTCCAATAATATTGAATCCTTTGGGTCTAGGAACCAGATCCCAAACTTCATTTCTGGTGAATTGATTCAGCTCTTCTTGCATAGCTATAATCCATTCATTATCTTCCAGAGCCTCATCTACAGATGTTGGTTCTATTATTGACACTAAGCCAAATAAAGAAGATTCAGAAGTTCTGAGAAATGATCTTGTCCTTATTGGATCATCTTTCTTTCCAATAATCACATCTTCTGGATGAGATGATTTGATTCTGGAAGAAGATCCTCTGATAATTCGTCTTTCAGAAATTTGCAAGTTGTTTAGTTGGGAAATCAAAGGTGTAGCATCTGGAGTTGCTTCAGATTCTTTGATATTTGTCTTTTCTGCCTCTGATCCTTCAGAGTCTGTGAGAATCACTTCTCTATCTGCAGAACTTTCAAACTGCTTTGGCTTTTCAGAGCCAAGCTTATCATCAAATCTAACATGAATAGATTCTTCAACAATCTGTGTTTCAGTATTGAATACTCTGTAACCTTTAGAGCGTTCAGAATAACCAAGCATGAAACACTTCATTACCAATAGTGCCAGATCCAATGATCTTGCCCTTCTGGTTCCCTCCAAACTTCACGTCCCCTCCAGATCTAAGTTCCAGGCTTTGGAACATAGACCTTTCTCCTGTCATGTGTCGTGAGCATCCAGAGTCCAGGTACCATGACTTTAGGTACCCAGATCTTCTTGGGTCCTTTGGGGTTAGTTGGTTTGCAAGTTTGTCTAAACTTCTGTTTTGCAACATAATGTTTATTCTGACTTGCCCTTGATTTAAACACATAAGTACTCTTCTCAGAGCTTGTGTGTTTAATGTCATTCAGATGACCAAATTTGAATTGAGAGTACAGAGGTGTCTTACTGATAACAAGTTTGTCAACAGGTTTTGGATTGCTTCCAGATGAATACTCATATCCAATGCCTCTTCTGTTGTTTCCACTAACACCATAGATCATGGAAGCCATCTTGCTTCTGTCTATGCTCTTAGTGAGAAACTTCTGAAAACTAGAGTCATATTTTTCTAAAATATTTTCACAAGACTTAGTTTCAGAATCAGATTCTTGTTGAGTTTTATCAAAGTCATTTTTGATTTTTAAATTTATTTCCTTCTGCTCAACAAGTTCTGCTTTCAGAAGATCAATCTCAGATTCAAGATTGCTTTTCAGCTTCTTGTATTTGAGTTTGATGTTATTGTAACTTTTAAGAACTTCTGTTAAAACTTTAATGAGTTCTTCTTTGGTAAGTTTGGCCATTACCTCTTCTGCATCATCATCAGATTCAGATTCTGATTCATATCCAGAGGTACCTTCTTCTTGATCCTCTGTCCTGGCCATCAATGCAACGTTTGCACATTCTTCTTCAGATTCAGAAGATGACTCACACTCATCAGAGTCATCCCATGTTGCCATCAGAACCTTTTTCTTCTTGTTGAACTTCTTCTTAGGTTTTTCTTTCAGAAGTTTAGGGCAGTCATTCTTGTAGTGCCCAGGTTCTTTGCACTCATAGCACACCACATCTTTCTTGGCAGATCTTCTGTGACTAGAATATTCTTTCCTGTTGTCAGATCTTCTGAAGTTGTTAAACTTCTTTCCCTTGTGCTTCCAGAGTTTGTTAATCCTTCTGGACAGCATGGACAACTCATCTTCTTCTTCAGAAGAAGATTCTTCAGAGCTTTCTTGAATAACCTGCAAAGCTTTAGCAGTTTTGTTAGATTTTAAAGCTATGGATTTACCTTTATCTTTCTTCTGGGGTTCATCTTCTTCCAACTCAATTTCATGACTTCTCAAAGAACTGATGAGTTCTTCTAAGGAGATCTTGTTCAAATCTTTTGCCATCTTTAATGCAGTCACCATTGGTCTCCATCTGGTGGGAAGACTTCTGATGATTTTCTTGACATGATCTGACGTTGAGTAGCCCTTGTCCAGAACTTTCAGACCAGCTGTAAGAATCTGAAATCTAGAAAACATAGTTTCTACATTTTCAGAATCTTCCATTTTAAATGCCTCATACTTCTGTATGAGCGCCAGAGCCTTTGTCTCTTTAACCTGGGAGTTTCCCTCATGAGTCATTTTGAGTGATTCAAACATGTCATGAGCAGTATCTCTGTTAGTAATCTTCTCATACTCAGTATGAGAGATTGCATTAAGCAATATAGTTCTGGCTTTGTGGTGATTCTTGAAGTCTCTTTTCTGCACTTCAGTCATTGATTTTCTATCAATCTTTTTGCCATCCTCTCCAGTAGGATGTACATATCCATCAATGACCAAATCCCAAAGATCAGCATCATACCCAAGAAAAAGACTTTCTATTCTATCTTTTCAGTAGTCAAATTTTTCTCCATCAAACATTGGAGGTTTGGTACTGATCCTATCCTTCTCTTCATATTTATTGTTGATTGAATTATCAGCCATGATAACAAATAAATATATAGATCAAAGTATATCTCCTCTAGATCTTTACTGACACAGTTAAGTGATAGCACACTCAGAACCGGAGCTCTGATGCCAACTGAAGGTGAGATATAACTTAGAAGGGGGGGGGGGGTTGAATAAGTTTAGAAAATTAATACTTGAAATAAATCACACAATTATTTTTATCCTGGTTCGTTAAACAACTACTCCAGTCCACCCTTCCAGAGTGATTTGCCTTTCTCAACAAGGTCTTAATCCACTATTAAATCAAACTGATTACAATAGTATCACCTAAGAACTACAGTTCTTAGTCTTCTCAAGAGCTACTGATTCACACTGAATCCTCTTAAGGAAAAACCTTTACAAACAATGTAAATGAAATACAAGAGTTTTTAATGCTTCTATAAAGCTATAATCACAACAGTGATTTTTCTCTTAAGATTTAAGTACAAAGATTCTATGAAGAATAAGAATGAGAGCTTAAGAATATTTGATTTCTTTTCAGCAAGTGTATAGCTCAAGAGTGTGTAACTGAAGAATGAAGTGAGAGGCTCCTTTTATAGGCAACTGAATTTTCCACGTTGAAAAGAGAGTCCAAAAGGTCTGAGCCTTTTTGTCTTCACATGTACTGACCTTTCCTTAAAATAGATGGCACAGATAAATCCTTTTTGTCTGTGTAAGTGTGTCTAGCACAAATAAGGAAAGAGACGTTGAAAGACTCCAACGGATACATTCTTGAAAACACTTCTTCAGTTTCAGCAAGTTCTTCAGAGTCTGAATGGATCAGAGTCTTCTGATGAGTTTCAGAACTGTGTTGTATCAGAGTCTTCTGCAGCTTGTGTGCTTCTAGCGTGTTGATCATCAGAGCATCTTGACACAGAACTTCAGTACTTGGCAGCGTAGGTACTTTCAGAAACTTCTGTAGATCAATGCTTTGAGAAACTCTTCAATCAATATTCTTCTATTCTTCTGATGCTTCAGCTTCAGATGCTTCTGATTATCTTCAGATGCTTCTGACTCAGAATGTTCTGGAGCTTCTTTCTTCAGATCCTTCTGGAGACTACGCTCAGGATCTTCTGTAAGGAGCAAGCAGATTCTTCTGTAAGATGCATCTGGCGCTTCAGATTCAGAATGACTTCTTGTATTCAAAGACAAATTTGCTTCTAGAGAGTCAATATAATTTTAATCTGCAGTAAAACTCTCAAACAAATTTTAGAGTATATAATTCTCAAATATAAATTTCCTAATAGTTATCATCAAAACAAAGAGTAATTATTAAGAACCAATCTGTGTTCTAACAGAAGCTTGGTAAAGAGAAAATTGAAGCTTATTGAAGTATGAGTAAGCTTGTTGAAGCTGGTTGCTTGTTGAAGCTGGGGTTTTGTTGCTTGTTGAAGTTGAAGTCAGGAGCTTGTTGAGGCTGGTTACTGGTTAAAGTTTGAGCCATTTGAAGCTGGTTGCTTGTTGAAGCTGGGGTTTTGCTGCTTGTTGAAGTTAAAGTCAGGAGCTTGTTGAAGCTAATTACTGGTTAGGGTTGGAGGTTGCTTAAGCTTGGAGCTTGTTGAAGTTAATGTCTGCATTGAGGATTAAAAGCCTATTGAGGATGGAATTTATTGAGGATTTTAGAAGAGGAAGCTGGTACCTGGTAAAGCTAGATATCTGTTGAAGAATAAGGTTTTGCTGGTTGGAACTCAGTGCTTGTTGAAGCTGAAGATTGTTGAAGGATAAGAGCTTAGCTGGAGCTTGGATATCATAGGATCTTGCCTCAAGTGGTAGTTGTTAACCTTTTGCTGTGTATCAATTGTGGCTGCCAGAGCTGGTGCTGTTTGGACTGTTGCTGTCAGAGCTGTGGCTTGTGTTGTTTGCTGTAGGAGCTGGTGGGGGGCTGCTGAGCTGGTGTTTTTCTTTGCTGTATTGTTTGTTAATCTTCCTCTGAGGTTTGAAGTGAAGTTGTTTCACTTTGCCTGTTGTTTCCTGCTGCATTCATGCATTTTACTGCTTTACTGTATATATGCTGTTGCTTTTCCGTTTACCCCCTTAGGACCTCTGTTTCTCTCTGCGCAAGAGAGGAATATGATAGACATTAGGTTCTCATCCATGCATGACAACAGTAGGGTAGATTTTGATCCCCTTTTTCAACCATAGGCTTTTTAGAGCTTCTTTCTATTCTCATCTCAGAACGTTTCAAAAACACAGTAATAAGGTTAATTGATGTCGTACGTTACGAGCCTTAAGCTATTTGAGAAAAGGTTGCTGGAGGGTCACTCTTCAGTAATCTGATCGCTTAGTGTGTTACCCTTAGGGTGACATACAACGTAGTCACTCTCAAATCATAGTCTCTAGTGCGTCAGAGATTGCAAACACACTAAAAAAACACTTCTTGCGTAAAAAGACTGAAAACCAATCAAAGTGTCATTTTTGTACGCTTGGACCCGTAATCAAGAGAAAACCTTTTTCAGATGGATAAAAGATAAACAGACAAATATGTGTCTTCCGTGGCCCGAACTACGTTTGCTCTGATCTTTCATGCTGTATGAAAGTACGTAGGCATAGGATACGATATCCTAGCGAGCAACCTTCCCCTCCTTTCCCGTAGGTAGGCGAACTACGTTGACTCTGATTTTTCGTTCCAGACGGGAATACGTAGGCATAAAGTGCGATACTTTGCCGAGTCATTTTATTTTCTTTTAACCCCAGACCTGTAGAATAGATAGAATAACAATCTGTACTAGAAAACAAGCGTGGATCCCGTCGAGTACGACGGACGTGAGGGGTGCTAATACCTTCCCCTTGCGTAACCGACTCCCGAATCTAGGATTTGGTTGCGATGGCCATTCCTTTCCCGTCTTTGCGGTAGGTTTACTTCGAGCGTTTCCTTTCCCTCCTTTGGGATAAATAACGCACGGTGGCGACTCTTCTGTTCAGCCGGTGCCGATTTTCGCAGTAGCGACAACTGGCGACTCTGCTGGGGAAGCGAATATCCCCTAGGCGAGTCAATCCTAGTGCTTGTTTTCCCGTCGTGGGTGTTGTATAGATTTACTGTTCTGTCTTTACTTTCCGCATTTTATTATCAGCTTTATATTGTTATTGCTGTCGTGGGAAGGGGGTAATCTGTTGAGAAATAAGTCGAACCTGGGCTTGAGGTTACACATAGATTTAGAGAGAGAGAGTAGTGGTTAGCCTGCTTTCTTAGCTCACACCAGCTAGCCGCGAAATCTCACTCGGACGAGATTCTCTTTGATGCTTCTTGCCTGGCCCTTAGGGCTCGACAAGTTGTCTGACCCGAGGATTGTCGACTCCGGGAACCTATCAATTGGAAGTTGGCTGAGGAGGGCCTCTTCAAGACGTGATGATGCCACACCTTCTGGGTATCGTATCATCAGTCTTGAAAGTATGTGACGCCCACGACCGCATAGGATGTCGTACCTTGTGTCAGTTATTAGGACACCTATTTGTGAGAGGGATTGGGACATGCAGGTGACTTGACCTCCAGATTACCGGTTTTCTTGATTGAGGTTCAATGGTATTTGAGGACAGAGTTATTGGGTCTGTCAGAGACCAGGTTGGAGCATCGTGGATGGTCTTGATCAGTTTGTGGGTCTATTTGAGGCCAATATTGTGGATTGAGCTTCTCATCCAGGGGCTGTGATCCCGTATTTGCTGCATATTGCATTGCATTTGCATAAACATGTTTGCATCATATCACATATCATTCTCCAGCTAGCCAGAGCTCTTATCCAGCCGTTGCTTTGATTCTAAGGGTAATTCTCCGGTGATTGGTCTGAACAAGTGTTGATTGGTAGAAGACGACCAGGGGGTTGAGATAGATTGGGGCAGAATTAAACAGCGAAGTCAGTTGAAGGTTGTTGGTAGCTACGTCAGAGAGCGACTTCCGGTTTATTGATACCTTGTCAGGGTTCACTGTAACGTCCAATCCTTTGTATGGTTCTCTGCATGACGAAGACTTCCCGCAAGTGAACCACCTTACTGCAGACCAGTTTGTACAACCTCCTGTTAGGGACCGAGATCGACGTGAGCAGTTTGTTGTCCGCAATGAACGAGTGTCTCTTATCAACAGTCAAGGTGTTGTTTGCCCTGTGACGAATATCCGAAGACAGATCCCGGTAGTCAGGAATGAAGACCCAAGATCTCTTGAGTATGATAGAAGGCTCCGGGTGTTGGAAGAACAAATTAAAGCCTTGAAGGTCAAAGATGCTGTTAACCTGAATGCTGCAGGCATGTGTTTGGTTCCTGGCCTGGTGTTACCTCCTAAGTTCAAAGCGCCGAGATTTGAGAAGTACAAAGGGGATTGCTGTCCGAAACAACATTGGGTGATGTTCTGCCGAAGAATGATGTCGTTTGTGCAAAATGACAAGTTGATGATTCACTGCTTTCAGGATAGTCTGACTGGGGCATCTTTGCGTTGGTATATGCAGTTAGAGAGTAATCAGATTCGATCATGGGTGGATTTAGCCAGAGCTTTTCTGAAGCAGTATGATTACAACCTAGACGTGGCTCCTCATCGCATGCCGTTGCAAGAATTGTCTCAAGAGGACAATGAACCCATCAGGAAGTATGCACAGAGATGGAGAGAATTTGCTGCCAGGGTACAACCGCCGCTTTTAGACCGAGAGCTAACAAGCATGTTTGCAGACTCACTGCAGAGGCCGTACTGCGAAAGAATGCTTGGACCTCCGTTAAGATTCTCGGACTTGGTAGTACTTGGAGAACGCCTTGAGCATGCCATCAAAATCGGGAAAATTATATTATTTCAAACAGTCAGGCTAGTGAAGCTGTACCACACTGAAGAAGGAGTTGTGATCAATGCAATCATGCCAGATGTTGGATACCCTCGAGATGAATTGGTGAAGTCTGTTGGATCAGTATCTCCTGTACCTTGTTATGTTGGACAGACAACTGTGTCAGGGGCACCCTATCAGGAACGTTATGTCACTTCTCTTGCAAGTCAGCGAACTCGTGGTCGAGGTTATCAGAATCAGCGTCATAATTAGAACAGGCCTCGTACCAACTTGGAATGAAGGAATGCTCCTTCCCACCCAGTGCCTATGCCGTATAGCCAGTTGCTGCCATCTGTGGTCCAGAGTTCTTTAGTGGAACCGAAAGCTCCTAAGCCTGTTCCCGATAATTACCCTCCTGGGTACAATCCACACGTTCGGTGTGGTTACCATGGCGGATCTCCAGGGCGCTCAACTGAAGATTGTGATGCTTTTCAGGCAAATGTACAACAGTCGGTCAACTAAGAGTGCATCTCCTTTCCAGAGGAAGTCGTGTTGGTTCATACCAACCTCTCAGCTATTTGAGCTCGCAGATTTAAAGGGTTTATTTTCGAGAAGCCAGTGGTCCAGACAGGCCGACACCCTCAGCATTGGCAGTCCTCAGACATTTTATCATTTGCATTTGTAGTTTCTTTTCTGTTAGTTACTACTTGCTGTTAAACATTGTTTGTTTCAAATGGTAATATTGATAAAGTGACTATGCATTTTCTGAATTAATCATGTCGCTGTCGCTCGTTTATTGCATTGCACTGACGCTTGCATTTTATTTACTCCACTTCATCACTATGATTAGCAAAGATTGGAGGGAGGATGACGAAACTGAATACTCATAACCGATGATTGTATGCTTTCAGATAAAACCGTGCCGATGACGTACAAGGCATTGTTTCAAATCCCCCAAACACTGGAGATATAAGGAGTTAGTCCTTTGTTAACCACTTCGAGCCAGGAAGTAGAAGTTTTTCAGACTTTTAAACCCTCACATCTTAACCCGGGGCAGGGTAGTTGTCAGTTAGCTTGACCGAGCATTCAAGTCTTACAGAGGAGTGTTGTCTTTCGAGGACCAATTATCGTTTAAGCCTCTCAAGAGGTCGCATCTCGCCAACCACAATGGTTAAACCTCACCAATCAGGAGTAAGACAGTTACAATCCTTTCGGAGCAATCAAGACAACCAGTGTCACACGACTTTGTTCCAAAAGAAAAAAAAAAGATAAGAAAGTCCGCTAAGTAAAAAGAAAAGAAAAGCTAGAAAGCTAATACTTAGGCAAAAATTAGGGCATCCCGCTGGATTTCAAAAGAAAACGGAAAAAACAAAAAGAACTCAAAAGGAGTCAGTCCAGGCAAAAATTAGGGAATCAAAAGAATGGAAAAGAAAGGATATCAATAGAAAAAATTCCCCAGTGAAGTCACAAAGTCGTGTATACAGACACCGAAAACAAAAAAGGAGTAACTGTTACTCCGAAAACCCTTGTGAGTTCCTAAACTATGGTCCTTACCATTCAACATGCCTCTCGAAGAGGCGAGCGCTCGAGCCAAGTTAACCGAACTTTAGGATCGGAGATCATCACGTAGAAGGGGTGGGTACAAATCATAATTTGAGCCAAATATCCTTTGTTTCACGAACCGTGAACCCGACCACGATACAACCCTTAAAAGACCTAATTGAGGTAGGGTTTATTCTGAAAGCGCATTACGATAAGGTTGAGTAACCTGACTCCTTCTTGATTTGCTAATCATATCCTTGTTGTATTTTTCACTGATCACGTAAGCACTACGTTTGAACTTTGGTTCATTCGTCACTCACAGTCATGACACGTAAATGAGTGACAACACAAAATTTTTCAAAATCTGCATGAACACTGCATTAAAATTACCATTCGGATTAAACAATTTTACTTGCAGGTCAGTAGTTGACATGAAGGAAATTCCAACAGGGAATAATCAAACGGGACTGAATAATTCAGCAGTCTAGATCAGAATGGTGTATGTTGTGGAACCCTGTGAATCAGGGGCATTGACTTCCAGTAAGTTCAGAATCAATTAGTCTGAAGACAAGTCCCGAAGCATCAGTTGGTCAGGGGCAGTTCACTTGAGAAGCAGTTAATCGGAAGAGAATCTTCTCGAGAGCCAATCAGGGGCAGTTATCCCAAATGCTATGTTTGATCAGGGCAGGTTAAGTCGCTCAACGCTCGTTCAGGGGCAAGTCACTATGTTGACGATTGTTGAATTGGGGGAATCCTTTTGTCGTGTAACCACCCGGGTAAGCCATCGCAAGGTCGTATTGTAGCAAGGTGCTTTCGGGTCAGAGTGGGTTTTTCCAAGAACCAGATTAAGGCAAAGTCATTGCAGACATGGGCATGCCATCCTAAGAGCGCAGGGGCTATTCTTTATTCGAGAGGCATTCGATTCGAAGTATCTCACTGAAGTTCGGAATACTGGGGCAGTTCATATTAAACCGTCAGGGTACAGATTTTCAGACTATCCCACAGAGGTTCCTGCAGGCCGGGGCATAACAGAGGCGAAAGAATTGTTCTTCTCAGTGTTATCAGAGTTACTCAGAGCTACTTGAGCAGATTCAGCCAATCTTCAAGTTTGAGACAAATATCGGGAAATCGTGCTGCCATCCATTGACCCTCCTACTAGAAGCCGTGAATTCAGACAGGGTATGGTCCAGCATCAGGAGTGTATGACCTATCACGGGTGTATAAAAGCCCCATCCTACTTGGCACGTTCGGTTATCCCCAATAAAGTCGTACATTCGAGAATCAGTTAATCTGGGGCAATTAGGTCGAGATTTGGCAAATCTCTCGCAGCTATGGGCACTGCTCCACGAGTCAGTCGATCAGGGGCAAAAGATTGTTGCAAGATCGGGGCAGACCACCCTAAGAACAAAAGATGGTGTTGGGACATTCTTTTGGGTTTAACGTGCAGAAACAGTTCAGATCTAACCGTCAGGGTATAGAGATCGAAGAGTCCTTATCAGAAGGGTGGTGCCGATTCAGGGGCAAGGTATTATGAGTAGCACTATGGCTAGCCTTTCCTTTCCAGACGAAATGCTCAGACTGGGGCATGTTGGTATTTTTGGGGCAAATCTCCGAGAAGGAATAGAGTTCATGTTGCCCTAACCAGAGGCTTTTGATGAGAGACTTGATCATTATGCGAGGTGAATCCCCGCGCAGGTCGTACTTCATTTCCCGAAGCTGAGATAACATTGTTCTTTACTGAAGAAGGATCAATTCCCTAGCTAGTCGCAACTTATCCGAAGGACATTCTCCAGCAGGGTCGTTTGCCCTCAGCAGAGTTTGGTGATCCCAAGATTGTGGGGTGTATTCAAACAGTGTGGTGTCCCCCAAAGGGATTCCATATCCCGAGCAGAGTTGTTTAGCCTCAGAAGACTAATATTTCCAAACTTGTGAGCTGTACCCAGACAGTTTACTCTCCCCAGCAGAGATTCCCTTCCCAGTAGGGTCATTTATTCTCCCCAGCGGAGTCAGTTGACTTTCCCCAAGAGAGTCGTTTCGTCCCCAGCGGAGTTCTCTCTTTTCAACAAGTGTTTTCTTTCCTCCCAGTGGAAATTGAAGTTTTCAAGCTCTCCCGGCAGAGTTGGTTGTGTGTCCTGGCATTTATTTTGCCGGGATGCTTGGTGGTACCCGTTTACTCCCCAGCAGGGTAATATTTGTCCTCGACGGCCAAGATTGATGAAGCGAGCTTGTTAGAGCTATCCCAGCAGTCCGAACTTGCATTTGCATTTGCATGCATTATCATGTATGCATCCATCTAGAAAACACGTAGCATTTCCATGCTGTATGGAACATTACGCCATCGTCAAACATATGCATTTTGAAACATAAGCCAGGTTGGTTAACCTTTTGCTTTCAGGTATGTTTCTCAACAGGAGTATGGAGTTTTAAAGCCCAGATATCTTTTCAGACAATCAAGGTCTCGCTGTGAGACATACGATGACGTGATTCAGTTTATTATCATCCCCATAGGGTTACTGATTGAGGTTTTCTCGTATCCGATCAGCGGACGGTTTTATCAAGTTTGTTGCTGCAGTAGCATCTCAGGGTTCCGTGTATCAAAATTTCAGAAGTGGTCGCTTGTTGTCAGAACGGGTGTCAGTCATTGGTTTTCAGAATATCCCCAGCTACGCCGATAGAATTTATTCGTGTTGACGAATTACTTCTCCATGATGATGGAATATGGAGTCCTGTTGAGGACGAAGTTTGACTTCTCCGTGTTGACGGAATATGGAGTCCTGATGAGGACAATTCGTGCCTATGATGCTAGGATTTATTCATGTTGACGAATTACTTCTCCATGATGATGGAATATGGAGTCCTGTTGAGGACGAAGTTTTATTTCTCCGTGTTGACGGAATATGGAGTCCTGTTGAGGACAAAGCTTGATTTCACCATGTTGACGAAATATGGAGTCCTGATGAGGACAATTCATGCCTATGATGATAGGATTTATTCATGTTGACGAATTACTTCTCCATGATGATGGAATATGGAGTCCTGATGAGGACAATTTAAGCCTATGATGATAGGATTTATTCGTGTTGACGAATTACTTCTCCATGATGATGGAATATGGAATCCTGTTGAGGATAAAGCTTGATTTCACCATGTTGACGGAATATGGAGTCCTGATGAGGACAATTCATGCCTATGATGATAGGATTTATTCGTGTTGACGAATTACTTCTCCATGATGATGGAATATGGAGTCCTGATGAGGACAATTTAAGCCTATGATGATAGGATTTATTCGTGTTGACGAATTACTTCTCCATGATGATGGAATATGGAGTCCTGATGAGGACAATTTAAGCCTATGATGATAGGATTTATTCGTGTTGACGAATTACTTCTCCATGATGATGGAATATGGAGTCCTGTTGAGGACAAAGCTTGATTTCACCGTGTTGACGGAATATGGAGTCCTGATGAGGACAATTCATGCCTATGATGATAGGATTTATTCGTGTTGACGAATTACTTCTCCATGATGATGGAATATGGAGTCCTGATGAGGACAATTTAAGCCTATGATGATAGGATTTATTCGTGTTGACGAATTACTTCTCCATGATGATGGAATATGGAGTCCTGATGAAGATAATTTAAGCCTATGATAATAGGATTTATTCGTGTTGACGAATTACTTCTCCATGATGATGGAATATGGTGTCCTGATGAGGACAATTTAAGCCTATGATGATAGGATTTATTCGTGTTGACGAATTACTTCTCCATGATGATGGAATATGGAGTCCTGATGAGGACAATTTAAGCCTATGATGATAGGATTTATTCGTGTTGACGAATTAGTTCTCCATGATGATGGAATTTGGAGTCATGATGAGGACAATTTAAGCCTATGATGATAGGATTTATTCGTGTTGACGAATTACTTCTCCATGATGATGGAATATGGAGTCCTGATGAGGACAATTTAAGCCTATGATGATAGGATTTATTCGTGTTGACGAATTACTTCTCCATGATGATGGAATATGGAGTCCTGATGTGGACAATTTAAGCCTATGATGATAGGATTTATTCGTGTTGACGAATTACTTCTCCATGATGATGGAATATGGAGTCCTGATGAGGACAATTTAAGCCTATGATGATAGGATTTATTCGTGTTGACGAATTACTTCTCCATGATGACGGAATATGGAGTCCTGATGAGGACAATTCATGCCTATGATGATAGGATTTATTCGTGGTGACGAATTACTTCTCCATGATGATGGAATACGGGGTCCTGTTGAGGACGAAGTTTGATTTCTCCGTGTTGACGGAATATGGAGTCCTGATGAGGACCATTCACGCCTATATTGATAGGATTTCTCCGTGCTGACGGAATATGGAGTCCTGATAAGGACAATCTACGCCTATGCTGATAGGATTTATTCGTGTTGACGGATTACTCTCTCTGTGTTGACAAAATGTGCGTCCTTATGAGGACAATTTATGATTATGTGGATAGGATTTCTTCGTGTTAACGAAATGTGAGTTCAGAGATGTACAAGAATGGTAGTCCTATGATGATAGGGTTTATTCATGTTGATGAATCCTTTTCCTTGGTGTTGACGAGACGTGAGTCCTGACATGGACGAACTATTTCTATGTTAATGGGAGTTCTTGTGGACTCTATTGCCTATGCTAATAAGATCACCTTGTGCTGACGAGATACGGATAGCCCATCCCCAGTGGAGTCGGCAAGTTTTATTTCTCCATGATGACGGAATATGGAGTCCTGTTGAGGACAAGTTTGAAAAGTACTGATGAGGGCAAGTTGTATTCCTATGATGATAGGATTTCCTCGTGATGATGAATTTACGGCTTTTCGGGTTGACGAAATTTAAGAGCAATCGTGAATAAATTTTACTGTGATAATGGGATCTTTACTCGTGTGGATGAATTTGGTTCTCTTTTGGTGTTGACGAGGTTAGCCCAGTTGTGGACAGAGGTATTTTCGCAAAGATAGTTCAGTACCCGTGGCGTTACACGGGTGGTGGGAGTCAAAATCAGAGTTGTTCTCCGACGAACGATCAGGTGCACTCGACGAATGTCGTTCCCCAAGCAGTGGTGCAGTTTATTTCTGCGGTTGGCAAATTTCAAGGTTCTTTGGTATTCAACCGTCTCGTACCTCGAATGTCTGAAGGCCGTTCGCTCTTCACCCAGTCGGGTCCAAGCCGCTTGAATAGGGGCAGCTGTTGCACCCTAAAATTTGACCAACCGGTTCCCATATCTGGTTTATGTTTCGATACATTTTGCAGTCGCATTCGCATACGACATGCATTGCATTTTTATCAATCAAGATTGATTTTTATCAGGATTAGAGCCCCCGACGTTTCAGGCAGTACAGGCCAGTCAGAATAAAAGTCTGTTGAGAATTGGTGCTCATCTCCCGGGTTTTCAGACCATCTCGGTGCCCGGGTTCCGCTACGGTTGCGTAATTGGGTTTTAATCGATTTAATCGGCTTCCTGGCATTTTTAGGTTTTTTCTGTCAATTTTCAGGATTTTTTAATGCATTTAATGGATTTTTCTGGATTTAATAGTGTTTTTTAATATTTTTTAGAGTTTAAATAAATTTCCTTTTTCATTTTTTAGAAATTAATAGATTTTTTAAAAAGATTTTTAGATATTATAGTTTTAATAATTTTTAGATATTAATTTTCTTTTAATAGTTTTTTTAAAAGAGTAGATAAAAAGAAAAAATAATAAATTAGAGAGTATTGTTTTTTAGATTTTCATTAGAGCTTTAATTTGTTTTTAAAAAAAAATGTTAATAGTTTTAAGAAAAATAGAGATTAAATGGTTTTAGTTTTTTGGATTTTTATTTTTCAGAATTAATTAGGATTTTAATTTTCATTTTTAGGATTTAATTAGATTAATTAGATCTTAATCTCCTTTTTAGATGTTAATTAGGGTCTTAATTGAGTTTATTAGAGTTAGTTAGGGTCAGAGTATTATTAATTGCAATTTAGGCTTTAATGACAGTTTTAATTTTCGTTAGTCTTAATGGAGTTCTTTTAATTAGGGTTAATCATGGTTAATTAGGCTTAATCAGATTTTAATTAGTGGTTAATCATTCATTAAGTCTCATTTAATGGGCCGTGTGTCAAGTTTTCTGGAGACCCAGTCCAGCTCGCGCCAGGTGTCGTCCGTATAAAGAGCCACGCGTGCGCTTCTCAGGGTTTTCCTCTGGACGCCACGTTTCAGTCTGAGGGTCTCCCACCTCACTCTGCCTTCACTCCCTCAGTGCCACCTCACCAGCCATGCATGCTCACGCGTCTCTCCCCAAGTCCTCCTCCGCACGCAAAGTCACACGTGTCTCGTCCTTGTTCACCCTCTCACACTCACCGGCCGGCATGCAATTGCCGGCGACCACCACCGGAGCCGCCGCAACGACCTTCTAACTGTCACCAGACCACCACAACGGTCACCGGAAAACACAATTCACCGGAAAACTCATGTGTTCTTCAATTTTTTTCCAGCAATCTTCATGCAATCATCAGAATCTTCACGTATGTTCATCGTCCGTTCTTGATGTTCATCATCATCTTCATAACTTTTTCCAGGATTTCTTCAAAGAACCTCAGCAACCTTCATCCAAGATTCATCTTCGTTAACTGTTTGCATGAAGAACATTCATCGTCCCAGAACCTTCAATGAGTTTCATCCGCTTCCGTCGTCATCTGATTCCAGACCGCCACCAAATCAACAAGAACATCATAGC
Source organism: Lathyrus sativus (assembly GCA_963859935.3). Taxonomy (NCBI): domain Eukaryota; kingdom Viridiplantae; phylum Streptophyta; class Magnoliopsida; order Fabales; family Fabaceae; genus Lathyrus; species Lathyrus sativus. Next base: position 418,969,288 of record OZ012737.1, read on the forward strand.
CTCATCATCTCGTTTCCAGATTCGTTGCAATCTCCGTCGGATCTCATTCATTTGTTTTTTAGAACATTTATCCGTTCATCTGCATCTAGATCTTCATAGATTTTCTTTAAGAACAAACCTCGCCTGATTTGGATCAAGAACGAGATTTCCAGAAATCCAACAATCTACATAGAACACTCGCCGTTCATAATCATATTTTACAGATCCTTCAGTTCTTCTCCAAGAATGTTCGTCACTTCTTCATTATTTCCCAGATTCTCCAGATTATCTTCATGAATCTTTCAACATGGGCTTTCATCATTCTCCTCTCGTACAAGACTTTCTCTAGCAGCGATTTACAGGTCATCAATAACTGGTTGTTCGTCCAAGCCTTTTCTTCAAGATCCTCCAAGATCTTCTAGGATCTTCATCGTCTTCATCTCGTTCTCCAGAAAGGTTAAGATCCACAGATCTTCGGTAATGGAGTTCCAATGTATAAGAATGGAAACGGATGTTTGATCTTGAGTTTGAGCAGAGAGACCAGAGGCAGAGAGAAGTTGAGAGTGGAACGGCGGAGGAAGGTGAACAGTGAATTGGGAGAGGGATTAGGGTTTGTTTGTTTCAGAATGTGAAAGAGGGAAGAGGCTGAGTGTTTGAGCGTTGGGCCTCTAAGCCCATTACATTTTTGCCATCCACCCTCCGTTTGATTCTAAACCCCCCTCCCCTGGTTTGTATTTTGGGTTTGGGCCTAGTGCATTTTCTGTTTGCACCCCCCGTTGAGGGCCCAAGAGGATTAACAAACGAAATATGCGCTATTCGTACCCCCCAGGTTTTTTTTCATTTTTGTTGTTTTTCTGGATTGGTGGACTGGGCCCAGCGCGTTGCTAAGCGCACCCCCCTCCTGGGCCCAGAATATTTCTGAAGTGCATTAGAACTGCTGGTGACACCCCCCTGCTCCATTTTTTTTAATTGAATTTCTTTTTATTTCTTTTAGTTTACACATAATTACTAAATAAATCATAATAAATCAGAAAATGATCATTTGGATATGGGAATTTTCCCACACTTCAATAATTGTCTCAAGAATATTGTGAAAAAATAAAAATATTATTTTAGGTTTTTTCCATTTATGGTGATTTTTCAAACTTAATTGCTTTTATTTTCATGTTTGTTTGTACATATCATTTTGTGAATTTTGTTTGGTCCTTTAAACTCATATTTTGATCCCATTCTTTTTGTGGTAGTTAGATTAGGACATTAATTTCCCCCTGGATTTATTTCATATTTTTGTGAATTAATTTTGATTAGTTTTGATCAGAGAACACTAGGTTAGTATAATTAGGGTTTAAATTCAACATAGGTGCATTCTAATATTTTCTTTTGGGGTTTTTAGCATGAATTAGGTTATGGGACATATAGGGTATGTAGGGTAGATATAGAAATCCCCGTAGAATAAATCTTAGAATTTTAAATACTATTTTACTATTTTCTGTATATTCTGCAAATAAAGTGTTTGTTTGGTGTTCCCACTTGGGGTTTTATCTGTTTGCTTGGGCTTTTGGGCTTTTATTTGGGGGTGTGGGCTTGGTTTGAGCTTGTGGAAGCATGAAGCATCAATGGAAGAGTTTGGATACAAAGATTAAAGTTGATGTATGAAGATTGCTTGGAGGTTGAAGATGTTGATTGAAGACTTAAGAGAAATAGGATAAAATAGGAAGAGCTTAGAATAGACAAATTCTTCTGTCAAACATAGAGTGCATGGTTTGCCTCTATCCTATCCAATGAGATAAAGTCCTCCTTGGGAAGCTCCATCTCTCCTTAGGAGGGATGAGTGGTATGCCCCAGTGAGTAGAACTTTGAGGATACCTGTCATTTGCAATGTTAAAATCTTAGTGATTTCCTTTGGTTGTCATTGGGTTTCTTAACATTATATCCGGATCTTGTTGAATGATTCTCCTTTGGAGGTGCTTGTGGAAGCTTGGTAAAGAGAAAATTGAAGCTTATTGAAGTATGAGTAAGCTTGTTGAAGCTGGTTGCTTGTTGAAGCTGGGGTTTTGCTGCTTGTTGAAGTTGAAGTCAGTAGCTTGTTGAGGCTGGTTACTGGTTAAAGTTTGAGCTTGTTGAAGCTGGTTGCTTGTTGAAGCTGGGGTTTTGCTGCTTGTTGAAGTTAAAGTTAGGAGCTTGTTGAAGCTAATTACTGGTTAGGGTTGGAGCTTGCTTAAGCTGGGAGCTTGTTGAAGTTAATGTCTGCATTGAGGATTAAAAGCCTATTGAGGATGGAATTTATTGAGGATTTTAGAAGAGGGAGCTGGTACTTGGAAAAGCTAGATATCTGTTGAAGAATAAGGTTTTGTTGGTTGGAACTTAGTGCTTGTTGAAGCTGAAGATTATTGAAGGATAAGAGCTTAGCTGGAGCTTGGATATCATAGGATCTTGCCTCAAGTGGTAGTTGTTAACCTTTTGCTGTGTATCAATTGTGGCAGCCAGAGCTGGTGTTGTTTGGACTGTTGCTGTCAGAGCTGTGGCTTGTGCTGTTTGCTGTAGGAGCTGGTGGGGGGCTGCTGAGCTGGTGTTTTTCTTTGCTGTATTGTTTGTTAATCTTCCTCTGAGGTTTGAAGTGAAGCTGTTTCACTTTGCCTGTTGTTTCCTGCTGCATTCATGCATTTTACTACTTTACTGTATATATGCTGTTGCTTTTCCGTTTACCCCCTTAGGACCTCTGTTTCTCTCTGTGCAAGAGAGGAATATGATAGACATTAGGTTCTCATCCATGCATGACAACAGTATGGTAGATTTTGATCCCCTTTTTCAACCATAGGCTTTTTAGAGCTTCTTTCTATTCTCATCTCAGAACGTTTCAAAAACACAGTAATAAGGTTAATCGATGTCGTACGTTACAAGCCTTAAGATATTTGAGAAAAGGTTGCTGGAGGGTCACTCTTCAGTAATCTGATCGCTTAGTGTGTTACCCTTAGGGTGACATACAATGTAGTCACTCTCAAATCATAGTCTCTAGTGCGTCGGAGATTGCAAACACACTAAAAAAACACTTCTTGCATAAAAAGACTGAAAACCAATCAAAGTGTCATTTTTGTCCGCTTGGACCCGTAATCAGGAGAAAACCTTTTTCAGAAGGATAAAAGATAAACAGACAAATATGTGTCTTCCGTGGCCCGAACTACGTTTGCTCTGATCTTTCATGCTGTATGAAAGTACGTAGGCATAGGATGCGATATACTAGCGAGCAACCTTCCTCTCCTTTCCCGTAGGTAGGCGAACTACGTTGACTTTGATTTCTCGTTCCAGACGGGAATACGTAGGCATAAAGTGCGATACTTTGCCGAGTCATTTTATTTTCTTTTAACCTCAGACCTGTAGAATAGATAGAACAACAATCCGTACCAGAAAACAAGCGTGGATCCCGTCGAGTACGACGGACGTGAGGGGTGCTAATACCTTCCCCTTGCGTAACTGACTCCCGAATCCAGGATTTGGTTGCGATGGCCATTCCTTTCCCGTCTTTGCGGTAGGTTTACTTCGAGCGTTTCCTTTCCCTCCTTTAGGATAAATAACGCACGGTGGCGACTCTTCTGTTCAGCCGGCGCCGATTTTCGCAGTAGCGACAGCTACCAACCAATAGTTGGGAGATTCGAAAGAAGACCACCAACCAAGAGTTGGAAGAGCGAAAGAAGACCACCAACCAAGAGTTGGAAGAGTAAACGGAGAACTATCAACCAATAGTCGAAAAAAGACTGCGAGGGATAACATCCAACCAAAAGTTGGTAAACCAAGCTGCTAACCAAAAGTCAGAACACAAGCCACTAACCAAGAGTTAGGATCGCCAGGAAAATAAATCCTCATCAACCAAAAGTCAAAATAAAAGCCACTAACCAAGAGTTAGGATCGCCAAGACTACCAACCAAGAGTTGGAACAAAAGCTACTAACCAAGAGTTAGAATAAAAGCTGCTAACTAAGAGTTAGGATAACCAGGAAAAATAGATCCTCCTCGACCAAAAGTCGGAACAAAAGCTGCTAACCAATAGTTAGGATAATCAGGGGGAAAGATCCTCATTGATCAAAAGCTACTAACCAAGAGTTAGGATAGCTAAGGGGCGCTACATGGAGCCGACTCCACCACAGGAGACTACCAACCAAAAGTTGAGATGACCACCCAAAATTATCAATCAAGAGTTGAAATAAAAGGCCACTAACCAAGAGTTAGGATAACAGCTACTAACCAAGAGTTAGAATAACAGATTGCCAACCAAAAGTTGGAACTGAGATTCTGCGAAGGGGAAACCGGACATTACTAACTGAAAGCTAGGACAAGACACCCCGACTTACCAAAACACCAGTCACCATAAATTAGACTACGCTGGGGAATGCCAACCAAGAGTTAGAATAAGAGAATCAACAGAATCACAAAAGGGGGTTTGGATCAATAAGACTCCATTGGGAAGAAGACCAGACGGCCAATGCTGGGAATGCTTCCAGCCACATCCTGAATCAAACAATCTTCGTTCTTAACGGTAGTCGGTACCAAACCTGGCTTATATTTCCGATGCATATGTTTGAGAATGGCGTAATGCTCCATACAAAATGAAAATGCTACGCGTTTGGGAGGATGCTATGCAATGATGCAAAATGCAAAGGGATCTCCCCTAGCAATATAAATGCTAGAGAAGAGAGACCGGCTCCGCTGGGGAAAACCGAGTATCACAGAATTACTCCAGCAAAATAAATGCTGGTAAGGTGAAACCGACTCCACTGGGGAATAACAGAAGGTGCCAAGTATGACTGGACTCTCCTGGGGAATAGACAACCTGTTGGGGATAAAAAATCCGCTGTGTCTGGGGAAGAGATCAAAGCTTCACTCAGTGGGGAGTCAAGGACAACCTGTAAGTCCCACTCTGCTTGGAAAATAACCTGCTCTGCACGGGATACGCCATACAACCGACCTCCCTGCTGGGGAATGCTAGAGATCTTTCGAACTCCACACTATCGACGAACAGATCCAACTATGCTCAAACACCTTCTTTGTAGGGGGAATCAGTATCAACTCTGCTTGAGAACGTCAACTTCGTTGGGGACGAACGTCGAGGACACTAACTGCTGGAGAATAGGTTTGACCGGGGCTCTTACCTGCTTTACTCTACTGGAGATTGGTACACTTCCGCTGATGGGGAAGAACACTTACTTCCGTAAATCTGTAGGGGATTAATCCGTGAATATCAACACTGACCTCCACCTGGGGACTGCGGACCACCCTGTACCGTGCTTTCATTACCGTGGGAAATATTCTATTAGGGAAAATCCTGCACTCCTGCAATTAAACAACAATAAACCAAACTCGTGCATTGGCTACCTCAGTAACCATTCATGCTACTGGCTGTTAGAATAAAGTCATTTCTTTCGTTTATGCTCTGTAAAGCTTCGTGTTTTTGTATATAATGTTTATCAAAATATCGGACGTTTTTGTAAATAAAACAGTAATAGTAAAAACATAGAAAGAAAGCTATTTATCTGAAGTGAATACTTTTATTGATAAAGGGCCTGTGAATAGGCAAATTACAATTTGGATGCAATTCCTAGAAAGAGGTAATTGCAAAAGTAAAAGAAAACATACACATGTCGGCAATGTGGAAACAGACATCCACCATGTAACGATTCAGCTATGACGCATATGTCTTCAACGATCCCCATATTTCGCTTTCCGAAAAGATTGACTAGACTGATTCCTTTCCTTCGGGATAACCGCTTGCAAGTTTACAGATTGAACGCGGATTGTATCCGTTTGCTTTTAAATCCCTAACTTTTGCCTGGATCGCCCTTTCGGGTTTTCAATCCACCGGAATACCCATTTTTGCCAAAGTCGCCCTTTTGGGTTTTTGACTTTGCGGGTTTACCATTTTTCTTTTATATATCCCTAATTTTTTCCCGAACCATTTTCCTTTTCTTTTTCGGCTCTCCGGGATGCCCCATTTTTGCCTGGACTTTCTTTTTGTGTCCAGCACGTCGTTTTTAAGCAAAGAATTTTTTGACTACGTCCGCATTCACAGGGGACAAAAAATCTTCACCATCCATCATAGATAGTAATAAGGCTCCGCCTGAGAAAACCTTTCTTATCACATACGGACCTTCGTAATTAGGAGTCCACTTGCCCTTGTGATCTGTTTGAGGAGGAAGAATCCTTTTCAACACCAGATTTCCTGTTTGAAAACATCGAGGATGCACCTTCTGATCAAACGCCTTCTTCATCCTACTCTGGTACAACCGGCCGTGGGCGATGGCAGCCAACCTCTTCTCGTCAATCAAATTCAACTGATTCAACCTAGTCTGTACCCATTCAGCTTCGTCAAGCTTCACATCCGACAATACCCGTAAAGAGGGAATCTCAACCTCCAATGGTAGGAGCGCCTCCATACCATATACTAGTGAGTAAGGAGCTTCCCCGGTTGATGTACGTATAGAAGTACGATAATCGTGAAGAGCAAAGAGTAACATCTCGTGCCAGTCCTTGTAAGTCACAACCATTCTCTGCACAATCTTCTTAATATTCTTGTTAGCTGCCTCAACAGCGCTGTTCATCTTCGGGCGGTAGGGAGAAGAATTATGGTGTTCTATCTTGAAATTCTGGCACAACTCTTTCATCATCTTATTGTTAAGATTCGAACCATTTTCTGTAATAATCCGCTCAGGTACACCGTATCTGCAGATGATGTCCCTTTTTATGAACCGGGCGACGACCTGCTTCGTCACATTTGCATACGAGGCTGCCTCCACCCACCTTGTAAAGTAATCAATTGCAACCAGTATGAAACCATGGCCATTAGAAGCAGTCGGCTCAATCTCTCCTATCATATCTATTCCCCACATTGCGAAGGGCCAAGGAGATATTATTACATTCAGAGGGGTAGGTGGCACGTGCACCTCATCCGCGTAGATCTGGCATTTGTGACATTTTCTAGTGTATTTGAAGCAATCGGATTCCATCGTCATCCAATAATACCCAGCTTTCAACAGTTTCTTAGCCATAGCATGCCCATTAGCATGAGTACCTAAAGAACCCTCATGATGCTCTTCCATTAACAGGCTTGCTTCAAGTTCGTTAACACAACGCAGCAAAACCATGTCAAAATTTCTCCTATAGAGCACATCATCCTTGTTCAGATAGAAATTACTGGCTAACCTCCTCAGAGTCTTCTTATCCTTACTAGATGCCCCTGTTGGGTACTCCTGAGTCTTGAGAAACTGCTTGATATCAAAATACCAAGGCTTTCCATCCGATGTCTTCTAAATTGCAAACACGAAGGCTTGTCTATCAAGACGCTTGATGGTGATAGACGGAGCTTCATTCCAGAAATTCACTTTATACATCGAGGCTAGAGTGGCCAACGCATCCGTCATCTGGTTCTCATCCCTCGGCACGTGATGGAACTCGATTCTATCGAAGAAAGGCAGCAGTCTCCTTGCACAATCCTTATAGGGCACCAGGTTTTCCTGACGAGTTTCCCATTCTCCTTTAATCTGGTTGACGACCAGAGCCGAATCGCCATATACATCGAGATTCTTAATCCGCATATCAATGGCCTCTTCCATACCTATAATGCATGCTTCATACTCAGCCTCATTATTGGTGCAGGCAAAGGTTAACCGGGCAGTGAATGGTATATGAGCACCACGAGGAGTCGTAATAATCGCACCGATTCCACTACCATATAAATTAAGGGCTCCATCGAAAATCAACTTCCACTGAGACCCCTTCTCAGGTCCTTCGTCAGACAAGGGTTCATCACAGTCTTTCGCTTTTAAAAACATGACATCCACATCTGGAAAACCAAACTTCATCGGCTGATAATCCTCCACTGGCTGTTCAGCTAGATATTCCGGCAAGACGCTTCCCTTGATGGCTTTTTGGGAAACGTACTGAATATCATATTCCGTCAAAACCATTTGCCAACGGGCAATCCTCCCGGAGAGGGCTTATTTTTCAAAAACGTATTTGATTGGATCCATCTTCGAAATCAATAGGGTTGTGTGGTTTATGATGTACTGCCTCAACCGCTTAGCAGCCCAAGCGAGTGCACAACATGTTTTTTCCAGCATCGAGTACTTTGACTCACAATCAGTAAATTTCTTACTCAGGTAGTAGATGGCACGCTCTTTTCTACCTGACTCGTCCTGTTGACCGAGCACACGTCCCATCGAATTCTCAAGAACCGTAAGGTACATTATCAGTGGTCTCCCTGCAACTGGAGGCATGAGTATTAGAGGCTCCTGCAGATACTCCTTTATTTTTTCAAAAGCCTTCTGGAAATTATCATTCCACCTGACCGTTTGATCTTTTCTCAGCAATTTGAATATTGATCCACAAGTGGCCGTAAGATGAGATATGAACCTTGCAATGTAGTTTAATCTCCCTAGGAAACCACGAACCTGCTTTTCCATTCTCGGCTCAGGAATTTCTTGTATAAATTTTATTTTGGCGGGATCTACCTCAATACCATTTTCAATGATAATAAAACCTAATAACTTTCCAGACCTCACCCCGAAGGTGCACTTGTTAGGATTCAGCCTCAGCTTGAACTTCCTCAACCGTTCGAATAACTTCAGAAGATTGACCAGATGTCCTTCCTCCGTCTGTGACTTTGCAATCATATCATCAACATAAACTTCAACTTCATGATGAATCATGTGGTGAAAGGGAGTCACCATGGCCTGCTGATAAGTGGCCCCTGCATTCTTTAATCCAAAAGGCATCACTTTATAGAAAAAAGTCCCCCATGGTGTGATGAAAGTTGTTTTCTCCATGTCCTCTGGGGCCATCTTGATTTGGTTATACCCAGATAAGCCATCCATGAAGGAAAACACATAAAATTGAGCGGTGTTATCAACCAACACGTCAATATGAGGGAGCCGGAAATCGCCTTTCGGGATCGCCCTGTTTAAGTCTCTGTAGTCTACGCACATTTGCACTTTTCCATCTTTCTTAGGAACAGGAACAATATTGGCGACCCACGGAGGGTAATTTGTGACAGCAAGAAAACCAGCATCCAGCTGCTTCTGAACCTCTTCTTTTATCTTGACTGCCATGTCAGGCCTTGTCTGTCTCAACTCTTGTTTAACCGACGAACATTCTTCTCTGAGAGGTAACCGGTGTACTACAATATATGTATCCAGCCCAGGCATGTCTTGGTAAGACAAAGCAAAGATATCCCTATACTCGCAGAGCATTTCAACCAATCTTCTCTTGACACTGTCTTCCAATGCGGCCCCAATCTTAACCCCTTTCTTATCGTCCTTGGTACCCAGATTGATAATTTTTACCTTCTCCTGATGAGGCACGATGACTCTTTCCTCCTGCTTGAGAAGCCTGGCTAATTCTTCAGGGAGTTCACAATCTTCGTCAGTCTCTTCTTCTGCTTGATAAATGGGATTATCAAAATCGTATGAAGCCATAGCTGAACCTGAATCGATGGCATCTGCTAGAAAAGACCTGCATGAGGATGTTTATGTTTATTATGCTATGCACCAAATAAAACACATTTCCATTTTTCTTTGTTAATATAAATGCAAAAATAAAAAGAAGAAAAACAGGGAACACAATATTAGAATACAAAAACGTCATTTATTAATGATAACATGAAAGTATTAACAAAACCCCACAGATTGGGTCACTACGCCTTGGGCAGGGCGTAGGACCAAACATAAAAGAAACAAATGACATTACTCTGCAGTAGTAACGTGAATGACTTCCTCGGTGTGCCAGTTGTATAGCTTTTCTCCAGGAGTACGCGGACGAATCCATGTATCCATATCACACTCACTGTCATCCCCATCACCTTCAACAACACTAATAGTATCAAAATACACACCCCTGCTGGTAAACAGAACTGGTCCTTTGTACTTTGGAGTTCTCTAGGAAGAGCTAGAAGGCTGATATTCGATACCAAACTTGTCCTGCTTAACAGGAACCTCAAGAACCTGGCCCCAATTCTAAGAAGAACCGGACTCTACAATAGCACGGGCGTCCTTTAACAACGACATGGGGACCTCTGAATCCTGGGCTACCACAGGAGACTTCTTTTGAACAGGAACAACTTCAAAATCCTGACAGAGCGTCTCGTGGATTTCCCCGTCCACTTCCACATATTTAAACAAAGACAAATGGCTGACCATAATGTCCTCCTCTCCGCACACTGTCATCATCTTTCCCTCCATCATATATTTCAACTTCTGAAGTAACGTGGACGTAACTGCCCCTGTAGAGTGTATCCAGGGTCGACCGAGCAGACAGCTGTAAGCCGGCTGGATATCCATGATGAAGAACGTCGTGTCAAACGTCTCAGGCCCCACTTGGATGGGTATTGTGATTTCACCGAATATTGATCTCTTCGAACCATTAAAAGCCCTTACAATCAAATCACTGGGCGTACAAACTAAACCCCTGGTGTCCAACTTCATCAGTGCCTTCTTAGGCAACACATTGAGGGAAGATCTGGTATCTACCAAAACATGGGACATCATAGAGCCCCTACACTCAATTGATATATGCAAAGCATGGTTGTGTTTTCTCCCCGCAGGGGTCAGGTCTTGATCTGTGAAGCCGAGACCGTTACCAGCATTTACATGGGCTACTACCCCCTCCAACTGATTTACAAAAATCTCTTGGGGTATCTAAGCCGCATTTAAAACTTTCAACAGCGCATTACGGTGCGCTTCTAAACACATTAACAACGATAGGATGGAAATATTCGAAGGCGTTTGCTTCAAGTGGTCTACCACCTTGTAGTCACTTTTTCTGATAAGCCTCATGAATTCTTCTGCTTCCTCAGAAGACGCACCGGTATCACCCTGCCGCTGGGTGTTCTCCTCGATCACGATGTTACCTTTGCCCTTGTCATTCTTATCTTGATTAATCTCTAGCGTTGAAAATATTCTCCCACTCCTGGTCATACCTCCGGCGCCTACTATGTTCTTAACTGAAGATCCCTCACCTGCAGGATCTATCAATTCTATCTTCTTACTGTTGCAGAACACATCTCCCCCATAATTCCAGGGGATAGCCTTGGTGCTTTTGTACGGCATAGGTCCTGGTGCCGTGATAGTGATCGGAGCTGGCTGGGCTGGCCCCGAAATAGTAATAGGCATGGCTGGCCCTGAAATGGTAATAGTCTGAAATGGAATAGAAACGGTAGCGACCTCTTTTTTAGCACTGCTCACTCTGTTCTCGACATTCTCTTTTACCACTTTATTAAACTGCAAGGAACCTTAGTTAATCATTCTTTGAATACCTTTCCTCAAAAGGTCGCAACCCTCAGGATGCACCCCACAATCTTGGCAATCAACCGAACATCCCGGAAACACCCCTTTTCTCAACAAACTACTCTTCACCACAGCTAATGGAGTCTTCAGCTCTCTCACATCAGTTACCAGGTTTAACCTTTCTTCTTCTGTGATGGCACTAACCCCTTCCACTCCATTATTTGGCATTGGGTTTCGATCTACGTTGGGCCCATCATGGGAGAAGTTTATAGCCTTAGAATCCAACAGGTTCTGGACCTTATGCTTAAAGGCTTTGCAGTGATCTATGTCGTGCCCTGGTGCGCCCGAATGAAATTCGCACCTGGCGTTTGCGTCGTACCTTGGAGGTGGCTTACCAGTGAGAGGAGATATGGTTCTCTTCTGTACCAGTTGCAACTGTAACAAACGTTGTAATAACTGCACATACGGAACTAGAGGATTATCAAACTTCCTATCCGGTGCCTGATGTCTAGGGGGATACTGTCGTGTACCATTACCCTGTTGCTGTTATGGTTGAGCTGCTGCTGGAATATTCACAATAGCAACTTGTGGATCATACCGAGCTCAACCTCTCCCTCTACTTCCGTGAGAAATAGCAACTATGTCTTCCCTCCTTCTAGGATTCCCTGAATATGGTTTCCTTGCTCCTCCTGCAGAGGATCCGTCACCATTTGAGATCTTACCAGCCTTGATCCCACTCTCGACCATTTCTCCTGCCACCACTAAATCAGAAAAGTCCCCGGACATACACCCTATTAACTTCTCAAAATACACACCCGGTAGCGATGCCATGAACATTTCCTTTAATTCCCTTTCCACGACAAGGGGTTGCACTCTAGCCACCAAATCTCGCCACCTTTGGGTGTATTCTTTGAAGCTCTCATTATTCTTCTGCGTCAGACTTTGCAGCTGTACCCTGTTAGGTGCGAGATCACTATCGTATTGGTAGTGACGCACGAAGGCCTCTGCCAACTCTTTCCAGCTACGTATATAGGTCCTCTCGAGCCCCATGTACCACTCTAGTGATGCCCCAGCCAGGCTATCCTGGAAAAGGTGCATTAGTAATTTTTCGTCATTAGAATGAGCTGACATCTTTCTGAAATATGCCCGGAGATGCATCCTCGGGCAAGTCTTCCCCTTGTACTTCTCGAAATCTGGGACCTTGAATTTAGGAGGGATCCTAACCCTTGGCACCAGCCCCAAGTCAGACATGTCGAAACCTAATGAACCCTGATTCTCTAAAGACTTCATCTTCTCTCCAACCAGCTTCAATATTTGGTCAGTTTCAGTAGGTATACCCTCCTCTATGTCTCTCATAGAAAAGATATCACCTTGATGATCGTCCCAACGGGGAATAGGAGGTACGATAACATCAGGAATAACAGGTGGAATAGACCCACCACCAAGAGGAGGAACAACCCCAGCACCTCCATGCAACACACCTTCGGCATCAACCCGAGCTATTAATGGTTGGACCATGGTTTTCAGCTGTTCCTGTCCCGCATCAAAATTTTGCATCATCTCCATGAATTGATTCGTACGAGTCCGGAACTCCTGCATCTCAGCCTGCATTTGGTCCATTGCTTTGCGATGATTCCCCCTTGTTGAGTATCTATGTAAGCCGAATCCCTCAATCCTGTCACTGGTTGGAATAGCAGAGTTAGGAACAAATAACTATGGAGAGTACCTGCCATGAAAATGAAAATTCCAAATGTAATATGCAAAAAATGCAAAGATGATAATGCGAATGCAAATGCACGATGCAGCAGGAGATCAAGAGTTGATGTGTTGTTGGCTGAAGGAGACTAAAGTTTTGCTTCAACAAGATCATAGCATTGTTCCGATAATAAGACCCTGATATCAATGTCACTGATCCATTCTGTCGAGAAAATTGGGTTGTCTGAAGGTTAAGGTTTCCTGCAATAACCCGACCCCGTTCACAGGTATGGACCTAATACACTGATACGGTATGGCGTCTTATGCGTTCCTCAGTGTCACAGACTTTCAAGAAATGATGATACGTTCATCATTTCTGGTTTGGCATCATCACCCCCTGAAGAGGCCTCACTTAGCTGAGTCACAAATGATCGGTCCCCTGAGTCGACAACTCCCCAGACCAACAACCCATCAAGCCCAAAGGACCGGAAAAGAAGTCAACCAAGAGAATCTTGTCTGAGCATGGATTTTGCGGGACACTAGTACATGCAAAGCATGCACGTGCCCACTACTTTCCATAACTAATGCTAGGTATACACTTAAGCCTGGGTCTGACTTATCACTCATCAGATCCCCTCCCCACAACAGCACAATAATGATATCATACTGAAAATAAAATGCGGAAAGTAAAGTGCGATAAATAAATGCAAACCCAACAGATAAACATACAAGCGCTAGGATTGACTCGCATAGGGAACCATCGCAGTCTCCAGCAGAGTCGCCAGTTGTCGCTACTGCGAAAATGAGGTGCCGGCAAAACATAAGAGTCGCCACCTTTCGTTATTTATCTCACAGAAAGGGAAAGGAAACAATCGGAAAAACCTGACGAAAAGGGTATAAGACAAGGTCATCAGAACCATGTCTGGGTTCGGGAGTCGGTTACGCAAGGGGAAGGTATTAGCACCCCTCACGTCCATCGTACTCGATGGGATCCATGCTTGTTGTGTTTATCTGACGGGTTGGTTTAACTATCTACGCTAAAAGGCTGGTCTGAAAAGAAAAGAAAATGACTCGGCAGAACACAGCAGTTCTATGGCTACGTATTCCCTCGTGCAATGGGAAAGTCAGAGTCAACGTAGTTCGGCTAACTACGGGTGATGGGGAAAGGTTGCTCGCCAAGATATCGCATCTTGTGCCTACGTACTCTCAACAGGCTTGAGAGATCAGAGCTAATGTAGTTTGGGATAAAAAGGGGACACAGGTTTGTCTTTTTTATCCGAGTACGGTTAACAAACAGTTCCAGCAGTTGGTGTATGCAGCTCGACCATTGGAGACTTAGGCGTTACCGTTTGCGGTAGAACTAAGAGTTAACAATACTCTTTTATCTGAAAAGATTTCCTTGGATTATGGGCCCACGGGGCAAAAAGAAGGTTTGATATTTGTTTTCTGTCTTTTACGGAAGAAGTGTTTTTTATGGATGTTTGCAACTAATATCGCACTAGAGACTATGGACTAGGAGTGAATGCGTCGCATGTCACCCAAAGGGTACCATAATAAATATCTTGATAATTAGAAGGAAACCCTCCAATAATCATTTCCTAAGTAGCTTAAGGCTCGTAACGTATGATATCAATTAACCTTTATTACTGTATTTTGATTTGTTTGAAGATGAAAAGAGAACGGACACAACTAAGGGGAAACTATCAAGTCCAAACAGTTGTCATGCAAATTTGTCCAAATGGGTGAGGTTAGGAGGGAACTAAATAAAGTTATCATGCATGGTTAGAACCCTAATGTTTGTCATAACTTCTCTTGAGCAAGAGAAGTTAGAGTCCCTAAGGGAACATGGCAAAGGAAAGCAACAACAAAAGAAATAATCTGAAAGAATAACGGTAAGTAAAATGCATACAATGCATCAATACAAGCAGAAGGAGACAAACTCAACTTCTAGAGCAAACAAGCAAAAGCAACATAATACACAGGCAAGGGAGACAAACTCAACCTTCAACCAACAAGCAAAGTCAAACAGTAACAGACAAGCAGAGGGAGACAGACTCAACCTCTAATGCAAACAAGCAAAGGGAGGCAAGCTCAACCTTTCAATGCACTTAGGCCTAGAACCAACTACATGACAGCCTATTCTAATGCAACACACGAAATAAGCAGTCACACAAGTACAGTTAAATAGCAAACACAACAGAGCAGCACAACAACACTCCAACAGCCTGACAGTTTGTCTTCTAGTCCAAGTTATCTGTCCAAGCTATCCATCAAGAGAGAAGGGAATAGGGACTTCATCTTCAAGCTTCAACTTGCTCCATCAAGAGATGATATGAATCAACACAAAGATCATTGCATGATGAGGGGAAGCATGATGGAAACCAAGGGAATCCATCATGGCACTCAACCACTCATCTAAGATTGGTATCCTCAAAGGTTTTACCTTTTGTGGTAGGCCTTTAGTCCTTCCAAAGGAGGGACTAGGCTCCCACAAAGGAACCTTGCATCATTGGATAGGAAATGGAATGTAAACCAAAGCAAACCACAATTATGAAAAAGGAAGAAACTCCTAAAGGCTCTAAAAAACCTAATTCTACATGCTCTAAAAGAAACTCTCCAAAGGGAACTAATGCACCAAATTAAACCTTAAGATTCAATCTACAGAGGCATCAACATGTCTACTAAACCATCAGAAAAGGTTTGGAAACTTATCATGAACTAAAGGTAACTTTTGAAGTTCAACTATGGGAGGTAATATTCTAGAAGCATCCTACAAACAGTCTAGATGTAAAATCTAACTAAAATAGTAAATCAACTCCTAAAAATCTATAAAAAAATTATGATAGGTCCTAAAGATATCAAGAACCTATGGTAAAAAATCCAGGGTCTAAATCAATGCTTAAGGCCAATAATGAAATTCTAAACCAACAGTTGTCAAGTGAAGGTTCAAGTGGGGAAAGCTCTAAAAACCTAGTTCAAAACTATGCTTAGAAGCATTTAAAAAATGTAAGAAAAATCACACAATATACTACAATGTATCAACATTGTCCATACAAAAAATCAGAGAGTAATATGGATTATTGAAAGAGAAAGAAAATCACAAAGCATGGCATGTAATTTTTCAATTATTAAAAACATATTAAAATGGAAAAAATGCAATTAATTGAAAAATTCAGGAAAACTGAAATTAAAAAATATGACAAAATTCTAGACATGTTAAACTAGCTACAACATTTTATTTTCCAGATTTATTGAAGCATTTAAGTATTTATTGTGAATTAAATTTAAACAGCCATCAAAACAGAAAAATAAAAGAAAAAGAAATTAAATGAAGAAACTACAAGGGGTGCAATTAGTTCCTACGTGCTGTTCCGTTTGGGCCACGCTGTGGGGTGCGAATAGCACAGTCTAAAGCCCAGCTGAGTTATTAAAAACTCAGCATTTCATGCCATGGGAGAAAAACAAATCGTGAAAACCGATCCTGGCCGTGCATTGAGATGATGAAGTCAATCGTGAAAACCGATCGGATGGCTGTGATGAATTCTGGGAGTTAAAACAGCAAAACAGAGGGAAATACAGGTGGTGGCTCGCGTGGTAGGGGTGCCGGCCGGAGATGAGCTCCGGTCATCTTCAACCTCTAGCCAAAATTCCAACTTTCTTATTTCTTAACCAAAACTTGATTTTTTTTATAACCAAACTTGTGTATTTTTTCGTGTAGAATCCAAATATCCAATTTGTTTTCACTTTCCTCCATTAAAACTTAGAAATCCAGAACATCCAAGAATCACTCAAGAAAATTCAACTTTCTCAAAACTCAAAATTTAAGATACTAATCTCTTCGTCTCACTTCCTACATCATGAATATCAAATTCTTTTTCATTTTCATCCACTAAGAAGAGAGAAAATTAAACTACAACCTAGGGTGTCAATTCTTGAAGTTTCATGGAACTTAACCAAACTAATCCTAAAAGCTTCTGCATACTCCAAGGATCATAATTATGTAAAAATGACGCAATAACTCATCAAGAACAGAGTGTACGAATGAGAAGTAAGAACCTTGTTCGGAGCTTCAATGGTGGAGTGTTCTTGCACGAATTCTTGATCAAAGTTGTTCAAAATCGTTCAATGATGCTTGGAGAAGCTTCTTGAATCATTAATTCCCTCTGAAATGGCTTCAAAATAGAAATTCCATTTTCACCTCTAACAAACTTTTTTCAAGTGCTTCTTACCTCATTCGAGCTTTTCCAATCACCAACCTTGCTAGGAATTCATCCAGAAACTTATATAGACTTGTTTTGGATCCTTATTTGGCCCAATTGTGGCCCAATTCATTTAATCCAAAAAATTGATTTTCCTCACTTTTTCCTTTGTAATTTCCATGAACATGGTGTGTGGAAGCTTCTAATTTTGTTCATATCAGTTTCTTATGATACAAGGAACATGTAGGGCTGAGATTAATGCCTTGGAAGTGAATGGATGGTTGATTTTGAATTTGTGACTTAATGTTCAAGAAACCATGAATATCCCCATGTAAATGAATCCATTTCTAATTTCTGGTTTTGCCATTGTTCTTAAAATATTATTTGGACTCAAAAAATGCACCAACATGACATAAATTGATTTAATTGGCATTAAATCCAAACTAGGCCTTTTCAAACTTCTTTTCATGAAATTTTCTCCAAGCATTTTCCAATCCAAGCCATGTCAATGATCCCTTGAGGTTTGATTGACCAAATGACCCCATTTTGAGCAACTTTCATGTTGGAAAGATTTCCATTTGAAGTGTGTAAAGTGGTGAACTTGACCTATAATGAAAATGGCATATAATCTCACTTTCCCAAAATACCCTTGACTTGTAAGTCTCATATCTTGAGTTCTACAAATCCAAATGAGGACTTCTAGTACTCTTTGGAAAGCTAAGATCATGAGGAACAACTTTCATACTCACTTGAAGTTGAGGAGAAACATCCTTCTTGGTCAAAAATGGCATGGAAGTTGGTTGACTTTTGATGATTAAAATCACATTCATCTGAGGACCTGTAACTTGTCTGCCTCATTACTTGAGTTCTATAAATCCAGTGAGGGACTTATAGTACTCAAATTAAAGGTATGAACATGCTCTACAAGTTTCAGGTGGACATCAAAATGAGATTCGACTTGCATCTGGAATTATGTGGTCTTGAAGTTAAACACTAAACCAGGGGATTTTACACTGACAAGCATAGCAACCCTAGCCTAGCAACTTCTCACACTCTTGAATCTTGATGAAATGATCTTGGAATAATCTTCTATGTGTCTCAACACAACATCACACGATCATAAAGACTTGGAATTGAGTCTTAATCTCCTTCAGTTCAACTGTTGACTTAGGGTTGACCAGGTGAAAATCCTAATTGCACCAATCTTGATTGTGGCTTCACACACTTGATATAATGACTGACATAAACTTCAAGATGACCCTCAAGGTCTCCCACGAGTTCTCACAATGTTCTCCACCCATAACCATGGATTCAAACTCATCTGACAATCTTCAAATGACCCCTAAGTTAGGAGGCACCCCACTCTTAACCATGCACTCATCATTGAGCCTTGACACTCTTCTGATAATGATAAGCACCTGATAGCTCGAATATAACCCCTTGAATAGGCTTAGACATTTGATATCCTTCTCTTGGTAAGCACACACCTCTCAATCCCCTGTTCATGGACTATGGTATGCAAATGCTAATGCTATGAATGCAATGATAAATGCAATGAAACAAAAGCCAACTAAAGCAAAAAAGTTGGGCAAATTTTGGGGTGTAACACATGGTCAAAGGACAACTTACACACATCAAAGACGTAGTTACCGACCCTGAAGCAGAAGTCTCAATAACCATCTCACCACCCCAAGAAGTCATAAACAAATTCAAACGCTTAGCGCACTCATGAGAAATGAATGAATGAGTCGCTCCCGTATCAATAATAGAAACTAAAGGCGTACTATTAATAAAGCATATACCTTTAATCAAACGGTCTGCACTGGTAGTGTTCGTCCCCGCTAATGCAAACACCTTTCCGCCCGCTTGAGCTTTTTTCGGCTTAGTACACTTAGTAATAGTGTGACCCACTACATTCCTTCTACAATCGGTAGTAGCATGCCTAAGGCCTCCACAGTTAGAACATTTCACTACGGTCTTCCCACACTCAAATGATTTATGATCCATTTCGCCATACTTGTAACACTTAACGGAACCGGAACCTCCTCTTTCAGATCGCTTATCAATGTTTCCCATATGCTTGCCCTTATCAATGGGTGTCATATAAGGTTCACTTCTAGCTTCTTGCTTTCCCTTCCTCTCATTCAAACTTTTGTAATGTGTAGAACGAGCCTTGCTATCTTCCTCGAAAATTCTACAACATTCCATCAAATCCATAAACCTTTTTATCCTTTGATATCCCATAGCTTGCTTAATCTCGGGACGCAAACCACTCTCATATTTAATACACTTTGAGAACTCAGCAGTAATTGCAGCATAGTGAGGATGGAATTGAACCAACTCCACAAACTTAGCAGTATAGTTTACCACGAACATACTACCTTGTTGCAGTTCAAGGAACTCCATCTCCTTCTTCCCTTTTACACTTTCAGGGTAATACTTCCTCAAGAACTCGGTACGAAATAAATCCCAAGTTATCTCTTCATCATCCACCTTAAGAGCTTGACGCATACCGACCCACCAATCGTCGGCTTCTTCCTTCAGCATGTGAGACCCAAACCTCACCTTATTCCCCTCCACATAGCCCATGACTCTGAAGATCCTTTCAATCTCTTTCAACAAAATTTGAGCACCATCGGGATCAAATCTTCCTTTGAAGACCGGTGGTTGATTCTTCCTGAACTCGTCAATAGCATTCACATTCGGCGCACCTTGCACCGCCCTGGCCATTGCTTCCAAAGCAGTAGCCATCGTATTGTCGTTTCTACCAGCCATATGCTGATCATTCACAAACATAACAACAAGGTTAAACAACAGTTCAACCATCACAACAACAAGACAGACACAACTGACTCAACACTGGCTTTGATACCACTTAATGTAACACCCCAATTCTATACCCCCAAATAATCACATAATCATCTAGGCACATATTAAAAATTTCGTCAGAGTATAATTATAAACATAGTATAAAAGAGGTATGTCACATTATACATGAATTTAAAATATTCAACACCTGTTCAACAATTGATATTCAACAGTGGGGTAACTTTGCAACAGAGGAACTTAGTTCTTACACCCACATCTCAATATTTAGAATAAAAGCGAAAAATCTAAACATTGAATAACATCAAACATACACACACACACACACAGATATATATATATATATATATATATATATATATATATATATATATATATATATATATATATATATATATATATATATATATATATATATATATATATATATATATATATATATATATATATATATATATATATATATATATATATATATATATATATATATATATATATATATATATATATATATATATATATATATATATATATATATATATATATATATATATATATATATATATATATATATATATATATATATATATATATATATATATATATATATATATATATATATATATATATATATATATCATCGAGTATGAACCACCAACATAATTCATGTTTACATAAACATTCATCAACAAGATACATGTACAAATGTATCACAAAAGAATCATAATCATCCTAGCTACCCGGTGCTACATATCAGAGCCGACCGACCAAAAGAATGAAGACAAGCTTCACAAAAAGACCACCAGCATACCTACTCTACAATGCCTCATAGAGCATCATAAAACTGCAGAAGGGTGAGAAATATTATCATAATAACAATGCATATAATTATATATCTTAGCATAAAAATACACATATTTTACATTCTCACCATAATTCATCGCCACTCACCCATATACATCACAATGTATATATATATATATACTAACCCAAGCATATTCATCATGCATACCTTCACAATTCTTATTGTTCCACATAAACACACATATTCATGTTTATTCATTAATGCACAATTACAAAGATGATAAATGCAATGCGGTACCGACTCAATCATCTCAAGCTCACTCAGGAACGTATTGGAACCATCGCTTGTTACCGATGTAACTCCACGTCGGGCCTACGATGTTCACTCATTGCTCACACCTCACATAGGCACACAATGTTAATGGATTGCTCACACCTCACATAGGCACACAATATGATTTCTCACACCTCACCTAGGCACACAATCGTTTGTAATCATCGCTCACACCTCACACAGGCACACGACTTTACAACGAATTCTCATTAGAATCACACAACACAAGAATGTACGCCATTATGCTTCACATACAAAATGACTCAAGACACTCTAGAAATGCATACATATTCATAATATATTCATGCATTCATCTCATACTATCATATATAATCTATATACATTCACATCAATTATGCCAAACGGCAACGAGCATCGCTTTATCACCTAAACGTCAACGAACTCTTTCACAATTAACATGCATTTACATTTAATTTAAACAGTGCATTTATTTGCCAAAAGGGCACAATTCACAATAAATTCCACAATCTAGGATTCACTCTATAAGGCTACTTACAACACATTGTATAACAACATGCACAAGTTATACGTTATATAACAAAAGCATACTGCACGATAACACATCAATCGCACACATTCGCAACGGTAAAAATCAACACAATGATACGATTTCAATTTTATGCTATAATTGAACCAGGTAAAGGCCTCAAAAACATTTTTCCTAGAAAGATCATCTTGTTAACTTTCCAACGCTTCGAATGGAGGTCAAAACTGACTTACGGTTTAAGAGTTATGAATTTTCGAAGTTTTTCCAAAACAGAATTTTTCTGCATAAAGACTGCTACGGGTTTGAGCATTTTCGCCCAAAAATCCGGCCGATTCAATTATTTTCTTCGAAACAAACACATACTCATTCATACCAAACATATAGTAGTGATTTAGAACCATCAAACGTGAAATCTACGACTTTCGATTTAAATCCGAATCTTAAACCCTCAAATCTTAAAAAATGCAAAAACTTACAAAATCAACCAAATTTGATAAAACAGGCATACTCGATCACGACCTACCATTACCCGACACAACTATGCAATCTATTCCGACTTTCGTCCGTAAAAATATCGATTCCTCACAAAAATCTCAATTTCAACCTAGAACTCAAGCTATGGAAAACAAGAAAACATTCAAGCAAACACATACATAATGATATACATTGATGAGATAATAAGATTTCACACCCTTACCCGATTAAATCGATTCCTAGAAGTTGTTTTGAAGATTTCCAAGTTTTTCCTCTTTTTCTTCTCTTTTCTCTTCTTCCTCTTTCTTTCTCTCCTTTTTCTCTCTATTTCTCTTTTCTTTCTATTTCTCTCCTATTTCTTCTTCTTATCTTTTTTTTCTTTTACACAAATTTAATTAATTCATTTTCTCACATCATTCTACACTTAATCACTTTTCTACCAATTTTACTAAATTTCTCACATAATTCTATTTCCACTAAATTTCTAACTTATCATTAAATGAGAAATGTCCAAAATACCCTCCATTCTAATTTCCCCGAAAACTCTCAAAAACAGTAAAATATCATAACATGTCAACATATCATATTAACACACCAATTTCACAAATAAAATAATTATCACTTAATTTAAATAATAGACTCAACAAAATGGTAATAATCGAAATCGGGGCGTTACAGGTTTCATCACTCAGGCCCAACCCATGTGTTTTTTTTAGTTTTATATTTTATTTTATTTATAATATTTTAAATAATAATAACACTAACCTAATACTAACAACTAATTAACTAATTAAAAAAAATCTGATTTTAATATAAAAAAATAATAATAAAAAACTTTTCTAACTTCTTTTTCATTTAATCTTTTCAATTAGAAGTTTTAGAATTTAGTTTTCATTATAAAAGTTTAAATTTTTTTTAATTCAAGAGTAACCTTTTTAATATTAATTTCTAACACCTTTTAACTTAATTCTAATCTAAAATTTCTAACTTTTCTCTAAATTACATAAAATTCTCAAAAATCACTAGTGCAGAAATGACTTTTTACATCGGGCGAAATTGACTTTTTACATCGGGTCTTAGTCCGATGTAAAGCCAGGCGATGTAGTAAATCAAAAACATTTTACATCGGTTCTGTGGCCCGATGTAAGAAATACACCAATCACATCGATTAAATTTTTAAGTCTAATGTGAAAAAAAATTTATAACTGTAAATTTTAATTATAAAAGGGTGTTTTTACATCGATTGCGGGGAAAAATCGATGTAAAAGGTGGGTATTTTACATTGGTTGCGTGCCAAAACCGATGTAAAAAGTACTGGAGAAAAAAAAATTTCATGCTGACACTTTTTTACATCGGTTCTCTAGTAACGCCGATGTAAAAGGTAGACCTTTTACATCGGTTTGTTGTTTCAACCGATGTGAAAAGTACTGTAGGGAAAACAAATTTGCTAACACTTTTTACATCGGTTCTGTGGTTAAACACATGTAAAAGGTACTGTTACGAGTATAAATTATTTGCCTATTTTTTAGCTGTTCCCTGTATCTTTTTTGGTACCTAATTTTTCATATTTTTCCAACATTACACAGACCATAATTAGGTCGCTATTTTCCATAGTGCACATCATATAGACCACATTTAGGTCGCTATTTTCATAGTTTTACAACATCACATAGACCATATTTAGGTCGTTATTTTCATATTTTTCTCATAAATCTAATTTGATTGCACCAAATATCTAGTATACACATAATTGTTTTACAAAAGTGTCAATATAAAGGATATACACAAATGTACTAACAACAAAAAGGCCGGTTAACCTTTATACACAAATGTGCTAACAACAAAAAGCTACACAAATGTACTACAACAACAAAAAGGTTAACCTTTATATAATTCAAAGAAACATGTTGCCCAACGGAGTCTCAAATCATACAGATCATCGGGCGATAGGTTCGTTGGGTCATCAAATACCTACAACATGTAAGTAACAATAGAGTTATTCTTTGAAAATTCACATTAAGTTGCAAAACGTAAAGTAAATAACAAATTAAAGTCATTTTTATTACCTTCATCCAATAGTTGGTTATATTGGCAGAGACAATATCCAACATATTTTTCATCACATAGTACCCAAAATCATTAGAGTTATAGGTTATTTCCTTGTCTACAAATGAATGACATAATTAGTGAATACTTATATGATAAAATTAAATATCTAATTATAATTTACACCATGCTTACATTGGGTTGAAGTCATGTAGCCTTTTTTCTATTCCCATTTGCCGCTTGATGAATCCCAAAAGCCCTAATTCAGAAGAAAAAAAAATCATATAAAGCCACATAATATATGATATTACTTTTGTAACAAATTATATATATAGGATGAAGTGAACATAAAAGATAAACTTACCTTGTAACAATTTTTGTCATGGTTTGATTAAGTTCATGATGAAGGTAACAAAAGACGACCACCGTATTATCATTTGGACACATGACTATTAATTGCCAATGACCTCTGTATGTGTGTGTGGAAACACAAAAGTCACAATTTCATGTTACCAAAATTGAATTATATATGTTACCAAAATTAAAAAATAGAAAACATAATTCCATACAATCTCACCAGAAAAAGAAGGCATTAGAGAAAACATGTTTATAATATAATAATAAATTAATTAGGCTTATAATATGGTTCTGATTTCTAAACATAGGATGTGTTCTGATTTCTAAGCAACACATCCTAACATAGGATGTATTCTGATTTCTAAACATAGTAATGGATATTTGCTAGACATTAACAGTTACACATTAAGATTCAACAGCAATAATAATAAATTAATTAGGCTTATAATATGGTGTAGAAAACATAACATATTAATACCACTTGAAAAATCAGAGATTATTCCACTTGAAAAATGCAAAATAGATTAAAAAAATAAAGGCGTGTTTGGTGGCTACTGTAGAGAGTCAATAACCACATTCAGATGAATTGTAAACTATTATGAGCATTTAAAATCAAAGCAGCCTTTAGTCAACAAAGAAAAAAATAACAATTAAGGAAAGTTAGAGCAACCTTTGCTCTAGGTAAATCGCCATTACAGGGGAAAAAATAATAGCACAAGAATAAAAGGACATTGATTTGAATACCCTCAGCAGCAATTTTTCTACTATGAATGGAGCTAATACTACTGGGGTTTGCGGTAACAGAAGGAAGAAATAGAGAGCATTTTGTGAATTGAGGAAGAAGGAGAAGAAAACGTACCCAGAGGTGAAGATAAGGTGAAGAAAACGACGGCGTGAGTGAGAAAGAAGAGATTACGGCAACGGTGCAAGCAAGGAGGAAGAGATGACCAGCGACGGAGACGACGCGAGTGAGAAGGAAGAGATGACGGCGACGGCGCGAGAAAGGAGGAAGAGATGACGGCGACGGCACGAGCACAGAGGGGAGGGAGGAAAGGCGACGGCGGCGGCGAGAGGGAGAATATGAAGTTTCGTCGTTGGAGGTTTAGGTTCGTCGTGGGAGAGAGGAAGAAGATATGAAATGAATACTGTGTAGGTTTTTATTAAAAATATTTTAAACTACTTTTTAAATCGGTGGGTTGCCCAACCGATTTAAAAGCCATGGGCCAAGTTTTTTATTTTTTTATTATGGGGACTTTTTAAATCGGTTGGTTACTATAACCCGATTTAAAAAACCTTTAAATTATTTTTATTAGTTTTTTTAATATAGCTTTTTAAATCGGTTGCATTTATAACCGATTTAAAATCCAAGTTTTTTATTTTTTTTTATTTTGGGGACTTTTTAAATCGGTTGGTTACTATAACCCGATTTAAAAAACCTTTAAATTATTTTTTTTAGTTTTTTTAATATAGCTTCTTAAATCGGTTGCATTTGTAACCGATTTAAAATTTAAATTTTTTGTTTTTTTCTTTTGGGGACTTTTTAAATCGGTTGGTTATTATAACCCGATTTAAAAAACCTTTAAATTATTTTTTTTAGTTTTTTTAATATTGCTTTTTAAATCGGTTGCAATTATAACCGATTTAAAAAACCTTTAACTAATTTTTTTCAATTTTTTTAGTATTGTTTTTTAAATCGGTTGCAATTATAAACGATTTAAAAAACCTTTAAATAATTTTTTTCAATTTTTTACATCGGGTGTTTTAATGGCCCGATGTAAAATATCTAATAAATTTTTTAAAAATATTTACGATACTGCCATCGTGTTTATAATTTCACATTTTACATCGCTTCTAGTGAATATCTGATGTAAAAACATTTTCTCAAAAGTCTTTTTCTAGTAGTGAATATCAAAATCAATTTAACTTCTAATTTTCTTTTTATTTAACTTTAATTAAATTAAATAATATTCATGAAAACATCAGAAACAATTTCACCAATTCCAATTATTCATCATTTCCTCTAATCACTATCTAACATTTTTCCATTGTCCATTACAACTTAATCATTTACTTGTTGTACAGTACTTACATATCCATATTCCCACTGCTATTCATATATCTTTGTTATTCTCCATTATCACTGTTGTCATCAACTATATCCATTGCTTGCATTTTCGATTATTATCATCTTTTCCATTTATCCCCTCCGAAAGAAAGGTTATACCATTTGACCGTTGTGTCAATGTCTTTACCCTCGCCCATCATAGCCTTAGGATCTGAGTCGTCGTACTCGTGCTTAGGCGTCCCGTCGTGGACATACCTCAACCTCTTCCTAACCTTAAGACTTGAGTCGCCGTACTCATGCTTAGGCGTCCCGCCGTAGACATCCATCCCTTTATCCTAGCCTTAGGATTAGTAGTCGCCGCACTCCATGTAAGTTCCCATCGTGGAATACTTACTTTACCCTTTTTAGTTCAACTTTTCAACGTAGAAATTGGAGTCGTCGCACTCCACGTAAACACTCTCTATGAACATTTACATCCCCCTAGAACCTTGACCACAGTCAAGAAATTCCTCTTTCTCCCTCTTTGAGGGGAACTACAACTACTCTGATTCCATCCCCTACCTCAGATACGTAGGCACAAGATGCGAGTCCTGGCGAGTATACTTAGGACTAACCCCTTAGGTCTTTCTCTTTACCTTTAACCTTTAGCATTACCTTTAAGCAGAACCATTAGCAATAGCACATTTTAAACAAGATGTTCCTGTAGAGTACTACAAAAGTTTAAGATGCTAATACCTTCCCTAAGCTTAACAAACCCCCGAACCCTAGATCTCTCTCTGCATTGTGTTTACGATGCAAAATAGGTTTTTCTTTTCTTTAACCTTTCCTTCGGATAAATCAAAGACCGTTTGTGAATCAAATATTGTGATTCAAATTAATCAATAATTTGATATCCTATTCTCACCGCAACAGAAAATGGCGACTTCACTGGGGAATCCAATTTTTTTTAGGGTTATCCCTATCTGGTTTTTCATGCTTGCTATTTGCTATATTATCTGCTTGTATATATTTTTGTTGTACCTTGCTTGGGGTATCATTGTTGTGAGATAAGTCCTACACCCGGACTTGAGTGCAATTATTATAGGAAAGTGATATATTCGACGAGACTTATAGGGAGTGAGTCCCGACCAAGTTGACTTGAGAATCACCTCTCAGTTGAGGCCCTCTTGAAAACTAGTAATGTTGAATGAGTAGTTGTGAAAACATTCACTATTTTCGACCTTGGAGCCTATGATACTGGGGACCGTAGTTACCTAAACAAAACTTTAGCCTCATTTAGGACGTAGTGCAATGACTATGAGGGAGTATTCCCAAAATAGTTGCTACGAGATACTACACTCAAAAGAGGTTCTCTTGAGAATATTATTAACCACCGAGTTAGTCGGGAAATTCATAATATCTGAAATATGAACTAATGAATTTGGGCACCGCTTTAGAACCTTGTTCTGCAGGTACAATTAACCCATAGTACTTACCTTTCGGGATGGGTAGACCTTGGCTCCGCTCATGTTCCTCTAACCTAGGACCTTTGTTTCCTTTTGTGTGCTTGTGCATTGCATCCCGCATCATATCATTCCTGGTTTCAAGGAATTCAACTGTCCTTTACAAATTAAAAGAATCTTGAATTTCAAATCAAAACTTTTCAGTTTGCCTAAAAAATACTTGCAACAGACCGTTGAAATCCTTGAAACCACTGCGTTGCATTTTGCATCCTATTTTTTCATTTGCATTTTCCTTCCGGCTTCTTATTCTCGGTTCTCTCGCCTTCCAGTTCTGTCACCCTGAGTCCTCTGCATCAGTACAACACCAGAGCTCGAGCTGGGAAAAAGATGGCGGAACAAAATCAAGAGCTTGATCGTGTTACCAATGAACTCGAAGATCTTCGGGGAAATGTTGGGCAGATTATGGAGATGCTACAGGTCATTAATGTAAAGATGGATACTCAACCCGCTATTGTTTCTGAGATTACCAACACTATTGTGGATCCTCAACCTTCTGTTACTACTGCAAGTCTATCTCCCTTTGGTCTTCCACCTGGTTTTGTGCCTCCTCACGTGTAGTTCCTTTGGTTTCTAAAGCTCCACAAGTGATTCTGACTTTTGCACCAGCTACTGTTCATACTCGTGTGCAACCTTATTTCAATGAGTCGGTTTATGATATTCCGGATGTGAAGGAGGATGAAGACGAGCGACATGAAAGGCTTCGTGAGAATGTGGAAACTATCGGCAAAAGGCTGAGAATGATGGAAGGTGATCAAATCTTTGGTGCTGCTGTCAGGGATATTTGTCTTGTATATTGTCTGGTCATTCCTCCGAAGTTCAAGACTCCAAGCTTCGACCGTTATGAAGGTGCTACTTGTTGTACCCTAAAATTTGCTCAACCTTTGCGTACTTGGCTTACATTTCTTTTCGCATTTTTGCATTTTTTGATTTCATAGCATTCGTTCTGGAGACAGGGGATCAAGGTTTTCTTGTGGCTCGGGTTCATTTTGGCGCAAAGGACTGAAAGACTGAACAGCAAGCATCAGAGGCATTTTGGCGCAAAGGACTGAAAGACTGAACAACAAGCATCAGAGCCTCTGGCATTTATTTTGCCCAGCGGTCAAGCGGTCGATTTTATTTTTATTTTGCAGAATAACTTCAGGAAGCAGCACTCAGGCTCATATCAAGCATTCTTACAGTTGCAACATTCAAGAACGAGAATCAGAAGCTTAACAGAGCTCCAAACAGTCGAAACAGGGCAAATGTGAAGATTTCCCTCCAAAAGGCGCCAAATTCAAATTTTTGAAGATGTTAATCGGTTAACCCATATGGTTAATCGATTAACCAAGGCAAAATTAGGGTAAATTGGGATTTTTTGATGGTGTTAACCAATTAACCTATATGGTTAATCGATTAACTAGTGCAGATTTTGCCTCTGCACGTGAATTTTCAAGGGGAGCTGTTTTGGGGTCCAATTTTGATCACTTGAATTTCATTTTTACACTTGGGAAGGATCTAGAATAATTTCAGAATTTGATTAATTTCATTTTCCCTCCAAACTTCCATTCCTCACTCCATTCCAAATTTCCCAAACCATCTTCCAAACCTTTCATTTGGATCCAAACCTAGGTGATATTTAAGTGATCTACTCCAAACCAATCAATCTAATCACTTATAATTCACTCTCATTTCAGAATTGATCTCATTCTCTCTGAATTCTCTCTCAATTTTCCAAACTCCAAAACCTTCACCAAAGCTCTTTTCCATTGAATTCTTTGATTCTTCCATGGAATCAATGAATTCTTGAGCTTAAACCTTCATCCATTCTCTCCATTGAATTAATTTCTTCATCCAATTTTCGTGCAAAATTGGATCTGAACTTGGAAGTGATTTTAGAAGTGATTATTTGGCTTGATTTGGTTTAATCTTGAAGGATATTCATTGCTACTACAAGAATTGGTGTGGATCTTGAAGTATTCCGGACTTCTAGCGTTGGATCTATTCAATTACAGTTGAATCAACATTAACCGGAGCAAATCTACGCTCCGAAGGTTGGATCTGAATCTGTTTTTAGCTTATTTGCATAATCATGTGGATTTTCATATTTGATTAGCTTTTGGTTAATTTGATCCGATTGATTCATGATTCGGTTGTGTTAATCTATTCATATGTTGTTTGAATCATGATTTGTTGGTTTAATTTCGTGATTAAGTGATTATGCGATCATCCGGTTGATCGGATAAGTGCTTATTTGCTGAAAATGTTGTTCTGTTACTGTTTTTCTGCTGTTGGCACAGTGTTAATCGGTTAACACATATGGTTAACCGATTAACCATTTCAAATATTCAAATCTTTTAACGTTTTCAAGGTGTTAATCGGTTAATGCATATGGTTAACGCATATGGTTAACCGACTAACATGTGCAAATTTCCATATTTTCAGCCTTTTTTAAGTGGTTAATTGGTTAACGCATATAGTTAACTGATTAACATTGTGCCAATGGGTCTGTTTTGCTGATTTTCTTGCATGTTTGAGTACCGTTTCGCATCGAATCATCATAGTTCAATATGATACGTTAGAGGTGAAATGTTTTGGACATTTTGTCGCTGTTTTGGTTGTTTAATCGAGATTTCGCCGACTTGTGTTTGTTTTCCACTTGGATGCCTACTTTCGTAGTTTGTCGTTCAAAGTGATATTCATGCTTGCATTTCTTCTTGTGTTTTGCATCTTTATTTCCAGCATTAATAAAGGTTGAGATGTGCTTGTGGTGGTGTTTACCCCATACTTTTTCCTCCCTTTGCTTGTGTGTTGCATTCCATGTTTGCATATCTTACTTGTGATTGAATTTATCTGGTGCTTTCTTGTGCTTTTTGCCATGATCCCCATAGGGTTCCTAGTCCCTCCGTTTAGGATGGGAGTAGGAGAGAAATTAGGTGTTCAATCCAAGCATGCTAACATTATGGTAGATATTTCCCCTTTGATCCAAACCTTAGGACCATTTTGCATGACAACGTTAGGGCCGAGTTTCCCTTAGACCATCTGTGTGTCTCTCTTTTCACCTCCAAAATCATTCTAACTCATCTAATAAATATGATGAACTTTGTGCGCTACAAGCCTTAAGCTACTTGCGAAATGGTGATTGTGGGGCTTCCTCTCAATGGCCTAGAGTGTTTAGTGTACACCCTTTGGGTGATATGCGACGCATTCGCTCCTAGGTCATAATCTTTAGTGCAGTGTGAATCACAACCCGAATTAATTCACTTTACTAAAAAACACAAACAAATTTCAAACCTTTTTCCTTCGGGATTAATCGGAAGCTTTTTTCAGAAAAGAGTGTTGTTAAGCTTTTGTTCTACCGCAAATAGGCATTGTCCCTAACTGCTAGAATGAAGGTTTAACCCTACTCGGGTAAAACATGTTGAACCAACCGGTGTTCTTGTTAGCCCGAACTATGTTTGCTCTGATTTCTCGTACCAGATGAGAATACGTAGGCACGAGACAGCGATGTCTTGGCGAGCAACCTTCCCCCGCCTTTCACCCGTAGTTAGCCGAACTACGTTGACTCTAACTTTCCCATTGCACGAGGGAATACGTAGGCACAGAGCGGCGATGCTCTGCCGAGTCTCTTTTATTTTCTTTTTGTCCTAAAGCCTTTAGCGTAGATAGATTAAACACACCCTTAGATAGACAACAAGCGTGGATCCCGTCGAGTACGATGGACGTGAGGGGTGCTCATACCTTCCTCTTGCGTAACCGACTCCCGAACCCAGGACTTGGTTGCGATGACCTTGTCTTTTCCTTTTTCGTTAGGCTTTTCCGATTGTTTCCTTTCCCTCTCTTTGGGATAAATAACGAAAGGTGGTGACTCTTCTGTTTTCCGTTGGGTGTTTTTCGCAGTTGCAACACTACTTTTCCGAAGATTCATCTGATAATGTACTACCGAAAGATGGTTGCTCATATTGAGAATGATAAGCTGATGATACATTGTTTCCAGGATAGCCTGAAGGGTGCTTCCTCAAAGTGGTACTTAACTTTGGATCAGTCTCGTATCAAGTGTTTCCAATATCTATCTGATGCATTCATGAAACATTACAAATACAACATGGATATGGCTCCTGACAGAAGACAATTATTGAGTATGTCCTGGAAGAGTGCATAATCATTTAAAGAGTACGCTCAAAGGTGGAGAGAGATTGCTTCGCAAGTAGAACCTCCTTTGACTGAGAACGAATTAGCTGATTAGTTTGTTGACATTGTTAATCCGGAATTCTACGAGAGAATGGTTGGTAGTGTGACTACAAATTTTTCTGAGATTGTTGCTGTTGGTGTAAAAGTTGAATTGGGTTTGAGAAGTGGTAAAATGTCAAGTGTTGTTGGTAGTTCAAGCAACAAAGACCATGCAAAAAAACTTCATTCATTTCTCATAAGAAAAAAGAGGGTGAAACTAATGCTGTAACTGCAAGCCGACAAAGAAATCAACCTTGGCAACATCAGTAGAATTATGTCCAACAACAAGGTTATTCTGTTCAGTTAGCTCAACAACCATATGTAGTTGCTATCACACCTGCCTTCAATCAACAATTTCTTGCTTATCACCCTGTGCAACCGGCTCCTGTCTATCAGCCTCCGGTCTATCAACAACCTCCTGGTTATCAGTCTGCACAAGCTCCTGCCAACTATCAATGAGCGCCCAACGCTTCTGCCTATCAACAACCGAAGAATCAGGCACATCGTCAGAATGTTCCAAACAGGAGACAATACTGTTGCACCCCAAAATTTGCCCAACTTGTTTCTTTAACTGGTTTATGTTTCATTGCATTATCATTTGCATAGCCATATCATTTTCATATCATAACATCATTCATCCAACAGGGGATCAAGTGTGTTTTTGTCAAGAGAAGCCTAGCAAGATGTCTTAGCCAATCTTGAGAAGTCATCCAAGTCATCAGGAGGTGGTTTGAGGCCTTAAGAGGTTTGAATGCCTTCATGTGGAGTTTCTCCTAACTTGAGGATCAATTGAAGACCATCAGTGAGATGTGAAGTATGGATTGTGAATAGAAGATGCGTATAGAGCTCATGGAATGCATAGAGGGACATGTTGTAGTTTAATCAAGTCATTGATTCAAGTGCAAGAGCCACAGCTGAGGTGCAAGCAATTAGGGTTTCATCTGGGTCAACCCTAGGTCAACTGGACAATTGAAGAGTATCAAGGCCTACTTTTAGGTTATGAAGTTCATGGAGTGATATGTTAAGACATTTGTGGTGTTGTGCCAAGATCAAATCAAGTAGAATCAAGAGTGGGAGAAGTTGCTAAATTAGGGTTTCAGTGCAAAATCCCCTATTTAATGCCTAACTTCAAGACCACATAAGCCAAGATAAAAGTTTCAAATGGACCTTTGGCCAACATGGAACTTGTAGAGAATCTTAATACCTTTAATTTGAGTACTAGAAGTCCTCAAGGGGATTTATAGAACTCAAGTTATGGTCCAGACAAATTACAAGTCCTCAGATGCCTCTGAAATTTGTCTGTGAAAATCATCTGACTTCCAAGCTATTTTTGACCTAGAAGGAGGTTTCACTTGAACTTTTGGACAAAATGAAAGTTGTTCCTAATGATCTTAGATTTCCAAATTGTACTAGAAGTCTTCCATATGATTTGTAGAACTCAAGTTATTAGGTTTACAAGTCAGGGGTATTTTGGGAAAGTGAGATTATAGGTCATTTTCAATCATAGGCCAAAATCTCCAACTTGCACTTGTCAAATGAAATTTTGTTCAACATGATAGTTGCTTAAAATGGGATTTTAAGTGCAACCAAGTGGTCATTTGGAATTGGTTTGGCTCATAGCAAAAAGTCACTTAAAATGGCCTAAAAAAGGGAATTTTTCAAATGGATTAAGGAGAGAAAATTGACTTTTTGATTAAAGGACCAAAACATGTCATGTGAATACATATTTTGAGTGGAAAAATTATTCCAAACACAATGGCAATACCATAATTTTCATTTGAGGCTTATTTCATGGAGTTTCAATTAATTACTTCATAAATAAGTTACATATCCAAGATTGCTCATGTGATACAATTAACCTCTCCTTTTGGTTCAATTACACTGAAGGTGTGTAGTGGAAGCTAAGTGAAGCTTCTAGAGGAAGAAACCAAGGAGAATTTGTTTTTGCCATTGTTGGAATTTTGGAGGAAACTTGAAATTTGGATATCAAAGTTTGGGCTTCTTTTGGACCTTCAAAGCCCACAAATCATTTCTATATATTGCCATGAGTGATTTCTGAACAAGGTTGGTGATGGAATAAGCTTGGAGAGGTAAGAAGCATTCAAAAAAGTTAGTTACAAGCAAAATTTGAATTCCAATCTAGAGGCCATTTCTAGAGCAGTTAAGCAGTGAAGAAGCTTCTATCATCATCAAGGAGTGAATCTGCACGAGATTGGATCAAGAATCAAGTTACAAGCACTCCAATTGAAGCTCAAACTTAGGTTCTTACTTCTTGAATTTTCTCTTAATTTATGTGGTTTCAATGCATTAGAATCATGTGGTTAGGTTCACCTTAAGTTGTAGATGATTTCTGGGCGAAGAATTTGATGTTTAGTGAGATTTTAGGATTAGATTCGTTTTCAGTTGAGATATAAAATTTTTGATTCGTGGATTTTTAGGCTGTTTAAGTAGTATATTTGGATTCCTCTCGAAATTTTATGCAAAATTGGTTCAAGAATCGTTGCAAACGGATAAATATTGAGAGAGTTATGGTTGTTCAAAGTTTGCCGGAAAAAAAACTTCATATCCATGGCCGTGGGTATTGTTCATGCGCTGGAATTTGGCATTTGGAGAAGATGAAATCTCACGTGTCCGTTTCGTTTGGAGAATGTTGACTTGGTCACCAATCCAAGCGCTCACGTCGCGCCATGCAGGCAGTCTCAAAACTACGTCGTTTTGATGCACGGAGGGGACCAACATCACGCGAGTTCGAATCCTACCCTGGCACTTCCATTTAATTCACCTTATTCCTTTGTTTTCTTTATTTCTTTTCTTTTCTTTTCTTTTTCTGTTTTACTAGCTATTTGAATTAATTACGTTAAAAATAGTAAAAATCATCAAAAAATTATGAAATTCTTTTCTGTAGTTCCTGAATGTCTTAAGAAATTTTAGGCATTAATTTTACATTTTTAGGATTTTATTTGAATTAGTTATGATTTTTCTTTTGTGCTAACGTCCATTGTGGTTACATATTTGACCATCTATTTTGTTGAATTTTGTTCTTCCAATTGGTGATGAATTTGGCTTTAATTTTTTAGTATGTTTTAGGGTAGATATTCATGTTCGCGTAGGATTTTTATTAGAATTTTAGAACAACTTTAGATTCTGTTTTAGGTGTTGAGATTAGAGCCTTCCCAAACTTGTGGATTACCTTGATACCTTTTAATCTAGAAATTATTTAGGTGACTTAGAAGTTGAATTAGGCTTTAATATTTTAACACTAGTCTGTTCAAGCATGTATGTTCCTCCTGGAATTTAATTAGAATTTTATAATTTTGTTTGCTATTTCATTTGTATTTTGCAAGTTGCTTGTGTTTGTGTTGTTCTCTCTTGAGTACCTTTGCTTGTTTGGTTCGGTTGGTGACTTTGGAGCTTGCTTGGTTTGGAATCCTTTTTGGGAGGTCTTCTGGACTTGATATAAAAGCTATGGCTTGAAGGTTGGAGCTTGGGGTTGAAGTTTCCTTTTCTTTTGGGGGCTTCTTTAGGAGCTTAGGAAATTAGGGTTTTAGGAAGTGCCTTAGACTTAGTTTTGATTCTTTCTTCAAACATAGGGTGCATTGTTTGCCTCTATTCCATCCAATGACATAAAGTCCTTCTTGGGAAGCTCCATCTCTCCTTAGGAGGGATGAGTGGTATGCCCAAGTGAGTAGAACTTTGAGGATACTTTCTACTTGCAATGTTGAGTTCTTAGTGATTTCCTTTGGTTGTCATTAAGTTCCTTAACATTATAACTTGATCTTGATGTTTAATCCTCCTCTTGGAGTGTGCTTGTTGGAGCTTGAAGATTGATGAAGCTTGAAGATAGAAGCTTGCTTGAAGATGAAGCCTTTGCTGTCAACTTTGCTGTTTAGAGCTGCTGTTGCTGTTTGCTGTAAGAGTTTGTTGCTGCTGCTTGGGTTGTCTCCTCTGTATCTTTTGTTTTTCTCTAATTTATCTGTTTGCTTTTGTTGATTACCTCTAGGTTTGAGGTGGAGCTTGTCTCCTCTTGCCTGTTGTCTTCTCCTTTGCCTCTCTTATATTGCTGCATTGCATGCATTCTATTGTTTACTATAATTGCTTGCTGTCTTTTGTCGTTTATCCCCTAGGATCTCTGATTTCCTCTGTGCAAGAGGAAATTATGACAGACATTAGGTTTTGACCCATGCATGATAACATTAGGCTAGTTTCCCTTTCAACCATAGGCTTTTTAGAGCGTCTTTCTCTTCTCATCTCAAAACAATTCAAAAACACAGTAATAAGGATAACGTGTGCTATACGTTACGAGCCTTAAGCTATTTGAGGAAAGGTTGTTGGAGGGTCACTCTTCAGTAATCTGGCTGCTTAGTATGGTACCCTTAGGGTGACATGCGACGTAGTCACTCTCAGATCACAAGTCTTTAGTGCAGTACAAGTTACAAACAGACTAAAAAACATTTCTTTCGTAAAAAACTCAAACAAACATCCAAACTCTGTTTTTGTCCGCTTGGACCTTTAATCAGGAAAACCCTCTTCAGAAGGAGATAAAAACCTGTCAGACAAGCTTGTGTCTTCCGTAGCCCGAACTACGTTTTCTCTGATCTTTCATGCTATATGAAAGTACGTAGGCATAGGATGCAATATCCTAGCGAGCAACCTCCCTCTCCTTTCCCGTAGGTAGGCGAACTACGTTGACTCTGATTTCTCGTTTCAGACGGGAATACGTAGGCATAAAGTGCGATACTTTTCCGAGTCATTTTCATTTTCTTTCTAACCCAGACCAGTAGAGTAGATAAATAACACACCCTAGATAGAAAACAAGCGTGGATCCCGTCGAGTACGACGGACGTGAGGGGTGCTAATACCTTCCCCTAGCGTAACCGACTCCCGAATCCAAGATTTGGTTGCGATGGCCATTCCTTTCCCTCTTTGCGTTAGGTTTACTTTGAGCGTTTCCTTTCCCTCTTGTGGGATAAATAACGCACGGTGGCGACTCTTCTGTCATAGCCGGCGCCGATTTTCGCAGTAGCGACAGCTGGCGACTCTGCTGGGGAGTTTATAGCTGCTGGGGACTTTTCCCATCCCCTATGCTGGGACTGTTTCCCATCCCCTACGAGAGTCAATCCTAGCGCCTGTTTTCCCGTCTGGGGTTTTGTATGTATTTACCTTTCTGCCTTTACTTTCAGTACTATATTATTGTTATTATGTTGGGTAGAGGGTTAGATTGAGAGATAAGCCGGACCTGGGCTTGAGAAGTAGAGAGTAGTGGTTAGCCTGCTTGCTTAGCTCGCACCAGCTAGCCGCGAAATCTGCGTTCGGACGAAATTCTCTTTGATGCTTCTTGCGTGGCCCTTAGGGCTCGACAAGTTGTCTGACCCGAGGATTGTCGACTCTGGGGACCTATCAATTGGGGTTCAGCTAAGTGAGGCCTCTTCAAGGGATGATGATGCCACACCTTCAGGGTATCGTATCATCGCTCTTGAAAGTCTGCGACGCTGATGCCCGCATAGGATGCCGTACCTCGTCTGCGATTTAAGTACATACCTGTGAAGGGTAGGTGGTCTTTTTGCAGGAAAACTCTGGCCTCAGAACACCTGGTTTGTCTCGGTCAGTGAGAATTGGTTACAAGGGTCCTTTTGAGTGGTTGGTTTGGTTTGAGGCGAAGCTCTGGTCATTCTCGAGCTACAGTACAACAAACTTCTCAAGCTACAGCAGTGATCTTGATCCCTTGTGTGTGCATTTTGCATTTTGCATTTCTGTTTGCATTTGCATTTCATTTTGCATATTCGTCCTCAGCCGGAACAGGGAGCTTACCCGTTTTTGTTTGTTTCGTCAGTTGATTTCCCGACATTCGCATTGGACTTGAGTTAGCTTTTGGGAAAGGATCATGGCTTCAGAAGAGCAAAACTTGGTTGTTACTCGGGCGGAGTTTGAATTGTTGAAGAACCAGTTGAGTCAGTTCATGGAAGTCATAACAGCTATGAATAGAGGAGGAAACAATGTTCAAAGAACTCCGATGAACAATGTAGCTCAGATTGTGCAAACCCCTTTCAGAGACCCATTTTCTCTTAATGACACAGAGTATCAGAGTTTCACTTTCTCTATGCCAGTTTCTTCAAGGATTGTTCCACCTCCAAGAGTTGTTCCGCAGGTTAATGTTCAGG
The DNA here is from genome assembly GCA_963859935.3 of Lathyrus sativus. Classification (NCBI taxonomy): domain Eukaryota; kingdom Viridiplantae; phylum Streptophyta; class Magnoliopsida; order Fabales; family Fabaceae; genus Lathyrus; species Lathyrus sativus. The sequence goes on from OZ012737.1 coordinate 419,007,707, forward strand.
ACCCAAGGACTGTTGAGTATATGAGAAGACTTCATACGTTGGAAGATCAGATTGCTGCCCTAATGAATAAGAATACTCTTGATCTGAATGCTTCGAGCATGTGTTTGGTGCCAGGCCTTGTGTTGCCTCCGAAGTTCAAGATGCCCAATTTTGAGAAATACAAAGGGGATAGCTGTCCGAAGCTACATTTGGTTATGTTCTGCAGAAGGATGACTTCACATGTCACCAATGACAAGCTCATGATTCACTGTTTCCAAGATAGTTTAATCAGAGCATCTTTGGATTGGTACATGCAGTTGAAGAGTGATAGTATCAAGTCATGGTCGGATTTAGCCAATGCCTTCGTGAAGCAGTACGACTACAACCTGGATATGGCTCCTAGTCGCGTGCATTTGCAAGAGTTATCTCGGGCGGATAATGAATCCTTTAGAGGGTATGTGCAGAGATGGAGAGAATTGGCTGCCAGTGTTCAACCACCGCTTGTGGAGAGAGAAATGGTTGACCTCTTCTTGGGTACTTTGAAAGTCCGTGATTATGACATAATGTTCAGTTGTACAAGCTTTGCGGGCTTGATAAGAATAGGAGAGCTTGTTGAGAGAGGACTCAAGAATGGAAAGATTCGAGATCCTCCTTATATCCCAGTTGATAAGAATGAATCAGTTGTCAGACCTCAAGAGGAGTGGGAAGGAGGAAGTGATGTTGTCTCAGAATCCCTAGCATCTCAAGCTCAGTTTTCAGACGCTTCAAGTGTTCAAAGTCAACGGTAATATTATCGTCAGCCGCATCAGCATGCCCGACAAAGACCAAGGAAGCCTGAAAGGCAGTTTACTCAGCTACCGGTGTCGTACAGCCAGTTGTTGTCGGATTTGGTTGAAAGTGGATTGATAGTGCCGAAAGAGACTAATCCAATGATCCTGCCTTATCCTCCAGGTTCTGATGCTAGCGCCCGCTGTGAGTACCATGTTGGGACACATGGGCATTCGACAGATGATTGTAAGGTGCTTAGGAGTTAAGTTCAGAATCTGCTAGACTCTAACAAGATCTTCATCACGCCTCAGGGCTTTGTTCAGATTATTGATTCTCCTTCATCCAGTTGTGTGGGTTCGTCAGTTAATGTCATGAAAGACTCCACTGAAAGTGTGTGTTTGGAAGAATGTCAAACTGAGAGCTCAGATGAATATGGAGGAAGTTGCTAGAGGTTTCTGTGCCGGGTGTCGCATCTGTTTTCCCTGCTGACCTATTTAGCTTTCGTGCATTGTTGTTTGCTGAACATCACCAGGCTTGTTGGCTGAGGTCATTGTATTCGTACTCATGTGTGCTTATATGTTGATTTTGATGGTTTTGCATATTTGTGTGAGGTGTTTATCTCTGTGCTTATAGCTTGGGTTTCTCCTTATCTTGTTGTGAATATGTGTTTGCTTTCCGCATTGCATTCTCACATAACAGGTACCTCAGAACCGTGGGTCTTATTTCCTGTTCTTCACTAGTTTGTTGCAGGAATTCTCTCAGAGTTATGGAACATAATCAGGCTGAATTGATTGAAGTCCGAAGCCAGCTAGGGCAGATGATGAAGGACATGCAAGGGTTGCGTCTAGACCAGAAGACGCTCAAAGAGGAAAACAATCAACTGAAGACCCAAGTGGGCTTGATTATGGAAGTGTTAAAGAGTGTGCTTAGGAAGGAGGGTGATCAGCTACCTGAAGCCGCAGTGAAGAAGCTTGTTCCACTTGTGCTTGTGGAACCTGTACCTGTGGAGCCTGTGCCAAAGGTTGATAAATCTCCGATGTCTCGTGGACGACGAGGACCTTCGTATTTTGCTCTCCAGCGCATTGCTGATCGGGAAAATCAGGTGCCTAAGAGGGGCAGAGTTTATGACCAGATTCATATGACATACGCTCAGGCGTTGCAATTTTTGCTTCAATTTCAATTGGTTAAACTTCGGACTTTGGATCCACCTAAGGGTAGCCTACCAGCATGTTTTGACGTGAACGCTCATTACGACTTCCACTCTGGAGCACTGGGGCATAGCCTTGAGAATTGTCATGCTTTTAAGCACAAGGTTCAAGACCTGATTGACTCAAAAGCTATTGAGTTTACACCAAGCGGCGTAACGGTACCTAATGGTCCTATTCTAGCTGCTGCCATGATGATGGATATTCCCGAAGCTACAGTAGATCAGTAGTATATTCTGTAATCATTTGTGTCAGAACCCCCTTGTCCCCAGTTGTTGCCGGTACCTAGACCAAGCCTGAGGATGAAAGCTCCTGAACAAAAGGAGTCCCTGTTAATTCAGACTCAACCGCCAAGTAGTTCAACTGTTCAGGGTCAACAATCGGTCCAGTCTTTGCAACAGACATCAGCTCCTCTCTAGAGTCAGCAGCCTTCTCGTTATCGATCAAACCTGCGTGCTAGACAAAACCCAATGAAGTCAGAGAGACAGTTCACCCGGTTGCCGTTTTGAGCGGAATGGTCTCAATAAACAACTTTGAAGATGGTTGGTTCAGCAGCGAATCAGATGTGAAAGCCCGGTTCTCGGAAGCTGGCATTTTCCTTTGTTTTATCTTGTCATTGTTTGTAGTTTCTTTCCTGTTTAAATTGCAATCTTGTTTGTAAAACTTGTTGTTTCCATTCAATTGATGATAATGAAATCAGTATGCATGTTTTGATTAAATCCATTCGTGTTCACTAATTGATTTTTACAGATATCCAACGCTTGGTTAAGCGGAATCCGGGGAGGATGACGAAAATGAACGACATGCAAGCTTCCGATATTGTATGCTTTTGAAATAAAACCTGCTGATGATGTACAGGCATTGTTTCGAATCCCTGAACACCAGAGATATAAGGAAGATAATCCCTTGTCAACCCCTTTGAGCCTAGTAGTAGGAGTTCTTTCTGAAAACGAAAAACCCTCAATCTTAACCTGGGGCAGGGTAGGTGTTAGCTAATTTGACCGAACGTCCAAATTACAAAAAGAAGTGTCCGTTTGAGGATCAATCACACCTCTAGAGGTCGTGCCTAAAAAACCACAAGGGTTAAATTTCAAAAGTGAAACAGTCACATTATTCCCCAAAGAGTCAAACAACCAGTGTCACACGACTTGTTCAAAAAAAATAGAGGGAAGGAAAAAGAATCAAAAGCCCGCTAAGTCAAAACTTGAAAACAAACGACTTAGGCAAAAATAAGGGCATCCCGCTGGACTTGAAAATCAAAAGAAACTCAAAAGAGTCAGTCTAGGAAAAAGTTAGGGAAAGAAAAAGAAAAATGAAAAGGATTACAAAAGAAAAGTCCTCAAATGAAATACGAGTCGTGTGACCCCAAGTGTCAAAGACGAAGAGTGAGTGGCTGTCACTCCAAAAACTCATAGTTTCTCGAACTATCACTCCTATATTTCAATCTTTAAGAGGTAAATGCTAAGGTCGAATTAGCCGAACGTAGGATTGGAGAACATCAAGGAGAATGGGTGGGTTAAAATAAAATTTGAGCCTTTATCCTTTCTTTCAAAACCGTGAACCTGACCACGTTACAACCTTCAAAAGTCCTAATTGAAGCAGGGTTGTTTCAAAGGCATACATCGGTAAAGATTGCGTCGAAGCCGACTCCTAAAAGGGTTCTTCTTACCATGTTGGTACTGATGTTGATATTCTGATAGATGATTTGTGCATTATATGCCATAAACTGTTTTTCCTTTTCCGGTGAACAGATTGGATGTTAAAACTGTCATATGCATTGCATTAATATATCTTTTGTGCAGAACAATTGGTTTTACTTGCGAGTAAGCGCTTGACAGCAAGAAAGTTTCCTACAGTGGAAAGTACGATCATGATAGAATGTAGAACGCCCGAATACTCCGTGAACTGGGGCAAGCTATAATCCCTAGTGATGTCAGCTACCTGAAGTCAGTTATTCTGAAGCAGTCAGGTCGAGATTTGATGAATCTCTCGAGAAAAACCAGTGTATCTCCCCGCAGATCAGCCTATCAGGGGCAAAGTCGTCGCAGACAGGGGCAGGCCACTCTAAGAAAAGCACAGAAGTTGTTTCTTGTCTGAAGGGTATTTGATCCGAAGCATCTCCCCGAGGTTCAGAGTGCTGAAGCAGTTCATATCAGACCATCAGGGTACAGATTTTCAAATTTACTTTTGAGGAGTATCCCCCAGAGATCCCACAGGCTGGGGCAATATCAAAAGCGAAGGAATTGTTTTTTTCCGTGTCATCAGAGCTACTCAGAGCTACTTGAGCAGATTCAGCCGATCTTCAAGTTTGAGACGAATGTCGGGAAGTCGTGTTACCGCCCCTTAACTCTTCGACCAGAAACCGTGAATTTAGGCAAGAGGTTGTCCAGTGTCAGTTATGTATGAGCCCTCACGGATAGCCTAAAACCCAATCCTCATTGGCAAGCCATTCCTAAAACCCAATCCATATTGGCAATCACTGTGAGGCCCATCCGTGTTGGCGCATCAGTTTCAAAATCCAATCTTCATTGGTATGTAGGAAGACTCTGTCTGTTTTCCCCAGCAAAAGTCCAACGGTCATTGGCACGTGTAAGCTATTCCCAGGGAAGTCCGATCATGCTTAGCACATTTGGTTATCCCCAGCGGAGTTGGCTTCACCTTTCCAGCATTTATTTTGCTGGAATAATTTTGTGATACCCGGTTATCCCCAGCAGAGTTGGTTTTGTCTTCAGCATTTATTTTTCTGAAATGGTTCCGTATCCAGTTTCTCCATCAGCGGAGTCGGGTCGCCTTTCCAGCATTTATTTTGCTGGAATGGTTCTTCTGTGTACCGCTTTTCTCCAGCAGCCTGAGCCTGCATTTATATCTTGCATATATCATCATATTTGCATTGCATTGTCAAATGCGTAGCATTCCATTTTATATGGAGCATTTACGCCATAGAAAAATTCAAACATACGCATATGCATACGAAGCATAAGCCAGTTTCTATCAGCCTTACGTGGCAGCATGAGGTACTCTGTAATTAGTTCAGAGGCATTTATTCAGCAGCTTTGATCAGACAGCTCTTTGGTATTTGATTCTCAGATCATACGATGGTTATGCTTTGCTCATCAGTCATCTGATATCGACAGACTTCTCTTCTCGTCAATTCCTATTGACGATGTGTTTCTCCAGCAAGTGGTTTTCTCCGTCTATCTTTAGACGTCATGAGTTCGGATATGGGTTTCTCCGTCTATATTTAGACGTCGCGAGTTCGGATATGAGTTTTCTCCGTCTATCTTGAGACGTCGCGAGTTTGGGTATGGTTTTCTTTCCGTCTATCTTTAGGCGATGTGAGGTTTCAAAGTTATTTCTCCGTCTATCTTTAGACGTCATGAGTTCGGATATCGTTTTCTCCGTCTATCTTTACACGTCATGAATTTCTCCAGCGGATTTTTCCCTGTATATCTTTAGACGTCGTGAGTTCGAGTATGGTTCTCTTTCCGTCTATCTTTAGACGACGTGAAGTTTCAGGTGATTTTTCAGCGGGTTTCTTACCGTCAGTTCATATTGACGATGTGTCTCCCCAGCGAGTTTTCTCCGTCTATCATTAGACGTCGTGAGTTTGGATATGGTTTTCTCTGTCTATCTTTAGACGTTGAGAGGTTTCAAGGCGATCTTTCAGATATTGGCTTTCTTTCTGTTTATTGGATGAGATGACATTTCAAGAGGGTTTTTCTGACCGTCGATCCTTATTGACGTCGAGGCTCTTTGAAGAATGTTTGGTTTTCCTAGTTGTTGATCCTTATCGATGACATGGCTCTTTGAAGGTGGTTTTGCTTCCTGTTGGTTCTTACTGATGATGTGGCCCCTTTGAAGATATTGTTCTTTCCATCAATTCCTGTAGACGAAAGGATTCTGAAATTTGATGGGTGGTGTTGAAGTTCATATATGGGTTTCCTTCCGCTAGTTCTCACTGTCGATGTGGTTCTTTGGACAAGTGTTTCTCCCTGTCTATCTTTAGACAACATGATAAGATCAAGTGCATGTTGATCTGGCCTTCGGGATGATTTTCTTCGTCTATCTTTAGACGTCGTGAGTATTGGATTTTGTTTCCTTCGGGATGGTGTCTTTCCGTCTATCATTGGACGATGTGATTGTATTTCTCTTTCCGTCTATCATTGGACTATGTGATTGTATTTCTCTTCTCGTCTATCACTAGACGATGTGATTGTATTTCTCTTCCTGTCTATCATTAGACAATGTGAGAGGATCAAGTGCATGTTGATCCAACCTTCGAGTTTGTTATCTGTGGCGTCACGCAGGTAACTGGTGTTAAAGTCAAGTTCTTTATCAGATGTTTGATTAGTTTGTTGCCGTAACAACTGGATTCAGTTTTCTGGATATTCCCCCCAAGCAGTTTTCGCAGTTTATTTCTGCGGTTGGAAAATTTTTGGGTTTCTTTTGTATTCAACCGTCTTTTACCTTGATTGTCTGAAGGCCGTTCTCTCTTCACCCAGTCAGGTCCAAGCCGCTTGAATAGGGGCAGCTGTTGCACCCTAAAATTTGCCCAACTTTTTTCTTTAACTGGTTTATGTGTCATTGCATTATCATTTGCATAGCTATATCATTTGCATATCATAACATCATTCATCCAACAGGGGATCAAGTGTGTTTTTGTCAAGAGAAGACTAGCAAGAGGTCTTAGCCAAGCTTGAGAAGTCATCCAAGTCATCAGGAGGTGGTTTGAGGCCTTAAGAGGTTTGAATGCCTTCATGTGGAGTTTCTCCTAACTTGAGGATCAATTGAAGACCATCAGTGAGATGTGAAGTATGGATTGTGAATAGAAGATGCGTATAGAGATCATGGAGTGCCTAGAGGGCCATGTTGGAGTTTAATCAAGTCATTGATTCAAGTGCAAGAGCCACAACTGAGGTGCAAGCAATTAGGGTTTCATCTGGGTCAACCCTAGGTCAACTGGACAATTGAAGAGCATCAAGGCCTACTTTTAGGTTATGATGTTCATGGAATGATATGTTAAGACATTTGTGGTGTTGTGCCAAGATCAAATCAAGTAGAACCAAGAGTGGGAGAAGTTGCTAAATTAGGGTTTCAGTGCAAAATCCCCTATTTAGTGCCTAACTTCAAGACCACATAAGCCAAGATAAAAGTTTCAAATGGACCTTTGGCCAACATGGAACTTGTATATAATATTAATACCTTTAATTTGAGTACTAGAATTCCTCAAGGGGATTTATAGAACTCAAGTTATGGTCCAGACAAATTACAAGTCCTCAGATGCCTCTGAAATTTGTCTGTGAAAATCATCTGACTTCCAAGCTATTTTTGACCTAGAAGGAGGTTTCACTTGAACTTTTGGCCAACATGAAAGTTGTTCCTCATGATCTTAGATTTCTAAATTATACTAGAAGTCTTCCATCTGATTTGTAGAACTCAAGTTATGAGGTTTACAAGTCAGGGGTATTTTGGGAAAGTGAGATTATAGGTCATTTTCAATCATATGCCAAAATCTCCAACTTGCACTTGTCAAATGCAATTTTGTTCAACATGAAAGTTGCTTAAAACGGGATTTTAAGTGCAACCAAGTGGTCATTTGGAATTGGTTTGGCTCATAGCAAAAAGTCACTTAAAATGACCTAAAAAAGGGAATTTTTCAAATGGATTAAGGAGAGAAAATTGACTTTTTGAGTTAGAGGACCAAAACATATCATGTGAATACATATTTTGAGTGGAAAAATTATTCTAAACACAATGGCAATACCATAATTTTCATTTGAGGCTTATTTCATGGAGTTTCAATTAATTACTTCATAAATAAGTTACATATCCAAAATTGCTCATGTGATACAATTAACCTCTCCTTTTGGTTCAATTACACTCAAGGTGTGTAGTGGAAGCTAAGTTAAGCTTCTAGAGGAAGAAACCAAGGAGAATTCGTTTTTGCCATTGTTGGAATTTTGGAGGAAACTTGAAAATTGGATATCAAAGTTTAGGCTTCTTTTGGACCTTCAAAGCCCACAAATCATTTTTATATATTGCCATGAGTGATTTCTGAACAAGGTTGGTGATGGAATAAGCTTGGAGAGGTAAGAAGCATTCAAAAAAGTTAGTTACAAGCAAAATTTGAATTCCAATCTAGAGGCCATTTCTGGAGCAGTTAAGCAGTGAAGAAGCTTCTATCATCATCAAGGAGTGAATCTGCACGAGATTGGATCAAGAATCAAGCTACAAGCACTCCAATTGAAGCTCAAACTTAGGTTCTTACTTCTTGAATTTTCTCTTAATTTATATGGTTTCAATGCATTAGAATCATGTGGTTAGGTTCACCTTAAGTTGTAGATGATTTCTGGGCGAAGAATTTGATGTTTAGTGAGATTTTAGGATTAGATTCGTTTTCGGTTGAGATATGGAATTTTTGATTCGTGGATTTTTAGGCTGTTTAAGTAGTATATTTGGATTCCTCTCGAAATTTCATGCAAAATTGATTCAAGAATCGTTGCAAACAGATAAATATTGAGAGAGTTATGGTTGTTCAAAGTTTGCTGGAAAGAAAACTTCATATCCATGGCCGCGGGTACTGTTCATGCGCTGGAATTTGGCATTTGGAGAAGATGAAATCTCACGCGTCCGTTTCGTTTGGAGAATGTTGACTTGGTCACCAATCCAAGCGCTAACGTCGCGCCATGCAGGCAGTCTCAAAACTACGTCGTTTTGATGCACGGAGGGGACCAGCATCACGCGAGTTCGAATCCTACCCTGGCACTTCCATTTAATTCACCTTATTCCTTTGTTTTCTTTATTTCTTTTCTTTTATTTTATTTTTCTGTTTTACTAGCTGTTTGAATTAATCACGTTAAAAATAGTAAAAATCATCAAAAAATTATGAAATTTTTTTCTGTAGTTCCTGAATGTCTTAATAAATTTTAGGCATTAACTTTACATTTTTAGGATTTTATTTGAATTAGTTATGATTTTTCTTTTGTGCTAACGTCCATTGTGGTTACATATTTGACCATCTATTTTGTTGAATTTTTTTCTTTCAATTGGTGATGAATTTGGCTTTAATTTTTTAGTATGTTTTAGGGTAGATATTCATGTTCGCTTAGGATTTTTATTAGAATTTTAGAACAACTTTAGGTTCTGTTTTAGGTGTTGAGATTAGAGCCTTCCCAAACGTGTGGATTACCTTGATACCTTTCAATCTAGAAATTATTTAGGTGACTTAGAAGTTGAATTACGATTTAATATTTTAACCTTAGTCTTTTCAAACATGTATGTTCCCCCAGGAATTTAATTAGAATTTTATAATTTTGTTTGCTATTTCATTTGTATTTTGCAAGTTGCTTGTGTTTGTGTTGTTCTCTCTTGAGTACCTTTGCTTGTTTGGTTCGGTTGGTGACTTTAGAGTTTGCTTGGCTTGGAATCCTTTTTGGGAAGTCTTCTGGACTTGATATAGAAGCTATGGCTTGAAGGTTGGAGCTTGGGGTTGAAGTTTCCTTTTCTTTTGGGGGCTTCTTTAGGAGCTTAGGAAATTAGGGTTTTAGGAAGTGCCTTAGACTTAGTTTTGATTCTTTCTTCAAACATAAGGTGCATTGTTTGCCTCTATTCCATCCAATGACATAAAGTCCTTCTTGGGAAGCTCCATATCTCCTTAGGAGGGATGAGTGATATGCCCAAGTGAGTAGAACTTTGAGGATACTTTCCACTTGCAATGTTGAGTTCTTAGTGATTTCCTTTGGTTGTCGTTAAGTTCCTTAACATTATAACTTGATCTTGATGTTTAATCCTCCTCTTGGAGTGTGCTTGTTGGAGCTTGAAGATTGATGAAGCTTGAAGATAGAAGCTTGCTTGAAGATGAAGCCTTTGCTGTCAACTTTTCTATCTATCCAACTTTGCTGTTTAGAGCTGTTGTTGCTGTTTGCTGTAAGAGTTTGTTGCTGCTGCTTGGGCTGTCTCCTCTGTATCTTTTGTTTTTCTCTGATTTGTCTGTTTCCTTGTGTTGATTACCTCTAGGTTTGAGGTGGAGCTTGTCTCCTCTTGCCTGTTGTCTTCTCCTTTGCCTCTCTTATATTGCTGCATTGCATGCATTCTATTGTTTACTATAATTGCTTGCTGTCTTTTGTTGTTTATCCCCTAGGATCTCTGATTTCCTCTGTGCAAGAGGAAATTATGACAGACATTAGGTTTTTACCCATGCATGATAACATTAGGCTAGTTTCCCTTTCAACCATAGGCTTTTTAGAGCGTCTTTCTCTTCTCATCTCAAAACAATTCAAAAACACAGTAATAAGGATAACGCGTGCTGTACGTTACGAGCCTTAAGCTATTTGAGGAAAGGTTGCTGGAGGGTCACTCTTCAGTAATCTGGCTGCTTAGTATGGTACCCTTAGGGTGACATGCGACGTAGTCACTCTCAGATCACAAGTCTTTAGTGCAGTACAAGTTACAAACAGACTAAAAAACATTTCTTTCGTAAAAAACTCAAACAAACATTCAAACTCTGTTTTTGTCCGCTTGGACCTTTAATTAGGAAAACCCTCTTCAGAAGGAGATAAAAACCTGTCAGACAAGCTTGTGTCTTCCGTAGCCCGAACTACGTTTGCTTTGATCTTTCATGCTATATGAAAGTACGTAGGCATAGGATGCGATATCCTAGCGAGCAACCTCCCTCTCCTTTCCCGTAGGTAGGCGAACTACGTTGACTCTGATTTCTCGTTTCAGACGGGAATACGTAGGCATAAAGTGCGATACTTTGCCAAGTCATTTTCATTTTCTTTCTAACCCAGACATGTAGAGTAGATAGATAACACACCCTAGATAGAAAACAAGCGTGGATCCCGTCGAGTACGACGGACGTGAGGGGTGCTAATACCTTCCCCTTGCGTAACCGACTTCCGAATCCAAGATTTGGTTGTGATGGCCATTCCTTTCCCTCTTTGCATTAGGTTTACTCTGAGCGTTTCCTTTCCCTCTTGTGGGATAAATAACGCACGGTGGTGACTCTTCTGTCATAGCCGGCGCCGATTTTCGCAGTAGCGACAGCTGCGACTCTGTTGGGGACTTTATAGCTGCTGGGGACTTTTCCCATCCCCTATGCTGGGACCGTTTCCCATCCCCTACGAGAGTCAATCCTAGCGCCTGTTTTCCCGTCTGGGGTTTTGTATGTATTTACCTTTCTGCCTTTACTTTCAGTACTATATTATTGTTGTTGTGTTGGGTAAAGGGTTAGATTGAGAGATAAGCCGGACCTGCGCTTGAGTTTGCACATAGGCTTAGAAGTAGAGAGTAGTGGTTAGCCTGCTTGCTTAGCTCACACCAGCTAGCCGCGAAATCTGCGCTCGGACGAGATTCTCTTTGATGCTTCTTGCCTGGCCCTTAGGGCTCGACAAGTTGTCTGACCCGAGGATTGTCGACTCTGGGGACCTATCAATTGGGGTTCAGCTAAGTAAGGCCTCTTCAAGGGATGATGATGCCACACCTTCTGGGTATCGTATCATCGCTCTTGAAAGTCTGTGACGCTGATGCCCGCATAGGATGTCGTACCTCGTCTGCGATTTAAGTACATACCTGTGAAGGGTAGGTGGTCTTTTTGCAGGAAAACTCTGGCCTCAGAACACCTGGTTTGTCTCGGTCAGTGAGAATTGGTTACAAGGGTCCTTTTGAGTGGTTGGTTTGGTTTGAGGCGAAGCTCTGGTCATTCTCGAGCTACAGTACAACAAACTTCTCAAGCTACAGCAGTGATCTTGATCCCTTGTGTGTGCATTTTGCATTTCTATTTGCATTTGCATTTCATTTTGCATATTCATCCTCAGCCGGAACAGGGAGCTTACCCGTTTTTGTCCGTTTCGTCAGTTGATTTCCCGACATTCGCATTGGACTTGAGTTAGCTTTTGGGAAAGGATCATGGCTTCAGAAGAGCAGAACTTGGTTGTTACTCGGGCGGAGTTTGAATTGTTGAAGAACCAGTTGAGTCAGTTCATGGAAGTCATAACAGCTATGAATAGAGGAGGAAACAATGTTCAAAGAACTCCGATGAACAATGTAGCTCAGATTGTGCAAACCCCTTTCAAAGACCCATTTTCTCTTAATGACACAGAGTATCAGAGTTTCACTTTCTCTACGCCAGTTTCTTCAAGGATTGTTCCACCTCCAAGAGTTGTTCCGCAGGTTAATGTTCAGGACCCAAGGACTGTTGAGTATATGAGAAGACTTCAGACGTTGGAAGATCAGATTGCTGCCCTGATGAATAAGAATACTCTTGATCTGAATGCTTCGAGCATGTGTTTGGTGTCAGGCCTTGTGTTGCCTCCGAAGTTCAAGATGCCCAATTTTGAGAAATACAAAGGGGATAGCTGTCCGAAGCTACATTTGGTTATGTTCTGCAGAAGGATGACTTCACATGTCACCAATGACAAGCTCATGATTCACTGTTTCCAAGATAGTTTAATCAGAGCATCTTTGGATTGGTACATGCAGTTGAAGAGTGATAGTATCAAGTCATGGTCGGATTTAGCCAATGCCTTCGTGAAGCAGTACGACTACAACCTGGATATGGCTCCTAGTCGCGTGCATTTGTAAGAGTTATCTCGGGCGGATAATGAATCCTTTAGAGGGTATGTGCAGAGATGGAGAGAATTGGCTGCCAGTGTTCAACCACCGCTTGTGGAGAGAGAAATGGTTGACCTCTTCTTGGGTACTTTGAAAGGCCGTGATTATGACATAATATCCAGTTGTACAAGCTTTGCGGGCTTGATAAGAATAGGAGAGCTTGTTGAGAGAGGACTCAAGAATGGAAAGATTCGAGATCCTCCTTATATCCCAGTTGATAAGAATGAATCAGTTGTCAGACCTCAAGAGGAGTGGGAAGGAGGAAGTGATGTTGTCTCAGAATCCCTAGAATCTCAAGCTCAGTTTTCAGACGCTTCAAGTGTTCAAAGTCAACGGTCATATTATTGTCAGCCGCGTCAGCACGCCCGACAAAGACCAAGGAAGCCTGAAAGGCAATTTACTCAGCTACCGGTTTCGTACAGCCAGTTGTTGCCGGATTTGGTTGAAAGTGGATTGATAGTGCCGAAAGAGACTAATCCAATGATCCTGCCTTATCCTTCAGGTTCTGATGCTAGCGCCCGCTGTGAGTACCATGTTGGGACACAGGGGCATTCGACAGATGATTGTAAGGTGCTTAGGAGTTAAGTTCAGAATCTGCTAGACTCTAACAAGATCTTCATCACGCCTCAGGGCTTTGTTCAGATTATTGATTCTCCTTCATCCAGTTGTGTGGGTTCGTCAGTTAATGTCATGAAAGACTCCACCGAAAGTGTGTGTTTGGAAGAATGTCAAACTGAGAGCTCAATTGAATATGGAGGAAGTTGCTAGAGGTTTCTGTGCCGGGTGTCGCATCTGTTTTCCCTGCTGACCTATTTAGCTTTCGTGCATTGTTGTTTGCTGAACATCACCAGGCTTGTTGGCTGAGGTCATTGTATTCGTACTCATGTGTGCTTATATGTTGATTTTGATGGTTTTACATATTTGTGTGAGGTGTTTATCTCTGTGCTTATAGTTTGGGTTTCTCCTTATCTTGTTGTGAATATGTGTTTGCTTTCCGCATTGCATTCTCACATAACAGGTACCTCAGAACCGTGGGTCTTATTTCCTGTTCTTCACTAGTTTGTTGCAGGAATTCTCTCAGAGTTATGGAACAGAATCAGGCTGAATTGATTGAAGTCCGAAGCCAGCTAGGGCAGATGATGAAGGACATCCAAGGGTTGCGTCTAGACCAGAAGACGCTCAAAGAGGAAAACAATCAGCTGAAGACCCAAGTGGGCTTGATTATGGAAGTGTTAAAGAGTGTGCTTAGGAAGGAGGGTGCTCAACTACCTGAAGCCGCAGTGAAGAAGCTTGTTCCACTTGTGCTTGTGGAACCTGTACCTGTGGAGCCTGTGCCAAAGGTTGATAAATCTCCGATGTCTCGTGGATGACGAGGACCTTCGTATTTTGCTTTCCAGCGCATTGCTGATCGGGAAAATCAGGTGCCTAAGAGGGGCAGAGTTTATGACCAGATTCATATGACATACGCTCAGGCATTGCAAGTTTTGCTTCAATTTCAATTGGTTAAACTTCGGACTTTGGATCCACCTAAGGGTAGCCTACCAGCATGTTTTGACGTGAACGTTGCGACTTCCACTCTGGAGCACCGGGGCATAGCCTTGAGAATTGTCATGCTTTTAAGCACAAGGTTCAAGACCTGATTGACTCAAAAGCTATTGAGTTTACACCAAGCGGCGTAACGGTACCTAATGGTCCTATTCCAGCTGCTGCCATGATGATGGATATTCCCGAAGCTGCAGTAGATCAGAAGTATATTCTGCAATCATTGGTGTCAGAACCCCCTTGTCCCCAGTTGTTGCCGGTACCTAGACCAAGCCTGAGGATGAAAGCTCCTGAACAAAAGGAGTCCCTGTTAATTCAGACTCAACCGCCAAGTAGTTCAACTGTTCAGGGTCAACAATCGGTCCAGTCTTTGCAACAGACATCAGCTCCTCTCCAGAGTCAGCAGCCTTCTCGTTATCGATCAAACCTGCGTGCTAGGCAAAACCCAATGAAGTCAGAGAGACAGTTCACCCGGTTGCCGTTTTGAGCGGAATGGTCTCAATAAACAACTTTGAAGATGGCTGGTTCAGCAGCGAATCAGATGTGAAAGCCCGGTTCTCGGAAGCTGGCATTTTCCTTTGTTTTATCTTGTCATTGTTTGTAGTTTCTTTCCTGTTTAAATTGCAATCTTGTTTGTAAAACTTGTTGTTTCCATTCAATTGATGATAATGAAATGAGTATGCATGTTTTGATTAAATCCATTTGTGTTCACTAATTGATTTTTACAGATATCCAACGCTTGGTTAAGCGGAATCCGGGGAGGATGACGAAAATGAACGACATGCAAGCTTCCGATATTGTATGCTTTTGAAATAAAACCTGCTGATGATGTACAGGCATTGTTTCGAATCCCTAATCACCGGAGATATAAGGAAGATAATCCCTTGTCAACCCCTTTGAGCCTAGTAGTAGGAGTTCTTTCTGAAAACGAAAAACCCTCAATCTTAACCTGGGGCAGGGTAGGTGTTAGCTAATTTGACCGAACGTCCAAATTACAAAAAGGAGTGTCCGTTTGAGGATCAATCACACCTCTAGAGGTCGTGCCTAAAAAACCACAAGGGTTAAATTTCAAAAGTGAAACAGTCACATTATTCCCCAAAGAGTCAAACAACCAGTGTCACACGACTTGTTCAAAAAAAAAGAGGGAAGGAAAAAGAATCAAAAGCCCGCTAAGTCAAAACTTGAAAACAAACGACTTAGGCAAAAATAAGGGCATCCCGCTGGACTTGAAAATCAAAAGAAACTCAAAAGAGTCTGTCCAGGAAAAAGTTAGGGAAAGAAAAATAAAAATGAAAAGGATTACAAAAGAAAAGTCCTCAAATGAAATACGAGTCGTGTGACCCCAAGTGTCAAAGATGAAGAGTGAGTGGATGTCACTCCAAAAACTCATAGTTTCTCGAACTATCACTCATATATTTCAATCTTTAAGAGGTAAATGCTAAGGTCGAATTAGCCGAACGTAGGATTGGAGAACATCAAGGAGAATGGGTGGGTTAAAATAAAATTTGAGCCTTTATCCTTTCTTTCAAAACCGTGAACCTGACCACGTTACAACCTTCAAAAGTCCTAATTGAAGCAGGGTTGTTTCGAAGGCATACATCAGTAAAGATCGCGTCGAAGCTGACTCCTAAAAGGGTTCTTCTTACCATGTTGGTACTGATGTTGATATTCTGATAGATGATTTGTGCATTATATGCCATAAACTATTTTTCCTTTTCCGGTGAACAGATTGGATGTTAAAACTGTCATATGCATTGCATTAATATATCTTTTGTGCAGAACAATTGGTTTTACTTGCGAGTAAGCGCTTGACAGCAAGAAAGTTTCCTACAGTGGAAAGTACGATCATGATAGAATGCAGAACGCCCGAATACTCCGTGAACTGGGGCAAGCTATAATCCCTAGTGATGTCAGCCACCCGAAGTCAGTTTTTCTGAACCAGTCAGGTCGAGATTTGATGAATCTCTCGAGAAAAACCAGTGTATCTCCCCGTAGATCAGCCTATCAGGGGCAAAGTCGTCGTAGACAGGGGCAGGCCACTCTAAGAAAAGCACAGAAGTTGTTTCTTGTCTGAAGGGTATTTGATCCGAAGCATCTCCCTGAGGTTCAGAGTGCTGAAGCAGTTCATATCAGACCATCAGGGTACAGATTTTCAAATTTACTTTTGAGGAGTATCCCCCAGAGATCCCACAGGCTGGGGCAATATCAAAAGCGAAGGAATTGTTCTTTTCCGTGTCATCAGAGCTACTCAGAGCTGCTTGAGCAAATTCAGTCGATCTTCAAGTTTGAGACGAATTTCGGGAAGTCGTGTTACCGTCCCTTGACTCTTCGACCAGAAACCGTGAATTTAGACAAGAGGTTGTCCAGTGTCAGTTATATATGACCCCTCACGGATAGCCTAAAACCCAATCCACATTGGCAAGCCATTCCTAAAGCCCAATCCATATTGGCAATCACTGTGAGGCCCATCTGTGTTGGCGCATCAGTTTCAAAACCCAATCTTCATTGGTATGTAGGAAGACTTTGTCTGTTTTCCCCAGCAAAAGTCCAACGGTCATTGGCACGTGTAAGCTATTCCCAGGGAAGTCCGATCATGCTTAGCACATTTGGTTATCCCCAGCGGAGTTGGCTTCACCTTTCCAGCATTTATTTTGCTGGAATAATTTTGTGATACCCGGTTATCCCCAGCAGAGTTGGTTTTGTCTTCAGCATTTATATTGCCAATGTTGTCTTCTTTCCGTTACATAGAGGCCGATGAAGACGCTTTGGAAACTTCTTTCCAAGCACTTGAGATCGCCAATGCTGTCCTATTGGAAGTTGAAGAAACAGTGGGCCAGAGTAATCCATCTTTTGTATCTTTCAAGAGCACCAAATCAACAACCGACAGGGGCATACCTAAAGGTTGGGGAGAAGTGATCAATATCAAGACCAAGACGAATCACCACGGGTTGGGTTATAAACCAACTCATTATAAAGCTTTTGCATATGATACCTAAGTTAGGGCTTTTATTTGGTCTGATTCCCATGGATGAGCTTGGCGTCTTTGAAACCTTCAGGAAGAATTTTACCGGATATAGGAGAAGATTATTGTGGTGTTCGTATCCATCCCTGCTGGTCTTGTTTATTGAAACTGGAATCAAGGGGGAGATCTCCCTGTGAATACATATACATGTTTGCATTTGCATCTTGCACTCTCATTTGCATCGCAGGTTGTTCTCGGTGGCCTCGTATTCTTATCCCTGCTTGGTGTTCTTCAGTAACAGGATTGAGGAGTTCAGTTTCCATAGATATTCAACTCAAGGGAATCAGTGAAGAGTAATGGATAAGATTCGGGCAAAGTTGAGGGAAGTCCGGGGCCAATGGGGAGATTTACAGTGGACATGCATGCCTTGTGTCAGGGTCGGAAGATGCTAAGGGAAGAATTTCATCAGCTGAAGACCCGGATGAGCCTGATCACAGAAGTGATACGGAATGTGCTAAGGAAGGAGGATGATCAGGTGCCTAAAGCTGCAGTAGAGATGCTCGTTCCATTTTTGTCCATGGAACCTCTCCCAAGGCGTGATGTGCCTCGAAGACCTGCTGCACAACCTGAGATCCCAGATTTTCCACGTCAGCAGCTACCTCTTGCTCCCCAAGCTAATCTTAAGACTAGGAGGTACCTCTTAACCAGGTCAGCAGCTACCACTTGACTTGGTCCCAATGACTTATACTTAGTTGCTACAAGTCTTGCTTTAGCTTCGGTTGGTTGAACTACGGAAGTGTTCTCCGCTAACTGGTGAGCCACCACCAGGCTATGATGTAAGTTCCCATTGTGATTTCCATGCTGGGGCACCGGGGCATAACGTCGAGAACTGCAAAGCTTTTAAGCACGTAGTCCAGGATTTAATTGATGCAAAGGCAGTTGAATTCACGCCAGGCGGCGCAAGTGTACCAGGTGGTCTTGGACCAGTCACTACACAAAAAGTGGACATTCCTGCTTTCGTCCCAGAAGCTGCATTAAGCCAGGAGGATGTCTTGCAATTTATGACTTCTGAATCCCCGTGCCCATAGCTATTGCCGGTTCCTGGGTCAAGCCTGAGGATGAAAGTACCTGAATAAAGGAAGCCCCCGATACCTTAGACTCAATCTCCAGATGTTTCAAATGTTCAGAGTCAACAATCTTTTGGGTCTTCGTATCATATATCATTTTCTCGCTAGAGTCAATGGCCATGCCGTCATCAGCCACGTCACCACACCAGGCAAAGACCAAGGAAGCCAGATATACATTTTACTCAGCTGCCGATATCATACAGCCAGTTGTTGCCGAATTTGATCAAGGGTGGATTGATAATGCCAAAGAGGGTTAATCTCGTGATTCCACCGTATCCGCCAGGTTTTGATATCAACGCCCACTGTGAGTACCACGCTGGGGCACAGGGGCATTCAACTGAGGACTGTAAGTTGCTTAAGAGCCAGGTTCAGACTCTGATGGACTCTAACATGTTCTCAATCACACCTCAGAGTATTCAGATTAACAATCTCCCTTCACCCAGCCAGGTGGGTGTATCAGTGCATGTCGTGGAAGAATCCACTGAGGGCAGAGGTTCGGAAGAACATCAGATTGACTTAGACAGGAAATTCTGAAGATGGCTGACTCGGCAGCAAGTCAAGATTCGAAAGCCCGGTTCCTGGAAGCTGGCAATGTCTGTTTTATCATGTCATTTCTTTGCATTTGTAGTTTCTTTTCTGTTGAAGTGCAAACTCATTTGTAAAACTTGTTTGTTTTTAATTGATATTGATAATGAAATGAATATGCATGTTTTTTATTAAATCCATTTGTGTTCACTTATGTTTTTAATTGATGTCTAACGCTTATTTAAACAGAATCCGGGGAGGATGACGAAATTGAAAGACGAACTTCCGATTGTATGCTTTTGAATAAAACCTGCTGATGATGTACATGCATTTTTTTCAAATTCCTAAACACCGGAGATGTAAGGATGATAATCCCTTGTTAACCCCTTTGAGCCTAGTAGTAGGAGTTTCTTTTGAAAAAATGAAAAAACCCTCAATCTTAACCTGGGACAGAGTAGGTGTCAGCTAATTTGACCGAGCGCCCAAAATTGCGAAAAGAGTGTTCCCGTTCGAGGGTCAATCACACCTCTGGAGGTCATGCCTAAAAATAACGGTGGTTATCCCTTACCGATCAAGGAGTGGGACAATCACAATCCCTTTAACAAGTCAGACAAGCCAGTGTCACACGATTTGTTCAAAAAAGAAAAAAGAGAAAAAATCAAAAGAAGAAGCCCGCTAAGTCGATAACCTAAAAACAAGTGGCTTAGGAAAAATTAGGGCATCCCGCTGGACTTTGAAATCAAAGAGCCAGTCCAGGAAAAATGGGGAAATCAAAATAAGAATGGTGAAAAAACAAGTCGTGTGATTCAGGCACCAAAAGACGAAAAGCGAGTGAATGTCACTCCCAAAAACTTGTGGTTTCCCGAACCATCACTCCTGTCACTCAACTTTCGAGAGGTGAGTGCTAGTGTCGAATTAGCTGAATATAAGATTGGAGAGCATCACGGAGAATGGGTGGGTTAAAATAAACTTTGAGACTTATATCCTTTCTTTCAAACCGTGAACCTGACCAAGTTACAACATTCCAAAAGTCCTAATTGAAACATGGTGGTTTCGAAAGCATACTTCGGTAAAGATCGCGTCGAAACTGACTCCTAAAAGGATTCTGCTCAACTTGTTGGTATTAATGTTGACATTCTAATAAGTGATTCGTTCGCTTTATGTCACAATTTTTTTCCAGTGAACAGACTTGGATTTCAAAACTGTCATGTGCATTGCATGAATATATCTTTTGTGCAGAACAATCTGTTTTACTTGTGAGTAAGCACTTGACATCGGGAAAGTTTCCACAGTGGAAAGTTTGATCAGGATAGAATGCACAATGCCTGGATATTTCGTTGAACCGAGGCCAGCTATATCAGATGATCATGTCATGGGAGCCAGCCATCCGAAAGTCGGTTAATTCTGGCCAATCATGTCGAGATTCGGTACATCTCTTGTGGTCGGTGGTTAATGCTTCACCAATCAGCCAATCAAGGGCAAAGTCATTGCAAGGATGGGCAGACCACCCTAGAAGCACCACAGTTATTTTTGGCCAGAGGGAAATTAATAGGAGCACCTCTTCGAGGTTCAAAGTGCTGAGGCAATTCATACTAAACCGGCAGGGTACAGAAAGTTCAGTTTTCCTTTCGAGGAAGATGTTGCAGAGATCCCACGGGTTGGGGCAAAATTGGGTACGAATCCTTTCATGTTAAAAATTCAGGGATAAGCCATCTCGAGGTCGTTTCATGGCAAGCTTTCCTTTTCGTCCTAGAGATTAGACTGGGGCAAATTGAACTACACTGGGGCAGTTACTCAAGCAAGGTTATTCTCCCCAATCGGAGTCCGTCATCAACAATTGGACATTGTATCTCTATCCCCAGTAGAGTTGTAAGCAGGAAGTGTATGTGCTTATACCCGACAGTTGGTCGGTACACCTTTAATCCTCGCAGGTTACAGATATGTGATTACTATCCAGCACGTCAGGATTGGATTTTTTCCATCGAGTAGGTGTGGAAATCTTCCCCAGCAATTGGTCAATACACATTTATCTCCAGCAGATTGTCCGTGTGCACTCATTTCTCGGCGGTGCAAGATTGGCTTATTCAGCAATCCCCGCAGAGTCTGAGAAGATGATTTTGTATCCCCTCGGAGGTCAAGTTGTTGTTAGATGCCCAATTATGCTTATTTGAGCTATCATATGTGGGCATCTTTCACTCCGTTTTGTCCAGAAAGTGTCAAAATCGCCATTGCTTTTGTTTAAGTTGCAATATTTTGTGAAATGAGCTTAGTACCTTTAATTTGTGTGCTAATATGCAGAAATCAGGCATGAAAGAGTAGAATTAGAAGACACAAGAAAGATGACAAAGGAATCAATAAAGAAGGCAAGCAAAAGCAAGCTCGCTAGGCGAAGCTCTGGCTAGAGAGGTAGCGAGTTGTTCGCTAGGCGAGCTCGTAGGGAGCTGCTAGCGAACACTCCCAGACTTGGATAGAATCAAATTGATCATATTTCGCTAGGAGCGAGGCAGGTAGCGAACTACTCGCTAGGCGAGCACTCAGCGAGCAGGTAGCGAGTGCTTCTAGAACCAAAAAGCCAGAACTCGCTGGAGCGAATGAGCTAGCAAAGGGCTCGCTAGGCGAACCATTCTGCTCGCCTAGCGAGCAAGACAGGACAACACCGTTTTCCTTCTATAAGTAGCAAGTGCTACTTTTTGTAAAATATCTTTTTGCTGCTTCTTTTCAACCACTTTCTTTTGTTTTGCTCCAAGAGAGATTTTTGTGACCTAGAAACCCAATATTTCATTATTCTTCATCTCTTAACAAGATCTTCCAAAAAGAAGGTGGATTCCCATCCAAACTCGATTCTTCGACTCGGATGTTGATCAACCTTTTCCCAAAACTTCTTGTGCAAGCTACCAGTAAAATGAGTAGCTAAGTCCTTCATTTTGTCAAAGTTAGATGTAGATGATCATAAGCTTTGTATATAAATGGGATGATCTTCATTTGTAAACTCTTTGATGATGAATATATGGTGAAAACTTTGTTTTATTGTTAACTCTTTGTGTTGGTTTATTATTGAAAGGTATTTTCCAACCCTTTACCTAGGTTTTCATCCATCTATGTTCTTGAGCTAGAGATAGTCTTGAATGTGGTTGTTCACTAAAATATCAAAACCTAAAAGTTGTCATTTTGATAGATTGTGTGAGAAATCAACAATGGACTAAAATGGGAAAAACCACAATGTGTGTTAGAAATAAACACATTGAGAGGATATTGTGAATGTGTTTATCATCTAATGGAGTTTATGAGTTTTGTTGATCGAACATATACATGCACAGTGATCGTCGAACCCTAACTTTGACAATATATCTCAAATCGTAAAACCAAAACTTTTACCGCAATTTATTACTTCTTTTGATGCAAGCTACCGTAACGAAAAACCAAAACCCCCCTGTTACTATAAGTTAAGAATTTAACAACTGTCGAACGGCGGCAATATCACAGATTCCCTGTGGAGACGATAACAAACCCTGATACTTTACCACTATTCTAACAGTTGTCATTAATGAGTTCATTCCTCATCTCCTCAAACAGAGGTTGATGTTGATTCCCTCATTACGTTATCCCCAGTGGAGTCGGGGGAAACGTATCTTCCCTAGCTGAGTACTCCTAGTATATTGGAGTTGGGTCTTTGCAGTTGGCGTCGTTTCTCCAGCAAAGATGCCTGTTCCCCATAATGTTATATTCTGGCAGGCTATTCAGGGCTGATGTCCCTAGCAGAACGTGGCTAATCTCGGAATGTGGATCGTTATTCCCCGCATAGTCGTTGATTCCCCAGCAGGCAGACGGGTTCTCGTGTGTGGTTCTTTTTCCCCTATAGGGTCGCCTATTATCCAGAAGGTTATTCATGGCATGTTCCTCAGTAGGATTTGATATAATCCCCAGCAGAGTAGAATTACTGTTTGGCAGATTTGTTCTATCTCCACAGCAGGTTCATTTGCTATTCAGGAAATTTCTTTCAGGAAGCTATTCGAGGCTTGCTTCCCCAGTTTAAGTCCAGTTTACTGGCATGTCCTAACTATCCCCAACAGGGTCGTTTTCTTTTCCCAGCAGGATGGTCTCCGTATCTCCAGCATTTATTTTGCTAATTCGGTTCTGTTGCATCTGCATGCTTGCATAGCATCCCCATAAATGCGTAGCATTTCCATTTCGTATGGACATTACGCCATATTCAAACATGTGCATGTGAAACATAAGCCAGGAGGTTATTTTTGTTTCAGATGATCTCCGGAAGGTTGACGTGTTCGGCAAAAGATCCGGGATATCGGTGTTCATGTTATCTTATGCTTCCCAGTGAAGTATCGGCAGAGTTACTTCATTGAGTTTTTTTGTTGCTCCCACATCAGGGTTGCTTGTTCAAGTTCTGTCTTTTCCCCAGCGGAGTTCCTTTTGGAGTTCTCACCAGAAGTTTGTTGACTTTGTGTTGATCTGGCGGTGATGTCAGAGGTTTATCAACTTGGTGTTAATCTGACGACGAGGTCAGATGTCTGTTTTTATTTAACAGATCCCTAGCGACGAGGTCAGGGGGTTTCCAACTTTGTGTTGATCTGGCGATGATGTCAGAGGTTTATCAGCTTCGGGTTGATCTTGGTCTTCGGGTTTGTTTTATTCAGCAATTGTCTACTTGTTTGTAGAGGGTTGTCAGCTAATCTTTCTCAGCTTGGTAGCTTCTGGCGGCGATGTCAGATGCTTATCAGATTTGGGTTGTCCGGCGGCGATGCCAGATGTTTGGTAGCTTCTCGTTGATCTGACTTTGAGTTCGTTGTTTATGGGTTGCAATAGACGTCTGACGGCGAGGTTAGATGTTTCTCAATTGCGCGAATGCCTGACGGCGAGGTCAAGTTGTTTTATCCTCTACCGGTGTCTGGCAGCGATGTCAGAAGTTTTTACCTATGGATTTGATTCTCGCTTCTATTTAGCGATGGTCTGGCGGTGATGTCAGAAGTTGTCACCTTTGGCTTTGATTCTCGCTTCTATTTAGCGAATGTCTGATGGCGATGTTAGAATTTTTTACCTTTGGGTTTGATGATTGCTTTTATTTAGCAAGGTCTGGCGGCGAGGCCAGATACTCTTACCAACATGGTGTTTTTCTGATGGCGAGGTCAGATTGTTATCAGATTTATGATTTTTATGGCGGCGATGTCAAAGGGTTATCAACTTTATGGTTGTCTGACGGCGATGTCAGATGTGCATCAGATTTATGTTATCTAGCGGCGATGCCAGATGTTCATCCTTTTGTGTATCTGGCGGCGATGTCGGATGTTTATCAACATTGGGTTTATTCGGCGGCAATGTTGGATGTTTATCAACAGTGTGTTCATCTGATGGTGATGTCAGATGTTTATCAGTTGTTTCCTAACTGCGCAGAGTTATGACGACAATGTCAAATGTTTATTCCATGGTGTTTGTCTGACGGCGAGGTCAGATGGTTGTCAGATTTGTGGTTGTCTGGTGGCAATGTCAGATGTGGGTAGATTTCTGACGGCAATGTCAGATGTGTGTGGATTTTCTGGCAGCGATGTTAGATGTTCACCAACGTTGTGGTTACTTGGTGGCGATGTCAGGAACCGTATCTACTTTATAGAAGCTTGGCGGCGATGCCAAGTGATGATTACCAATTGGTTGTAGCTTCTGGCGGCGGTGTCAGATCTTAATCAATCTTCTGTTTGCCTGGCGGCGAAGTCAGATATTCTTCAACATGGTGTTGTTCTGGCGGCGATGTCAGAGGTTTCTCAACATGATGTTTGCCTGGCAGCGAGGTCAGGTGCTTTTTTACTTGGTGGTTGTCTAACGGCGATGTTAGACATTTATCTACTGTGTGGTTATCTGGCGGCGATGTCAGATGTTTATCGACTACGTGGCTACCTGGTGGCGATGTAAGGTATTTTATCTACTTTGTCGAAGCTTGGCAGCGATGCCAAGTGATGTTAGCTACCTTGTGTTGGTCTGGCGGCGATGTCAGATGTGTCTACTTTGTGGGTATCTGACGGTGATGTCGGATGTTTATTAGACCAGGTGGTGGTCTGGTGGCAATGTCAGACATTTATCATGTTTGAGGATGCCTGGCGGCAATGTCAGAATTTTTTATCCCCTACAGAGGCTTGGCGACGATGCCAAGTGATGTATAGCAATCTTATGGTTATCTGACAATGATGTTAGATGTTTATCGACTTTGTGTTGGTCTGGCGGAAAGGTCAGAAAATTTTATCCCCTGTAGTTGTCTGGCGGCGATGTCAGAGGCTTTATTGACTGGATATTGATAAACTGGCGGTGATGCCAGAGATTTACCAACTTGAGGATGGCGCTCGACGGCGAGGTCAAGTGTTTTTCTATATTAATGTAGAGGCCCGACGGCGAAGTCAGACGCTTATTATCAATTATGTGATAGCAGATGCTTTCCCGACTTAGTGTCATTGTCTGGCGGCAATGTCATATGTTTCTTCTATCGGCATGTCGACGTTGCAATCATCAGCTCAGTCATTTCTGGAGATCTCGTCCTTAGTCATAGTTTATTTCTGCGGTTGGAAAATTTCCGGGTTCGTTGGTATTCAACCGTCCTTTACCTTGATTGTTTGAAAGTCGTTTGCTTTTCACCCAGTCAGGTCCAAGCAGCTTGAACAATGGCAGCTGTTGTACCCCAAAATTTGCTCAACCTTTTCGTACTTGGCTTACGTTTCTTTTCGCAGTTTTGCAAATTTTGCATTGCATAGCATTCGTTCTGGAGACAAGGGATCAAGGTTTTCTTGTGGCTCAGGATCATTTTGGCGCAAAGGACTGAAAGACTGAACAACAAGCATCAGAGGCTCTGGCATTTATTTTTCCCAGAGGTCGAGCGGCCGATTTTATTTTTATTTTGCAGAATAACTTCAGGAAGCAGCACTCAGGCTCATATCAAGCATTCTTACAGTTGCAACAATCAAGGACGAGATTCAGAAGCTTAACAGAGCTCCAAACAGTCCAAACAGGGCAAATGTGCAGATTTCCCTCCAAAAGGCGCCAAATTTAAATTTTTGAAGGTGTTAATCGGTTAACCCATGTGGCTAATCGATTAACCAAGGCAAAATTAGGGCAAATTGGGATTTTTTAAAGGTTTTAACCGATTAACCTATATGGTTAATCGATTAACCAGTGCAGATTTTGCCTCTGCACGTGAATTTTCAAGGGGAGCTATTTTGGGGTCTAATTTTGATCACTTGAATTTCATTTTTGCACTTGGGAAGGATCTAGAATCATTTCAGAATTTGATTCATTTCATTTTCCCTCCAAACTTCCATTCCTCACTCCATTCCAAATTTCTCAAACCATCTTCCAAACCTTTCATTTGGATCCAAACCTAGGTGATATTTAAGTGATCTACAACAAACCAAAGCAATCTAATCACTCATAATTCACTCTCATTTCAGAATTGATCTCATTCTCTCTCAATTCTCTCTCAATTTTCCAAACTCCAAAACCTTCACCAAAGCTCTTTTCCATTGAATTCTTTGATTCTTCCATGGAATCAATGAATTCTTGAGTTTAAACCTTCATCCATTCTCTCCATTGAATCAATTTCTTCATCCCATTTTCGTGCAAAATTGGAAGTGATTTTGGAAGTGATTATTTGGCTTGATTTGGTTTAATCTTGAAGGATTTTCATTGCTACTACAAGAATTGGTGAGGATCTTGAAGCATTCTGGACTTCTAGCATTGGATCTATTCAATTACAGCTGAATCAACATTAACTGGAGAAAATCTCTGCTCCAAAGGTTGGATTCGAATCTGTTTTTAGCTTATTTGCATAACCATGTGGATTTTCATATTTGATTAGCTTTTGGTTAATTTGATCCGATTGATTCATGATTCGGTTGTGTTAATATGTTTATATGTTATTTGAATCATGATTTGCTGGTTTAATTTCGTGATTAAGTGATTATGCGATCATCTGGTTGATCGGATAAGTGCTTATTTGCTGAAAATGTTGTTCTGTTGTTGTTTTTCTATTGTTGGCACAGTGTTAATCTGTTGACACATATGGTCAACCGATTAACCATTTCAAATATTCAAATCTTTTAACGTTTTCAAGGTGTTAATCGGTTAACGCATATGGTTAACCGATTAACATGTGCAAATTTCCAAATATTAACATATAATATTCTAAAATATTCTTAAAACAATATCCAAAAACTCTACACAATTAGCTATGTATTACAATAATAACCATAGAAATAATAGAAACTGGGGGGTACAGTCTAGTAACACACGGTTGGGCTTTGATCCCCAATCAGCAAAATAAACATCCAACATAGGGGTGTGTACGAATAGATAAGGGAGTATGATTCAAGTTAACGGATGGGCTGGAGCCCGCTAACCCATCCAAGAAGCCATAATAGTCTTCATCTTCTTCACTTTGCCAAAAACTGGTTCCGCTGTGCTTAGTCCTCTTGTTCATCCTTCCAGCAAAACTTCTTCCAACAAAACTTCTCTAACCTCAAAAACAACCTCTTCAGTTCTTAAACTTCTCTTTCTCTGATCTCATGCTCTCCTTCTCTGATCTCATGCTCTCCTGTTAAAAAAACAAAACTACAAAACCAGCCAGCAAACAAACAACACTCAAAAATCCAGGTTGCTATGTTTCAGAGGTTGTTTGGATTTGAAGAAGGATATTTTTGTTTGTTGAATCCGAGGATGATGAGAGTTCAATGGGAGAGGGACTGATGGTGAAAACGGGTTTGGAAGTTCAGATCTTGAGATCTAAGGATTTGTGATGAAGATCTACGTTGATCTATTGACGAAAATGATAATTCGTATGATTGTTTCAAGGTTAATAGATCTATGGTTAATCTCGTTGAATCATGAAATCCGAGGGTTTGAAGTTGTCAGAGGGTTTTAGGAGGTGAGTGGTTCAATTGAAATCTGAGGATGATTCATGGTTTTCTTTTGTTCACGATGATAATTCGAGTTCAGATTTAGGTTTTGCACAGTGATTATTTTCGACGGTGAGTTGGATTGTTGATACTCGTTCATGAAGATGAAGAAATCTGAAAATGTTTTTAGTGTGTTTGGCTTGAAGAAGATAAAAGGAGGTGAAATTCTGGAAAAATTGTGATTTACATGATGAAGATTTGTATGAAGATCTAGAAAAATGATGAAGTTTTGAATGTGGATGATGATGAAGTTTTGGGTCCAGATCTAGATTTGGAAAGTTCGAAGGTGATGAAAAGATGAATGTTGATATGAAGGTCTGTAGGTTAGTGATGAGGATCTGGAAAATCTTCATGAAGATGAAGATTCACATGAGTTTTTCGGCGAGCTCATTGAATTTTCCAGCAAGCCTGAAGAACAGCGGTGGATGGTAGGTTTTCCGGTGAAGGCTCTAGTGTTTTCTAGGGATGCATGTCAGCTGACAAGAGAGAGAGTGAATAGGACCTTTATAGTCTGAAAAAATGACATGTGGCAGGGGATTAAGACTAACTGCTGATTAATTAATGAAACTGGAGATTAGTTAAAAGCTAATAATGATTAATACTATCTTGATAAAAGAGCTGATTAAAACTAAGTAACATAAATTAAAAAATGTTGGCTTAGTAAATGCTGACTAAAAAACTTAATGTCACGTTAAAGCAAATCAATTAACTAAAAACAACTAATTAAATCTAATCAAATAATATTCTAATTAAACTCTAATCTAAACTTCTAAACAACTTTAACCTAGATTAATGAAATCTAATTAAAATCTAAAATGAAAAGCAATCTAAAATAATAAAAATTTAATATTCTAATAACCCAATAATTCTAGTAAATATCCATTTAAAATTCTATTAAAAAATTAAAACTATTTCTAAACTAGACAATATAAGACTAAATAAAGAAATAAGAAAACTATTATAATTCCATAAAAAAACAATGAAAAGCAATTAAGTCAGTGAATAAAAATGCGAGAATGCAGCGAAATAAACGGTAAAAAGGCGGTCACCGAAATATCCCGAAAAATAACAACATAGACTAAATTACTAGAAAAAGCAACCTCCGCTTGATTCCGAAACAAAATCTCCTCATTTGAACTGGTTTAAATCGCTTGAAACGCGAGCATAGGGGCTGTAATCCTGATAAAATCAATCTGACTGACAAAATGCACAGTATGCGATAAATGATATGCAAATGCAAATGAAACAAAACATAAGCCAAATTGTAAGAAACGGTTGGTCAAATTTTGGGGTACAACAAGAAGCCATGATCAAAATGGAGATGGGAGAATAGGCTTGGGCAGCAAGCAACATGAGAAATATCTCAACCAAATACAACACATTGATCATGCAAGAAGAAAGAACAAACAAGTACTCAAAGTGATCCCTCATTCAAAGCAAACTCAAAGTATGAACAAAGAATACCAAATTGCTTTGAATGAGTATCAAAAGCCAAACGGAATAAGCAAAAGCACAAGAGAAAAATGCTAAAACCAAATGGGAAACAAATCAAAAGTATGCTACAAGTCAAAGCAAGAGAAAGAAACAAAGTTCCAACCATATTCAACACCTAAACACAAGTGGAATGCTTTAATCCAAAGTGACTTGTAACACAAACTACACAAGTGTGTGACCTATAAATGCAAAGCCAACACCTTAAACATGTCAAGAATGAGAATCAAAAGTCATAAGGTGCTCATGGGATCCATCAAAGTCATTTCCCAATGAAACTAGGTCAACTAGTTTGTATGAACTTCATCTAGGTGACTTAACTTGCAAGCCTCACCAAAAATAGAAGAATAGTTCAATAAATGCTAAATAAAATGCACAAAGCAACTAACCGTGTTGGAAAACAGAGGCCAAAGCATCCAATCCAAATTCAATTTTAGGCATCACCAAATGATTTGATCAACTAGGGTGCTCCACCATATTGAATTATCATCGAGGGTCAAATAAAAGCAAAGAAAAGTCAAACAAAAATCAATCAAACCTTGACCAAACTCAGCCTCAAAGGTACCTCAATCCATCCTTAAAATGGAGAGGAAACCTTATTCATTGGTGATTACAAATGGTACATCAAACAATAATGATCAAGTGAAAACAATTTCAAAAACAACTCCAATTGCAAAATTCAAAATTAATTGCAAAATAAAATAAAATTGAAATTAAAAATTACAAAAAATTAAATGAAGTTTTGAAATGTTGGAAAATAATTTTTGTGGAATTTTAGCAATTTGAAGCTATTTTTAATAATTGCAAAACAAAACAGAAAATAAAATAAAATAAAATAAAAAGGAAAAGGAAATGGAGGTGCAATAGCAAAATCAGCAACAACTAAAAACACGTTGAAATGTCAACTGGGCTGGAAAAGAGGGGGGCGCGTATAGCACTTTAGGCCCAATCCATTTGACCTGATTCATTAGCCAAAATGCTCCGTTTCATTAAACGGACGTGGATTCAACATGCCAAATCATCAAGGTCAAACAAATGAAAACAAGACAAGCACGCAGTCAACATTTCAAACCAAGGCCACCTCAGATCTGACTGAGTTAAAACTAGACGCCGGAGCTAGGGCTCCGGTCGTCTTCTCCGGTGAGCTCACCGGAGCTCAGGTGGGAAAACCACCAACAACAACCATAAAATTGGTACCATTCGAAAGCTGAGCTTACAAAGGTTCCAAATCCAAGATCCAATCATTGAAAACACTCATGGATTAATAGAAATGAACACTTGAAGTTTGATGCACACATGCTGAAATTCAACCAAACATGAACAAAAAGTATGCAAACATGGCCTACTCAACGTAGGGCTTCAGATGCAGCCAATATGAACCTAAATCATGGCCTAGAATGAGATATATGAGAAATGGAAACTTACTGAACGGAGTAGCTCCGTTAGCTCTTCTCAGGCGTGCAAGCTTCACTTCTTTGCTTCAATCTCACTCCAAATGCTCCCAAAAAGATGAATTGAGCTTCAATTGCACTTGATTTGCAGAGAAAAGTGTAATTCGATCTTGCAATTTTCTTGAGAAATTCAAATCTGCAACTGCTCTCTCTAATTCCAAATGCGTGCTCTGAGCTTCTAGGGAAAGTTTTTAGTTTATATATGATGGATTTGAAATGGTTTTGAAGGCCCATGAAGCCCCAATTTGATTATTTGAAAAAATGCCCAAAAAAGCAAGTTACTCATGCACACGTGAAAATGCCTTACTTCACTCATGGAAATCACTCTAATCTGCAGCATGTGAGTTCAATTTTGCAATGGAATTGGTTTGGGCCTTGAATTGGATCCAAATTGCAAGATTTAAATGAAAAAATATTTGGGAAGAAACTTGAAATTGCACGTGTTTGTGCTCATTTGTACCAAACCAATTTGTGCAAACCTTTTATGATTGTATTATGAAGTGAATTGAATCAAAATGAGGTATAAATATGGCCTATAATGCATCCATCTCATGTCATGCTTAAAAATCCATAATTCACTTGAAAATTCTTCCACATGTTCAAATACATCCATGATTCTTGTGATCCTTGAGCTCTATGATGTAAATGAGATCTCTAGGAGAAAATTCCATGTTGGTTGGAAGTTCATTTGGTGTACACAAGTGCATGAAAATGACCTATGTAACAAATGACTTATAATCAAACTTTCCCAAAATACCCTTGCCTTGTAAAGTCCATAACTTGAGTTCTACAAATGATATCAAGGACTTCTAGGAATTTTTGGAAAGCTAAGATCATGAAGAACAAATTTCATGTTCACTTAAAGTTGAGGAGAAACATGATTCTAGGTCAAAAGTGCTTTGGAAGTGAGTTGACTTTTAGTTGACCAAAAACATGTTCATCTGAGACCTCTAACTTGTTGGCATCATAACTTGAGCTCCACAAACTCAATAGATGAGTTCTAGTACTCAAAAGAAATCTAAGAACATTCCCTACAAGTTTCATGTTTGCAAGAAAATGAGATTGAACTTGTATCATAAAGTAACTTGTCCTTGAAGTTAGGCACTAAAGAAGGGGATTTTACACTGAGATCCTCTGAAACCCTAATTTAGTAACTCCTTGAACTCTTGATTATTCTTAAATTGAGCTTGACATGACATCCTAAATGTCTTAAGATAATTTTCCATGTCTTCAATGACTTAGAGTCAAGTCTTGAACTCCCCCAAGTCCTCAGTTGACCTTGAGTTGACCAGATGAAACCCTAGATTCACATCCTTTGACTGTGACCTTTTGTAGAGGAAATGAAAGCCTAGACAAGCTCCACAATGGCTTCCAAAGCACTCAATTACTTCTCAAGAAAACCTTATCCACAACAATGATCTTATGGACCTCTGGTGATCTTCTATTGACCCCCCCCCCCCCCCCCAAGATAGGAGACAAACAACATACATTAATCCTTCCTTCAAGGAGCCTTGACAACTTCTTGGTGATTGTGAGCACTTGATGACTGAGCTTGAGATCAACTGAGACTCCTCTTCTTGAATGTCACACCTCTCTTGATCCCCTGTTAAGAACAATGCTATGCAAATTCAAATGCTAAAATTAAATGAAACATAAGCCAAGTACAAGAAAAAGGTTGGTCAAATTTTGGGGTACAACAATGAGGATACTAATGAAAGCTTAACAAATGCCATAGTGCTTCTTGGAAGACAGTTCAACAAAGTGATGAAAAGAATGGATGTGAAGTCAATACCTAATGTCAAGAACATCTCTCATGACATTAGTAGGTCCAATGATGCAGGTAGAAAAACCAGAACTGGAGAGAAACCCATAAATAGCAAGGGGATACAGTGCCATGGGTGTGAAGGTTTTGGTCACATCAGAGCTGAATGCCCAACATATCTCAAGAAACAAAAGAAAAGTCTAGTTGTCTCTTGGATTGATGAAGATTCTGATAGTGATCTTAAAGAAGAGTTTGTCAAACATGTAACTGCCTCGAGTGGAAGATACTATTCTGATGAAGACTCCAATGAAGATGAATTAACTTTTGAAGAACTTGCAGCTTCCTACAAAAAGTTGTGCCTTAGAAGCGAAGAGGTATGCCATCAAGGTAAAAAAAATCTAAGAAACTCATCATCAAACTGAAGACTGAAAAAGAAGAACACCTTACAACTATCAAGGAGTTGAATGATGAAGTTGCTGAACATCTTAAGACTATCACTAAGTTGAATGATGAAGTTGCTCAATTAACTTCCCAACTTGATCAAGTGGGAATGTCTGTGAGAATGATGAACAATGGTATTAAAACCTTGGATATGATTCTTCAATCTGGAAGAAGGACATGAGACAAGACAGGGTTAGGATTTGATCCTGCCTCACACCATAAGCCTTCTGGATCCAAGAAAAAGATGTTACATCCAATGTCTCAACATCACAAAAATTAACCCAGCCAACCAAGAAAATTCCAGAGATGGAGATGCCACCACTGTGGACACTTTGGTCATATAAAGTCATTTTGTTTCATACTGCATGGATATCCTAAGTCTATGCCTCAAGCAAGACATAATCACAACATTCACTCCTCTAGTAAGCAATGGGTTCCCAAGGCTCCTACTACAAAGTAATGGTTTCCAAAAACTACCACCACTTGCTTAATAACTCATATGTCCCTAAAAGTCTCTACTAAGGAAGATTGGTACTTTGATAGTGGGTGCTCAAGGCACATGAAAGGGATCAAAAATATGCTTGTTGACATCAAACCTCACTCTACCAGCTATGTGAATTTTGGAGATGGTGCCAAAGGTGAAATAAAGGGAGTTGGAAAATGAAACTGCTCAGGAACTCCTGATCTTGACAATGTTCTGCTAGTCAAATGATTAACTGCTAACTTGATTAGCATCAGTCAACTGTGTGATCAGGGTCTTAATGTCAACTTCACAATATTCGAATGCTTAGTGACTAATGAAAAGGGAAAGCTAATCATGAAGGGAGTCAGATCCAAAGACAATTGCTACTTATGGGCCTCTCAAGACTCTAAGTGTGCTCTTGCCAAAGAAGATGAAGTGAAACAATGGCACCAGAAACTTGGTCATCTGCATCTGAAAGGAATGAAGAAAATCATATTTATGGAAGCTGTTAGAGGAATTCCTAAGCTGAAGATTGAAGAAGGAAAAATTTGTGGTGAATGCCAAATAGGAAAGCAGACTAGGATGTTACACCAAAAGATCCAACATCTCACTACTTCTAAAGTATTGGAACTTCTCCACATGGACTTAATGGGACCTACGCAGGTGGAAAGTGTTGGTGGAAAGAAGTATGCTTATGTTGTAGTGGATGATTTTTCAAGTTACACCTGGGTGAATTTTATAAGAGAAAAATTTGAGGTGTTTGATGTGTTTCAAGATCTGGATTAGAAGATTCAAAGAGAAAAGAAGAGCAAGGTTGTCAAAGTCAGAAGTGATCATGGGAAGGAATTTGAAAATCAAAAGTTTGTTGAATTCTGTTCTTCTGAGGGAATCAGTCAGGAATTCTCTTCTCCTATTACCCCTCAGCAAGATGGAGTTGTAGAAAGAAAGAATAGAACTATCCAAGAATATGCCAGAGTAATGATCCATGCAAAGAAGCTGCCTTACCATTTCTGGGTTGAAGCCATAAACAATTCCTGCTATGTTCATAACAGAGTAACCTTGAGAACAAGAACAATGACCACATTATATGAACTATGGAAAGGAAGAAAGCCTATTGTTAAATATTTCCATGTTTTTGGAAGCAAATGCTACATACTTACAGATCATGATCATAGAAGAAAGATGGACCCTAAAAGTGATGAGGGTATATTTTTGGGCTACTCCACCAACAGCAATGCCTATAAGGTGTTTAACTCCAGAACTAAGACCATGATGGAGTTTATCAATGTTGTTATAGATGATATGCATAAGAAGCTTGATGTCCCAGAAGATGTTGGAACATTATTGGATATCTCAGCTGAGCCTGAAAACAAAAACAATGATCCTAATCCTATCATCACTGAATCTGAACTAATTAACAAAGGACCTTCCACCAGAATCTAGAAAGACCATCATATGGATCTCATCATAGGTGATCCAAATAAAAGGGTAACCACTAGGTCCAGAGAAGTTGTTTCAAGCTCTTGCTTTGTGTCCAAGATTGAGCCTAAAAACATCAAAGAAACTTTAACTGATGAATTCTGGATAAATGCCATGCAATAGGAGTTGGGTGAACTCAAGAGAAATGAAGTGTGGGATCTTGGGCCAAGACCTGAAGGGACAAATATGATTGGAACCAAATGGTTTTACAAGAATAAGTCTAATGAAAAGGGAGTTGTCACTAGGAACATAGCTAGACTGGTTACTCAAGGATACACCTAGATTGAAGGGGTTGATTTTGATGAAACCTTTACTCATGTAGCTCGTCTTGAATCTATCATACTTCTTCTGGGAGTTGCTTGCATTCTGAAAATCAAGCTGCTTCAAATGGATGTTAAAAGTGCCTTTTTGAATGGTTATCTAAATGAAGAAGTGCTGATGACAGAAAAAGCACATCAGGAGGATGCTTCTTCTTGGGAAACAACCTCATTTTGTGGTTTAGCAAGAAACAAAACTGTGTATCTTTGTCCACTGCAGAAGTTGAATATATAGTTGTTAGGAGTAGCTGCTCTCAACTTGTATGGATGAAGCAAATGCTTATAAAGTATAATGTCACACAAGATGTCATGACATTATAGTGTGATAATATGAGTGCTATAAATATCTCCAAGAATCCTATTCAACATAGCAGAACTAAGCACATTGATATTTGACATCACTTTATAAGGGAGCTTGTTGAAAGTAAATTCATTACCCTAGAGCATGTCACTACAGAAAAACAGCTGGCTGATATTTTTACTAAAGCTTTGGATGCAAATTAGTTTGAAATTTTGAGAGAAAAATTAGGGATTTCTATTTATGAGGACTTATAGCAATTACTGCTAAGAGGGATTATTATTCTTAAAAGATGTTTTTTCCTAAAATAGAGATGTCCCAACATCTCTCTTTATTACTTAGCACGCTCAAGTCTACCCTCACACGCTACCCCTATCAATTTTTCCCCTCCAACTGTCCTTTCAACTTCCATAACTCCACTCAGTTTCTGATTACCTCCCACTATCTGCATATTTCTCCCATCATAACCCATGACTCTTATCTCAGAACTCTCTCTCACATTACAACCTGTAGCTTCCTCAACAGCCTCACAGTCTGATGCTCGCCCCATGAATATCTCCTTTAAAGATGTCCTTGACGTGACTCCTATCTCTATGGTTCCCAGTCACGATAAGGAGACCCCCAAGACCACTCCAACGCATGCAAAACAAACTTCCAAAGGTAAAAAATCTAGAACCTCTGATGATAACATCACTAGGATGAAGAACAAAGAAGGAACTGCTTATGTTGATAGATCCATTAGGGAACTTGTAACTAAGGTTCTCTATGGTGGACATAATGTGCCTGGTATCTCCACCTCATTATCTCGTATAGATCCGACTCCTAGCTCTGATGCTAACCTAGGAAAAGATACTGAAAGACCCTCTACTAATGAGAACCCTAATACTGAAAACTTGCACAAGCTAGCTAGCTATATGCTTCATGATGTGAGAGAAGAAGAAGATGTTGTTGACAAGAATGATGGTATGGAAGACTCCACAAACTGCTCTGCTCCAAACAAGGAGAAGATTAACACCTCTGACAATGTGGTGGATGTTGAAGATGTTCCTTCTGATGATGAACTGGTCAAAAATGTTTCCCCAGGCATTGCTAAAATACTGGAGACAAGAAAGGGAAAGGTTGTGCTTGAGGAATCCCCCTCCAAAAGTCAGAAGAAGAAGACCCCAATTGGACCCCCTAAAGTGTGGATCAAGGTTACTCCTTCTTCGTAGAAGAGGAAAGATAGGATGGAATTTACTGACTCAGACAATGATGTTGAAGATGATGTCCCGGACATCACCCCTGTAAAGAAAACTCATAAATATATTGCTAAGAAGACTTCAAGACCTGTACCTGTTGCACCTCTTGACAATGTGTCCTTCCACTCCATTAACAGCGTGACTAAGTGGAAATATGTGTACCAACGAAGGCTTGCTCTGGAGAGGGAGCTTGGAAAAGATGCCCTGGAAATCAAAGAGGTTATGGAATTGATTACTGAGGCTGGTTTATTCAAAACTGTCACTGGGTTCTCCAAATGCTATGAGTGGATGGTAAAAGAGTTTATTGTAAATATTACTGCTACCAGTACTGACAGGTATAGCAAATATTTTATGAAGGTTTTTGTTCGAGGGAGGTGTGTGGAATTCTCTTCTATGGTGATTAACAGACTTTTGGGTAGGACGAATGAAGGTAAGGATGAGATGAAGACTTCTAACAACCAAGTTTGCAGGATTATTACTGCAAACCAAATCAATGTCTGGCCATCAAGAGGTAAGCTCTCTGTTGGACAACATAGTGTCAAGTACGCCATCCTTCATAGGATTGGTGCTACTAACTGGGTGTCCATCAATCACACCTCTACCATTTCTGTCGGTCTGGGCAAATTTATCTATGTTGTGGGTACTAAGACTAAATTTAATTTTGGACATTATATTTTTGATCAAATCATTAAACATGCAACTACTAGTGCTGTGAAAATTACTATTGCATTTCCTTCTCTTATTTGTGAAATCATTCTTAATAAACACCCCGATATTCTCACCACAAATG
Source organism: Lathyrus sativus (assembly GCA_963859935.3). NCBI lineage: Eukaryota > Viridiplantae > Streptophyta > Magnoliopsida > Fabales > Fabaceae > Lathyrus > Lathyrus sativus. Next base: position 419,045,101 of record OZ012737.1, read on the forward strand.
ATGTTACCTGCAAGAGGGAATCAGCTTTGTCCCTTCACTACAAACTGTTTGCTGGAAGACATGTCCCAGACATTGTCTTGACTTCAGCTGAGAAGGCCTCTGCATCAAGGGTAAGGATTGTTTCAAATTTAAAGGAAACCTACAGGGAGCTAGGTGATATGATCAATACTGATACTGCTAGAAAAATTAAATTGGAGTCTTTAATTCAATGCCTTAAAAGTGAAGTTGGTGCTATGCCTGATGATGATACTCATGAAGATGATGGTGAAGATGTGTCTGAAAAGGAGTCTGAGGATGATGTTCATTTTGTGCCTACTGATACTGATGATGATGATGGGAGTTCTGACTCTGAGGATGAAGATTAAGTTGTATGATTTGCTCTTTGGTTGTTTTTTTGGTCTCTTTGTTTTTTCTGCTTTGGCAGAACACACTTTCTTTGCACTTCAGGTGTGTTTAGTTTGTAATGTATTTGGGTCTCTGTACCCTTAACTCATCTTGGTTTTGTCTTTATGAAGTTTTTTGCTTTCCCTTAGCTTATATTCTAAATTTATGGCTAAGAAGGGGGAGAAGCTTGGTGTTGGTACAGTGTTTGTACAGATGTGGTATGTGATAGGTTTGTAGTTGAGCTGGTTGTTGTATGATGTTTGTTGAGGTTGATGTTGTTGCTTGCTCTGATTGATCTTGTAGGATGTTGATCCTGCTGGATGTTGTGGTTTTGGTGTTTGTTGTGACTTACAGGTTGTTGATTGTTGAAGTGAGTTTGGGCTGGTTGGTTTGTGTGCTTGAGCTGTTTTTTGTGTGCATTTGTTGAGGGGGAGTTTGCATTTACTCCTATCTTATTGCTTAGCTTTTCTGCTGTGTTGTGCTCTTTGTTGTTTTTGAAGCTCTGTTCTTGTTTTAGCCAAAATTTTCCAAAGCGGGAGTTTGTTAGTTCCTGATTGGCAGGCATTTTGGTAAAGCTTAGTGTAATCATAAGATGTCCTACAGGATGTCGTGACATATGGTTTTAAGGTTCTGTAGGTAGCTTTGTCTGGTGTAGCAGAATATAGGTCATGATGTCAAGCATAATGTCCTGACTCTTAGGAACAAAACATTCTGTGAGAATGTGTTTGTGTGTTTTTATTTTTGCAATCTCTTTGTACTGATCTAATGCTTATCTGTGTGGTTACTATTATTAGCCAAAGGGGTTTTTTTTTCATAAATCATGGATCATTTATGAATACAAGTGGAGCTATTTTTCTGAAGATTATCTTGAAGATTTGAAGAGTGATTTGATTAGATCAAATCAAATCTGTTTCATTGATAGTTGTCGCTGCTGCGAAAATCAGCGCCGGCTATTACAGAAGAGTCGCCATCGTGCGTTATTTATCCCACAAGAGGGAAAGGAAACGCTCAGAGTAAACCTAACGCAAAGAGGGAAAGGAATGGTCATCGCAACCGAATCCTGGATTCGGGAGTCGGTTACCCAAGGGGAAGGTATTAGCACCCCTCACGTCCGTTGTACTCGACGGGGTCCACGCTTGTTTTCTATCTAAGGGTGTGTTATTCTATCTATTCTACAGGTCTGGGTTAAAAAGACTAGAAAATGACTCGGCAAAGTATCGCACTTTATGCCTACGTATTCCCGTCTGGAACGAGAAATCAGAGTCAACGTAGTTCGCCTAACTACGGGAAAGGAGGGGAAGGTTGCTCGCCAAGATATCGCATCTTGTGCCTACGTACTTTCATATGGCATGAAAGATCAGAGCAAACGTAGTTCGGGCTACGGAAGATACAAGCTTGTCTGACAGTTTTTTATCTCCTTCTGAAAAGGGTTTCATGATTAAAGGTCCAAGAGGACAAAAACAGAGTTTGAATGTTTGTTTGAATTTTTTACGAAAGAAATGTTTTTTTAGTTTGTTTGCAACTTGTACTGCACTAAAGACTTGTGATCTGAGAGTGACTACGTCGCATGTCACCCTAAGGGTACCATACTAAGCAGCCAGATTACTGAAGAGTGACCCTCCAGCAACCTTTTCTTAAATAGCTTAAGGCTCGTAGCGTACAGCACGCGTTATCCTTATTACTGTGTTTTTGAATTGTTTTGAGATGAGAAGAAAGACACCCTAAAACTATGGTTGAAAGGGAAACTAACCTAATGTTATCATGCATGGGTCAAAACCTAATGTCTGTCATAATTTCCTCTTGCACAGAGGAAATCAGAGATCCTAGGGGATAAACAGCAAAAGACAACAAGCAACTACAGTAAACAGTAAACAGTAAGCATGCAACAGTATAAGAGAGGCAAGGGAGAAAAAAATAGGCAAGAGGAGACAAGCTCCATCTTAAACCTAGAGGTAATCAACACAAGCAAATAGACCATACAGAGAAAAACAAAAGACACAGAGGAAACAGCCCAAGCAGCAACACCAAACTCCTACAGCAAACAGCAGCAGCAAACTCTAAACAGCAAAGTTGGATAGACAACTAAGTTGACAGCAAGGCCTTATCTTCAAACAAGCTTCTATCTTCAAGCTTCATCAATCTCCAAGCTCCAACAAGCACAATCCAAGAGGAGGATTAAACATCAAGATCAAGTTATAATGTTAAGGAACTTAATGACAACCAAAGGAAATCACTAAGAACTCAACATTGCAAATGAAAGGTATCCTCAAAGTTCTACTCACTTGGGCATACCACTCATCCCTCCTAAGGAGAGATGGAGCTTCCCAAGAAGGACTTTATGTCATTGGATGGAATAGAAGCACACAATGCATTCTATGTTTGATGAAGAAATCAAAACTAGCTCTAATAGCTCTTCCTAAAAACCCTAATTTCCTAAACTCCTAAAACAACCCCTAAAGGAAAAGGAAACTCCAACTCCAAGCTCCAATCCTCAAGCCACAGCAGCTACCCCAAGTCCAAAAGACCTCCCAAAAAGGGTTCCAAGCCAAGCAAGCTCCAAAGCCACCAACCAAGCCAAACAAGCAAAGGCACTCAAGAGAGAACAACACAAACACATGCAACTTGCAAAATTCAAAAAAAAAAAAAAGAAAACAAAGTTGTAAAATTCTAATTAAATTCCTAGGGGAACATACATGTCTCACCTAACAGCCATCAAAATCTCAAGACAAAACTCAATACCAAATGGGAGAACAAAAATCAACAAACAAAGGGAAGAATTACGAAAGAAGAAGAGAAAACAAGCAACATGCAAATGCAAACATGCGAGTGGAAAATGCAAACAAGATCATGATTAAACAGCCAAAAACAGTGACAAACATCTAAAATAATTCAATCCTAATGAAACACAATGATCTATGATGATTCGGATCGAACCGGCACGCGAACAAGCAAGCAAAACAGCAAAACAGGCCCTCTGTTACAGTGTTAATCGATTAACGCCAGGGGTTAATCGGTTAACCATTGAAAAATGCTTGAAAATTTGAATATTTGAGTTGGTTAATCGATTAACCATATAGGTTAATCGATTAACACTGTGCCAGAGGTGAAAAACAGCAGTTCATAATCACTTTTCAGCAGCTTATCACTTAAGCAAACACTTCAATTATCATGTGATTGATCATGCACGAAATTAAAAGAAAACATTGATTTAAACATCATGTAAACACAATAACACAACAAGATCATGGATCAAAATCAACATATTCAATCAAATGCAAATATCCACATGCAAATTATACAAATAAGTTCGAAAACAAAATCGGATCAGAATTCCAACCTTCGGATCGGAGACTTGATCCGGTAATTGTTGATTCAACTGTAAATGAGTAGATCTAAGCAAATAAAACCAGAATTCTTCAAGATCCACACCAATTCTTGTAGTAGCAATGTAGATCCACCAAGAACAACTCAAAATAAGCCAAATAATCACTTCCAAGAACACTTCAAAATTCAGATCTGCTTGTGCACGAAAATTGGATGATGAAATGGAATTGATGGAGTGAATTAATGGAGGTTTAGCTCTTAGAAATCAATGATTCCAATGAAGAATCAATGATCTCAAGGAGAAGAGCTTTGAGTGAGGTTTTTGAGATTGGAAAATTGAGAGAAAATTGAGAGCAATTCTGAAAATGAGAGTGAATTATGAGGATTTGATGATGAGGTTTGGAGTGAATCAAATATATACACTCTTGGTTTGGATCCAAAGCAAGGATTGGAAAATGGCTTGGAAAATGTGGTATGGAATGAGGTTTGGGCATTTGGAGGGAAAATGAAATTTGATAGTGTTCTAGATCCTTCCCAAGTGTGAAAATGCAATTTAAATGACCAAAATTGGACCCCAAAACTGACTGGACTTGAAAATTCACGTGCAAGGCAAAACCTGCTGTGGTTAATCGATTAACCATATAGGTTAACCGATTAACACTGTTAAAAATTTAAATCTGGACTAATTTTCCAATGGTTAATCGATTAACCATATGTGTTAATCGATTAACACATTTAAAATTTTGAATTTGGCGCCTTTTGGAGGGAAATTTGCCCCTTTCCCCGTTTCTTGCTGTTCTGAACTCTGTTTAGCTGCTGAAAGCCATTCTTGATTGCTCTGACCATGGGAACACTTTACATAACCTAAATGCTGCTTCTGACATGAAAAATGCCCTGCAAAATAAAATTAGTCGCTCGATCGCTGGGCAAAACGAGTGTTGAAGCCTCTGATGTTTGTTGTTTAGCCTCTTGCACTGAAAGTTGCACCTGGAGCCACTTGAATGCCTTGATCCCCTGCCTCGAGAATAAATGCTATGCAATGCAAATGCTAGAACAATGTAATGAAACATAAACCAGGTAAGAAGAGGTTGAGCAAATTTTGGGGTGCAACAGAATTATGAAGATTGATTTCTTCACAATCTGTTGTTACTTTTGACACAGCCCAAGCCCGTATTGTTCTACTATTTAAGGATTCGCAACCTTAGCTTTCAGATTAGAGAAGCTAGGTTTAAGTGTGTGCAATTGTGTAAGGTTTAGTGCTCTAGCCTTCGTGTGTTTTATGTTAGTTTGTGAGCCATTCACTCATTGCTTTGATGTGTGAATTGGATTAAGTTTGGTGTTGTAATTATCCACTCAAAGCTTGTAAGCAAGAGTTCATTGTACTTGATTGAAGCTTTTAAGCAAGATCAAGTTGTGTCTTTGAAGAGTGTCTTCTAAAGTCTTAATTTGTTGTTTGTTATCACTGCTATGATTGAGGGGAGTGAGAGGTGTCTCTTATTCTAGGTGTGTCCTAGGTAGAAATTGCAAAGGTAGAGATTAGGTGAGAAGATGGTAAACTAGAGAGAGTCTACTGTATATCTTCAAACTAATTCTACTTAGTGGGTTTCCTTCCTGGCTTGGTAGCCCCCAGATGTAGTGTGTTTTCACCGAACTAGGTTAACATTTGCTTGTGTCATTTTACTATTGTTATCTGTTTGTCCTTATTCTTATTGGTGATTGTACAAATATTAGTGTCGTAACATCGCCTTTGACATCTGATACCAGAATTTCACACATTATGAATGTTGGATGTAACTTCATCTTGCTTATCCATTCTAGTTTTAAATAACTTTTGTTCCTTCTGAATGCTTTTCAGAGTCTTCAACATTAGACTAGAAGTAGGGTTATCAGATATTTCAACAGTGTTCAAAGCATCTTCATAATTCTTCATTTCAGGTTCTCCGTCAAGAGCCTCCTTAGCTTGTGTTTCAGCTAATTCTGTTTCTGTAGCTAACTTTTCTTCAACTTCTCTTTGAGCTTCCTTAGCTTGTCTTTCAGCTAATTCTCTTTCTGCAGCTAACTTTTCTTCAACTTCTCTATGAGATTCCAATATTTCTTCTGCTTTCTGGATAAAGTGTTCTTTTGTTTGATCAGAGATATTTTTTATCTTTAGAAACTCCAATGACATCCATCGATTGAATCAATTCCAGGTAGCACCCAGAGCAGAAGGGTCGGCGCAAGAATTGGATTCATCAGAAAGTTTCTTGACTCTCCTAACTGCATTGTCTTTAAAAGAAGAAATGACTTCATCAAGGTTAGGAGGGGGAAGATCAGAAGGTTGATGTTCAAGAAGTGTTTGGGTTTCTTCATCAGAAGAAACTATATTGGAAAGTGTTTGATTAGAGTCTGAATCAGAGTTTGTTTCTGGTGATGAAGGGCCAGGATTATTAGAGATGGTTATTGAATTTATATGTGGAGAGGATGAGGATGTGGGTGATTGAGGGTTGGTTGTTGGAATGGGTTTTGTAGGAATTTCTCCATGAATGGGTTTAGTGATGATGTTAGAAGTTAATGGTAAAGATATGGTGGGAGTTAATTGAGTGGAAGTGGTTTGAAAACGTTGTGTAGATGGTGCAAAAGATGGAAATATTTGAGATGATAGTTGTTCAGAAAGAGGGATGAATGAGGTTGTAACTATGGTTGAAAATATTAAAGGTGGTGTTGGAATAGATGAAGACACATTTCTATTAGTAAGAACAGATGCAGTCATAGAAGAGTCAGAAGACTTACTTGCCGGTTCTAGATAGGATGGCAATTAAGTATTTTTCGTGATGGCTTCACCCAGATGCAAACCTTTCTTTTGCTTCTTAACAATCTTCTTTTGAGGGGTCTTGTTATGGGGTCTCTTCTTCCTCATCAGATCAGGGACTATATCTAGTAGATCTTCAAGCAAGAATCCAGAAAAATCATATCCTTCAGCTTCACGCATCTTAATGTACTTTATTATAGCTTCTATAGAGTAAATCTTGGCGAACAGAGGAAATCCATTGATTATCATTCTCCTTGACTTCAAACTGTCCAAATTTGTAGCCATACTTGGTTCAACTCTTATCTCATTTATAATTTGCATCCGCTTCAGATTTTTTCTATTCAAAGGTGTTCCAATTATAATTTCTAATTCTTCTTTGAAATTCAAATTTGCCAGATGATCAACCATACCACTTTCAATCAAAATATCTAAGATAAGTCTACCAAGAGGAATGTAGTTTTTAAACTTCTTTCCATCATTTCTGGTTTTTCTTATAGAATCTCTAAGATATTTGAAGAGAATGGAAGGAAGGAAGATCTTTTCACCTTTCAGCAGATAATACAACATACATTTCTGATCATTATTGACGAAGTCAGATGAACTTGATCAAGGTCTACGATAGATACAACCTAGAATGATCCTGAGCCAAACGCGAAGCTCTTTAGACAGATCCTGACTCTTAAAGGGTGGCTTTCCATCATATGATTGAGTGAAGATGGTTGGGTTTATCACTTCAGAAAGAAACTTTGACTTTGAATTCATTTTATAGATACACTTTCCACCAACGTTCACCATTCCAAGTAAGGTAGCGATAGATTTCTCCGTGATGACAAATTTATTTCCCAAAACATTTGACACAATGAAGTGATCATCAGCGTCAACAAATCTCCAGAATTCCTTGATTAGGTTAGAGAAGATGGTACCACAGAGATAATCAAAGTAATTTCTCCAATCTTGAGCATTTAGTTCTCGAAATAAATTTATTCCATTATCAAACAGGTTATCAAAATCTACCAACCATTCACAAAGAACTTCCAATTCTTCAAAAGGAGTCGAGAGATGAATGTGAGATGGACGATCCACATTATAAACTTCAACTGGTTTCTAGAAGGTAGATAACAATTGATGCAGCAACATCGAAGCAGTTTGAGCAGTAGTCTCACAAAATCACAATGCTTTAGGTTTCACTTTAACGGTAAGGTATGATTTGATATTGGACAAGTGTCACAAGAAATCATAGCCGTCTATTTAAGTGAACGTGTTTGATGTTCCCAAAGTCAAGAATACCAAGAGGTATCTGACTAGACAAGTTTCTGATCAAGACATCTTCTAACATGTAGAAGTATCTTTATTCAGAAAGACAAATAAATAAATCAAAAATATTTGCTTAGCATAAAAATCTCTTTTTACTGAAGGAAATTAAACATATTCTGATAAAATTTATTCTGGACAAAAATCCATATTTAAGTTTTTCAGAATGAACTAAAATCTATCTTCAGCTAAAGGTTTTGTAAAATTATTAGCCCACTGATGGTCTATATCTATAAATTTTAGAGTTAGAATCCCTTTCTGAACATAGTCTCTGATGAAATGATGTTTAATTTCAATGTGTTTAGCTCGAGAATGTAAAATAGGATTCTTACTTAGGCAAATAGGAGTTGTGTTATCACAGAAGATAGGAATGTTATCCTTGTAAATCTAAAAATATTCTAGTTGATTCTTCATCCAGAGCATTTGGGCACTGCAAAGTGACGTTGAGATGTATTATGCTTCAGCAGTAGATAGTGCAATGGTTGATTGCCTTTTGCTTGCCCAAGAGACGAGGTTGTTACCCAGAAACTAATAGTTTCCAGAAGTACTTTTCCTTTCTAATTTGTCTCCAGCATTATCTGCATCACAATAACCAGATAACTTGTACTCTAATGTTTTCTTATACATCAAGCCAAGGTTAGTTGTTCCCTTTAGATACCTTAGGATTCTCTTAACAGTTGTTAAGTGAGTTTCTCTTGGATCTAATTGGAAATGAGCATACAAACATACACTAATTAGAATATCTGGACGAGAAGCAGTCAAATAGAAAAGAGAGCCTATCATACCACGATAGAGCTTCTGAAAAACCTTTTTACTTACTTCTTCTTTATCCAAAATGCATGTAGGATGCATGGGAGTTTTTGCAGGGTTATTATCTGACATCTCAAACTTCTTCATAAGTTCTCGTGCATATTTTATCTGATGAATATACGTTCTTTTAGGACGTTGATCAATTTGAATTCCCAAAAAGAATTTGAGCTCTCCCATCAGACTCATTTCAAATTTTGCATGCGTTAGCTTAGAAAATTCCTTGCATAAAGAAGTATTAGTAGAACCAAAAATAATATCATCTACATAAATTTCCATAACCAAAATATCATTCTTAAAGTTTTTGCAAAAGAGTGTAGTATCTACTTTCCCTCTGGTAAAATCATTTTCCAAAAGGAAATTATTGAGTCTGTCATACCAAGCTCTGGGAGCTTGTTTCAGACTGTACAATGATTTATCCAATTTAAATACATAATCTGATTTCTCAAAATTTTCAAAGCCAGGGGGTTGATGTACATACACTTCTTCATAAATATACCCATTTAAGAATGCACTTTTAACATCCATCTGATAAAGAATGATGTTATGATTAACATCAAAAGAATTTAATAAGCGAATAGATTCTAACTTGGAAAGTGGTGCAAAGGTTTCAGTATAATCTATCCCTTCTTGCTGACTATAACCTTGTGCAACCAGTCGAGCTTTGTTTTTTACAATCTCACCTTTCTCATTAAGCTTGTTTCTGAATACCCATTTTGTTCTAATAACATGGACACCTTTTAGTTTCTGAACAAGATTCCAAACATCATTTCTGGTAAATTGATTCAGTTCTTTTTGCATGGCCGGAATCCACCCATTATCCAGAAGAGCTTCATCAACTGATGTTGGCTCTATAAGTGACACCAAACCAAGAAGAGTTTCTTCAGAAGGTTTGAATGATGAACAAGTTTTGATTGGACCATCTTTATCTTCCAGAATCAATTATTCAGAATGAGAAGTTCGTAGTCTATTCTTCTTCTGATGAGATGGACTAGTCATTGTTTCTAGTGAAGTTGTATCTGAGTCTATTCTGCAGCTTTGTCTTCTTTAGAATCTACCTCCTTGGATTCTGATAAAGTAATCTTCAAATCTACAAGTTTTTTTAACTAGCTTTGACTTTTCAGGGTCAAGTTTATCATTGAATCTAACATAAATTGATTCCTCAATAATCTGTGTTTCTGTGTTATAGATTCTGTAGCCTTTAGAGCGTTCAGAGTATCCTAACAATAAACACTCTTGAGCTTTGGAATCAAACTTGCCAAGATTCTCTTTAGTGTTCAACATAAAACAAATACAGCCAAAAGGATGAAAATAAGAGATGTTGGTTTTTCTATTCTTCCATAATTCATAAGGAGACTTACTCAGAATAGGTCTGATAGAGATCATGTTTTAAATATAACGTCTTGCGTTTACTGTCTCTGCCCAGAAGTGCTTAGCTATGTCAGTTTCTTGGATCATGGTATGAGTCATTTCTTGAAATGTCCTATTCTTCCTTTCCACTACTCTATTTTGTTGTGGAGTTCTAGGACAAGAGAAATCATGGGAAATGCCATGGGAAACAACAAGATTCTCAAAGCATCTGTTCTCAAATTCACCACCATGATTGCTTCTAACTCTGACTATTTTGCAATCCTTCTCTATTTACACTTGTGAGCAAAAGGTAGAGAACACAGAATGTGACTCATCCTTTTGTTTCAAGAATTATACCCATGTCCAACGACTATAGTCATCTACAATGACTAATCCATATTTCTTATCATTGATTGAGGCAGTTTTCACTGGACTAAAAAGATCAATATGCAGAACTTCTAATGGTCTAGAGGTAAAAAGAACATTTTTCGCTTTAAAAGAGGTTTTGGAAAACTTATCTTTCTGACATGCTTCACAAAGAGCATCTGAAGAATACTTCAGATTTGGTAAGCCTCTGACTAATCCAAGCTTATTTAGCTGAGAGATCTTTCTCATGCTAACATGGCCCAAACGTATATGCCATACCCATTTCTCCTCGTTTACAGACATTAAGCATTTAACATTATGGTCCTTAAACAGGATTGAGCCATCCTTCTGACTAATAGCCTTACAGGACTTTTGATTGAAAATGATATCATAACCATTGTCACTAAGTTGGCTAATTGACAATAAGTTATGCCTCAAACCATCGACCAGAAGAACATCACTAATAGAAGGAAGTTCACCATTACCAATAGTTTTAGAGCCAATGATTTTACCATTTTAGTTTCCTCTAAAACCAACGAAACCTCCAGGCTTATGTTCCAAACATTGGAACATATGCCTTCTTCTCGTCATGTGTCGTGAGTAACCACTATTCAGATACCATGATTTGTGCTTCAACTGAGCTGCTAAGGATATCTGAAACATATATTATTTCATCCTTATGTACCCACTTTTTGGGTCCTCTTTTCTTAGTTTTCCCAGAGTTTTTCACAACTTTGGGTTTCTGTGAAACAGGATAATCAAGTGGAATTTGTGCATGATACTTTAGTTTAAGATCATATTTTTGTGTTTGTGAAGGTGCTTGCACAAGCTCAGAACAATCAAGCTTAGTGCTAAAAGGCACGAAAATGATCATATAGAGGTTTTTGTTTTACAGGCTGACTTTCGTCAGTTTTAGATGTTTTTGTACACCCCAAATCTTTCTTTCCATTTCTGCTAACTCCATAGATCATGGAAGCCATTTTGCTTCTATCTATGCTTTTAGCCATAAAGTGTTGGAATGCTCTATCATACTTTTTGACACAATTAGTATCAAAGATATTAGAGACTAATTCTTTTTCTAATTTAGAAAATTTTCTTTTCAAAGCACAGTTAATATTTTTTAAGGAAAAAATATTTTCATTCAGAGAAAAATTATTTTGTTCAAGCTTATCTCTAGCTTTAGAAGTAATTACATGGATTTGTTTAAGGTCCTTGTATTTACTTTGAAGACTCTGATATCTTTTCAGCATTTCTGAAAGACATGACTCTAATTCACAATGAGAGATTTAGACAATACCTCTGAGTCGGAGTTTGAATCTGATTCTGGTTCTGATAACATTTTGTCTTATAGTTTTCCAAAGACTTCAGCGTTAATTATTATTGCCACTAATGCAACATTTGCATGTTCTTCATCAGAATCTTCTTCTTCAGAATCAGAGTCATCCTAAGTTGCCATGAGTCCCTTTTTGACTTTGGTGAAGTTCTTCTTAGGCTTCTTGTCTTTCTTAAGCTTTGGGCACTCATTCTTGTAATGACCTGGCTCATTACACTCATAATAGATGACTTATTTTCCAGAACTCTGCCTCTTTTGTCCAGATGTTGAGTCAGAACAACCGTTGTTCCTTCTTGATCCTCTGAACTTTCCTTGCCTATGTTTTCATAGTTTGTTGATCCTTCTGGAGACAAGTGATATCTCATCTTTTGAGTCTTCATCAGAATCTTCTTATTCTTCCTCAGCTTGATAAGCCTTTGCCTTTTCAGGTTTAGACTTAAGAGCAACTGATTTGCTCTTCTTCTGAGGTTCATCTTCCTCCAGATCTATCTCATGACTTCTTAAAGAACTAATAAGCTCTTTAAAACTTATACTGTTTAGATATTTATATAGCTTTAGAGCATTTACCATAGGTCTCCATTTTTTGGGAAGACTTCTGATAATCTTCTTGACATGATCAGCAGTTGAATATCCTTTGTTTAGCACTTTGGGTCCTGCTACCAGCATCTGAAATCTTGAAAACATAGTTTCTACAGATTCATCATCATACATCTTGAAAGCTTCATATTTATGGATTTGGGTAAGAGCATTTGTCTCCTTTACTTAAGCATTTCCTTCATGAGTCACTTGTAGTGAATAAAAAATGGACTTGGCAGTTTCTCTATCTGTTATTTTCTCATATTTAGTATAAGAAATAGCATTCAGCAGTATAGTTCTTGCCTTGTGATGATTCTTGTAATCTTTCTTTTGTTGATTAGTCATAGCATTTCTTGACACTTTTTCTCCTACATCATTAACTGGGCTAGTGTAGCCATCAACTACAAGATCCCAAAGATCTATGTCTTAGCTAAGAAATAAACTTTCAATTCTATCTTTCCAGTAGTCAAACTTTTCACCATCAAAGATTGGTGGTTTGGAACTGTAGTGATTTTCTCTTCGGGAATAGGATTAGCGGCAACCATGATATCTCACACAAATACTGGATCGATACTGAACAGAGTGAAGTGTTGATAAAACTATTATCACAATTAGAACCGGAGTTCTGATTCCAATTGAAGGTGTGAGAAAAAATACAAGAAAGGGGGGTTTGAATTGGGTTTTCAAAAATGAAAGATTTTTATAAAACTCGAACAGAAATCACAAATAAACTAAACAAGAAAGAAAGACACGTGATATATCATGGTTCACTTGAAAACTATCAAGCTAATCCTGTCCACCCGCCAAAGGGATTTTTCCTTATATCCAAGAACTTAATCAAATATAATCAACTGATTATAATCTACATTAGCAACCACTAGTGACTAACAACCACAAAGACTAATTGTCAAAGTCTTCTTAAGGATTCTGACATAACTAGTGCCTTAAGGAATTACAAACAATTGTTTATGAAAGATAAATGTTTATAATGAAATGCTTCTACTCAAGCAGATATAAACACAATGAATATCTTAAAAAGACTTAAAGAAAATTTGCACACAGTATGAATTTTTTCGTTGTTGTGTTCTTGTGTTGTTGTGTTGTTGTTCTTCTTTACTATTTTCTTCAAGTTATCAAGTCCTTATATAGACAGTAAAAGATCCGTTGGAGGAAATATCAGGAATATCCTTGAGTGGATTGGTAACTTGAAAGAATGTCATTACGTAGGGATGAAAATCGTACACAAAATTTGACATTTTCACCATAAAATTAGGGTAGTGGAATGGAACATTTTGATATGTACTATGTACTATTTCCCTCGTAAACTTTTGATCTTATCTTTTGTACATCAGAGGCTTCTGGATAGAGATGTTTGAAGCATGAGTAGAAGAGTTGATCATTGGGTCTTTAGAGTCTTAAGTCTTAAGAACTTGTTCACCAGAACCTTGTCTTCAGAATCTTTAGCACTTAGTCTTCGGAACCCTTAGTCTTCGGAAACTTAAGTCTTCAGAGTCTTTAGAAGTTTGTTCAGCAGAACCTTGTCTTCGGAGTCTTTAGCACTTAGTCTTCAGAAGAGAACAACTTCAGAAGCTGGAAAGAATTTAGAAGTAAATCATCAGAGTCACGCTCAGAGGCAGAATCTAAGAGAGTCTTGCAGCAACAACATATTGTATTCTTAGAATCTTTCTGAATGTGAGTAGGTACAGAAGCAAACTTGCTTCTTTGGTGCAGAAGCGACTTTTGTCATACCGAAATGAGGTTGCATATGGTCTCTATCAGATTCAGAACCTGTTTGTTAAAATTTCAGAATAACAAACTGTTAGAGTACCAAAATTGTTTTACACAAATATTACCTTGTTATTATCAAAACTTAGAGATAAACAGCAAAACAAAATCTTGTTCTAACATCTTATTCTAGCTCTTTCGCAGATCTTCGATGAATTTTTTGCACAAAGATATCTCTTGAGTTCTTCACTCAGATGTTTCTATTTTTAGCATAAAGTAATAAACACAATAAAATAATATGACATATGTGTACCAACTTTACATAATACATCAAATATTATCGTGAAATATGAAATTGAATACATTTATATTTTTCTTTATTTATGTTTGTTTCTTCATTGATATTTTCCTCAACTCGTTTTGAAGGAATGATGACTTTCTTCACAATTGTTTTTTCCACCTTTTGAATTTTCTCTCTATTATTTTCTAATTAATTTTCTTGAGTTTTTTTCATCGGCAAAATTTACTTTTAATGTAATGTCATAAAAAAATGTATTCAAACAAATATGTAAATATAAAGTATATGCGAAAATTTATTTACCTTTTTTTGTTTCAACATAGGTAAATTATTGTCTAAAAAAATCAAACAATAATTTACACATCTTGACTAAAAAAGGGCCGACATAAAGAATAGATAGAGTGCCATAGATATCAAGGCTTATTAATTTCGACACTCTTCTTATAAGTTCACGTATAGCAGAAAATTCATACTTTTTTTTTAAATTATCACTATATTCATAGTGTCTACCTTCGTTTCATGTTGTGGAGAAGTTATATGTACAAGAAAAATAAGCCACACTAAATACATTTTAATATATTAATAGTTTTGAGTTAGGACTATTAGAATATTAATAGTAATTCATATTTATTTAGTTGTATTATTTTCCTTAGCCCCTAAGTTTGTTAGAGGGTATTTTAGTATTTATCTTATTCTAGTAACCCTAGTTTTAGCTTATAAATAGGGTGACAATCATTGTAACTTTTATCATGTTTTGTAGCCGTCATTCTTAATAGAATATTGTCTTTCATCATCATTTATTCACCTTGCACCAACAATTGGTATCTAGAGCTCCGGTTCAGATTCATTGGGAAACACGGGAAACACGAGTGAACGTGAGGTCTTGTGTGTTTGATTTTGATTCTTAGATTCGTGTTGAATCTTGAACAAAATCTGATCAGAATTTTATTCTGTGGGTTGGGAAACACTGTGTGAGAAATCTGAGTGTATTGTGCAAGGTAGAAGATGAACGGAAACGACAACATGAACACCAAACTTCCAGTATTTGATGGTAAAAGCTGGAATCGTTGGATGATCCAAATGCGTGTACTATTTGGTGCTCAAGATGTTCTAGATCTTGTCACTGATGGTTATGTTCCAGTAGCAGCAGATGCAACGGATGAACAGAAAAACGCGCAGAAGGAAGTAAGGAAGAAGGATCAGAAAGCATTATTCTTTATTCATCAATGTGTTGATGTAAATGTGTTTGAGAAGATTGCAGATTCAACGACAGCAAAGGCTGCGTGGGACACACTGGTTAGATGTTATGGTGGTGACACATCAGTGAAGAAGGTGAAGCTTCAGTCCTTGAGAAAGCAATATGAGAATCTCAACATGAAGAATAATGAGAAAGTTTCTGAATACATCTCCAGAGTGATTCTGATCACTAATGAGATGAAGGCGTGTGGAGAAACTCTTTCTGAAGAAACAATCATGGAGAAGGTATTGAGATCCCTTACCTCTCAATTTGATTACATTGTGGTAGAAATAGAACATTCCAAAGATCTGAGTACCATGAGAATTGAAGAGCTACAGAGCAGTTTAGAAGCGCAAGAGTTGCGTTTGACTGAGAGAACTTTTGAAAGGGAAGTAGAGCAGCAGGCTCTGAAAGCAACTTCTGATCGGAGGTATCAGAAGCAGTCAGAAGCCAAGAGAAGATCTGATGGTGGTCAGAAGTCACAAAGCTCAACCTTTGATAGACAAAAGAATGCTCAGAAGGGAAAAGAGAAGTATGACAAGAAGAAGATCCAATGTTACTGTTGTAAGAAGTTTGGTCACTTTGCTAGAGATTGTTGGTCAAACAAGGAGAAGAAATCAGAAGAAGCAAATATAGCCAGAAGTTCTGATGACGAATCTGTGCTATTGATGGCCTCTGAATCTGATGATCTGACAGACTGGTGGTATATGGACACTGGCTGTTCAAATCATCTTACTGGAAACAAGAAATGGCTGGTTGACTTTGACTCTGAAAAGAGGACAAAGATCAGATGTGCTGATGACAAATATCTTAATGCAGAAGGTATGGGAAATGTCAGAGTGATTCTGAACAATGGGAAAACAACATTGATTCAGAACGTGTGGTATGTACCTGGCATCAGAAGCAATCTGATGAGTGTGGGACAATTAATTGAGAAAGGTTTTTCAGTTACCATGAAGGAAAATCTTCTGAAGCTGTATGACTACAATCAGAAGTTGATTATGGAGTAAGAACAGGGAAGGAATAGAACATTCAAGGTGAATGTCATAACTGCAGACTCAGAATGTCTTAGTGCAACATGTGCTGAGAAGGAGAGTGAGCTGTGGCACAGAAGATTTGGTCATTTGAATTTCAGAAGCCTAAAACATCTGAATTCAAAGAAGCTGGTACATGGAATTCCTGCAATTAAGAAGCCTGAGAAGTCATGCAAAGTTTGCATGGAAGGAAAACAACCACGTTTGCCATTTGCGTCAGAAGTTGCTCCAAGAGCAAAACATGCCTTGGGAGTTGTACATTCTAATGTGTGTGGTCCATTTCCAGTAGCATCAATTGGAGGGAATAAGTACTTTGTGTTGTTTGTTGATGAATTCACAAGAATGACATGGGTATCCCTTATTAAATTTAAACATGAGGTGTTTGATGAATTCAAGAAGTTCAGAATGAAGGCTGAGAATCAGAGTGGTCAGAAGTTGAAGATTCTTAGAACTGATGGTGGAGGTGAGTATAACTCCAAAGAGTTCCAGAAGTTCTGTGAGGAAAATGGAATTGAGCATGAGGTTACTGCTCCTTATACCCCTCAACACAATGGTCTTGCTGAAAGAAGAAACCGTACTTTGCTTGATATGGTGAGAAGCATGCTAAAGGAGAAGAAGCTTCCTCAGAAGTTCTGGGGAGAAGCTGTTGCCACTGCAACGTATGTACTCAACAGATGTCCTACGAAGAAGTTGAAGGAAATAGTTCCTATGCAGAAGTGGACTGGAGACAAGCAAAGTGTTAGTCATCTGAAGGTGTTTGGTTCTGTTTGCTATAAACATGTTCCAGAAGCCAGAAGACAGAAGCTGGATGATAGAAGCAAAGTGATGATTCTGATAGGGTACCACAGTACAGGTGCATACAAGCTCTATTGTCCAGAAACCAATAAAATTGAATTCAGCAGAGATGTGATTGTGAAGGAATCAGAAGTTTGGAATTGGGATAAGTCTCAATCTGATTCTGATGTTAAAACTTCTGAAGAAAGGTCAGAGTTAAGAATTTCTGAAGTTGAAGTAAACTCTGACGTTGATTCTGACTCTGATAGTGATTCTGACTCTGGAGAAGACTCAGAAGATGAAGGTGACTCTGATGATCCAGACTCTGATGGTAATCCAGATTCTGGTGGAAATTCAGACTCTGAAGATGGCCAAGGCTCTGGAGGAAGTCAAGCCTCTAAAGCTAGAAATTCTAAAGTTCAAGACTCTGGAAATATGCCAGATCCTGAAGTTGGTCAAAGCTCTGGAGAAAGTAAATCATCTGAAGCCCAAGACTCTGAACAAGTTCAGAGACCACAAAGAATCAGAAGCGTTCCCAGAAGATTTGCAGAATTTGACATGCTGCAAGACATTGAAGTAGACTCTGAAGGAGAAGTTATTCAGTGTGCCATGTTAGTAGACTCTGAACCCATAAGTACAGAAGAGGCTCTTAAGCAGAAGCTCTGGCTGAAGGCCATGAAAGAAGAACTTGATGCTATAGAGAGAAACAAGACTTGGAAGCTGACAGAACTTCCAAAAGACAAGAAAGCCATCAGCGTCAGATGGGTTTTCAAGCAGAAGTTAAAGCCAGATGGCTCAATAGGCAAACATAAAGCAAGGTTGGTAGCCAGAGGATTTCTACAAAAACCTGGGCTGGATTACTCTGAAGTGTTTGCACCTGTAGCAAGACATGAAACAATCAGAATGGTGATTGCAATAGCTGCTAACAGGAATTGGCCTCTGATGCATTTAGATGTAAAATCTGCATTTCTGAATGGTCCATTAGAAGAAGAAGTTTACGTGTCACAACCTCCTGGATTTGTGAAAAAGAATCAGGAAGGGATGGTGTACAGATTATACAAAGCTCTATATGGATTGAAACAAGCTGCTGTCAGGATTCTGAGGTATATCAAAGGAACTCTGAAGTATGGAGTGTTATTTCCCTCTGGAGGAAATAATGAGTCAGAACTTCTGAGTTATTCAGACTCTGATTGGTGTGGAGACAGAGTTGACAAAAGAAGTACATCTGGGTACTTGTTCAAATTTCTGGGAGGTTCCATTTCTTGGTGTTCCAAGAAGCAACCTGTTGTGGCGTTGTCAACCTGTGAAGCTTAATACATTGCAGGTGCTGTTACTGCATGCCAAGCTGTGTGGATTCTGAATCTGTTGCAGGATCTGAAGATTAAAGTAGACAAACCTCTGAAGTTGATGATTGACAACAAGTCTGCAATCAATCTTGCCAGAAACCCAGTGTTGCATGGGAGAAGCAAGCATATTGAGACCAAGTATCATTTTCTGAGACATCAAGTTCAGAGTGGAGTGTTAGAAGTTGTACGCTGCAGCACTCAGAAGCAGTTGGCAGATGTTCTGACGAAAGCTATCAAGACTGATCAATTTCTCAGACTAAGGGATGGAATTGGTGTTACAAGTTTTGATGGAATATGAATTAAGGGATGGTATTAGAATATTAATAGTAATTCATATTTATTTAGTTGTATTATTTTCCTTAGCCCCTAAGTTTGTTAGAGGGTATTTTAGTATTTATCTTATTCTAGTAACCCTAGTTTTAGCTTATAAATAGGGTGACAATCATTGTAACTTTTATCATGTTTTGTAGCCGTCATTCTTAATAGAATATTGCCTTTCATCATCATTTATTCACCTTGCACCAACAAGGACAGTACAATCATAATGTTTTACAAAAAGCATGTTAAATTGTATAAACTATTTTTCAATTGATCATGCAGAGATGTTTAAGTACTCTATACAATATAAATAAGATGGTTGTTCATCTTTCATAAACGTGTCCCACGTTGAAAATTTAAGATATAAATATAAGAAAGAATTTTTCCGAATATCAAATTGTAAAACAATAAAAAAAGTCTTTGATACTTTGGAAGTAACATATAAAGGCCTTAAGAAAGTGAAATTATTTAAATTGAACACTTTATTTTAAGAATATGAATCGTTCAAAATACTATTTTATAAAAATAATTTTGATTTACCAAAGAGATTTACGCACCTAACAAACCATTTGTTGGCTCTTAGAAAAACATTCACCAAAAATGAAGGTAATATTCGAAAGTAAGAGTCTTTCTAAAATGTCATTGACTGTATAATTTGAAAAACTTCAAGAACATGAAATAGAATTTGATCGATTGAAAAAATATTAATTGAATCGTGATAAATTGGAAAAGCATGAAAGGTGTGAAGTTAAAGTAAAATCCCTTACTTTTAAATCTAAACATGATAGTAATCAAGAACAAAATGCAAAGATGTTCAAGATGATGCACTAATAAAAAAATTGAAAATTTATTTAGAAAGGAAAAGACAAAGGAAATTAGTTAAAGAGAAGCATCAAGTTCAAGAAAGAAAGTTACTTGTTTTGAATGTGAAAGAATAAGTCTTGTCAAAAGTGAGTGTCATACTCTTCAAAAAAGATCAGAGTCAGTAACAAGTAGGATAAGAAATCGAAAAAAGACTTATGTGGAAAGTCAAGACAGTGAATTAAGTGTTAAGGCCGGTTCAAAATATACATGTTGATAGTCTTTATGGTGGAGTATGATTGTCAGTGAAGACAATGAAAGTTTATGTATTATTTTCAATAAAGGTTGATACATGTTGAAGAAGACTTACATCGCTTAGTTTTATGAATGAAGAGAGAGTTTAAGACTATATATATGATACAAGTTCTTTGAAATCCCACATCGCTTAGTTTTGTGAAGGAAGAGGAAATCTAAGGCTATATATAAGCTTGTATTTGACTTTCTTTGTTATCTTATACTCTTGTATTAGAGTGTTGTGAGATGTAGGTAAATATTTGTGTTTCGAGGGTGTGGATGTACTGGGGGCCTAAGTTAGTTTAGAGTATATTATGTGTTGTAATAGTTTTCACATAGAGTTATTCTCTGATTGTATATTAACAATGGACGTGGTTTTTTCTTTGGTTTTGGAGTTTCAATGTTATGTTCTTATGTTGTAATTGTGTTCTTCTTTTTTTATCTATACTTTTTTTTGCCAACGACGGGTATCAAATTTGTCTGATCTTCCACATCAGAAAAGAAAGGTAATATTGTGAAAGAGTTGTTGATCTGCAGTCACAAATTCCGCTATGCAGTTTGGGCTAGATAAAATTGATGGAAGAATTTTTTTTTTACTTGTGAAAAGTTAAAGTCCAAGATGTGTTGATACAATCAAGTTTGCACAAGGTGTGAGATTATGTCGATGGTTGAAGAGCTTTCTACCAATAAGGAAGTTGCACCATAATGTTTTAATCTGATTTTCGACATGTGAACATTTTTGAAGTGGTTTAGCTTCAAGTGAAGTATACTCTTCTTTAGGTGGAGTATGATAGTTTTTCAAAACTATGGTTGTTGGTGAAGACAATGTGAAATTCTTGGAGTGGTTTAACTTCAAGTAAAATTTATTCTTCATGATAAAATATATGATTTTCGATGATGACAATGTGAAATTTTTGGAGTGGTTTATCTTCAAGTGAAATATATTCTTCATGCGAAAGTATGATATGTTAGAACACAGATTGGTTCTTAATAATATCTCTTTGTTTTGATGATAACTATTGGGAAATTTTGTATTTAAGAATTATATACTCTAAAATTTGCTTGAGAGTTTTTACTGCAGATAGTAATGAAATTAACACTCCAGAAGTAAATATGAATGGTATACAAGAAAGTAACAAGACTCTGAAGCGCCAGATGCACTCATTAGAAGATTCTGATTGCTGCCAACAGAAGATTCTGAGCGTAGTCTCTAGAAGAATCTGAAGCAGAAGCTCAAGAAGATTCTGAAGCAAGAAGCTCTAGAAGATTCTGAAGCAGAAGCTCCAGAAGGATCTGAAGCAAGTCAGAAGCATCTGAAGCTAAGAAGAATATTGTTTGAAGAGTTTTTCAAAGCATAGTTTCTACAGAAGTTTCTGAAAGTACTAAAGCTGCTAGTACTGAAGTTCTGTGTCAAATATGCTCTGATGATTTACACGCTGAAAGCACACATGCTGCAGAAGACTCTGATCCAGCAAAGTTCTGATCACCATCAGAAGACTCTGACCTAATCAGACTCTGATGAACTTGCTGAAAACTGAAGAAGAAATATTCAAAGAATATATCCGTTGGAGTAAATCAAACGTCTCTTTCCTCATTTATGATAGACACAAGAACACGGACAAAAAGGATTTTTCTGTGCTTTCTTCTTCTAGGAAAGGTCACTTGATGTAAAGACAAAAAGGCTCAGACCTTTTTGGGACACTCTTCTCAACGTTCAGCTCTCCTTGGATCAGCTGCCTATAAAAGGAAGACTTCACCAAATTCTTCACTTAGACATTTTGCTGAAAAGAAATTGAAACATTCAAGCTCTCATATTCTCATATTCATTCTTAGAATTATTTGTACTTAAACTTAAGAGAAATATCACTGTTGTGATAAAAGCTTTTTAGAAGCATTCATACTCTTGTATTAGATTTACATTGATTATAAAGGTTTTCCTTAAGAGGATTCAGTTGGAATCAGTAGCTCTTGAGAAGACTAAGAACAGTTGTTCTTAGGTGTTACTATTGTAATCTGTTTGATTAAATAGTGGATTAAGTCCTTGTTGAGAAAGGCAAATCACTCTAGGAAGGGTGGACTGGATTAGTTGAGTTCAACAAACCAGGATAAAAATAATTGTGTTTTTATTCTAAGTTTTTAATCTTCCATACTTATTCAACCCCCCTTCTAAGTATTTCCTCACCTTCAGTTGGCATCAGAGCTCCGGTTCTATGTGTGCTACCACTTAACAGTGTCAGTAAAGATCTAGAGAGAAATACTTTGATATATATTTAGTTGTTACTATGGATGATAATACAACATTCAACATTAACAATAAATATGAAGAAAGGGACAGAATCAGCACCAAACCCCCTATGTTTGACGGGGAGAAATTTGATTACTGGAAAGACAGAATTGAGAGTTTTTTCCTTGGATATGATGCTGATCTATGGGATCTAGTCATAGATGGATATGTCCATCCCACAGATGGGAATGGCAAGAAGATAGACAGAAAATCTATGACAGATGCTCAAAAGAAAGATTTTAGAAATCATCACAAGGCCAGAACTATATTATTGAATGCAATTTCTCATACTGAGTATGAAAAAATTACAAACAGGGAAACTGCCTTTGATATGTTTGAATCCTTAAAAATGACTCATGAGGGAAACTCTCAAGTCAAGGAGACAAAAGCTCTGGCTCTGATCCAGAAGTATGAGGCCTTCAAGATGGAAGACTCTGAATCTGTTGAAGCCATGTTCTCCAGATTTCAGATCCTCACAGTTGGGCTAAAGGTTCTGGACAAGGGATACTCTACATTAGATCATGTAAAGAAAATCATCAGAAGTCTACCTACCAGATGGAGACCAATGGTGACTGCCTTGAAGATGGCTAAAGATCTGAACAAGATCTCTTTAGAAGAACTCATCAGCTCACTGAGGAGCCATGAAATTGAGCTTGAGGAAGATGAACCTCAGAAGAAAGAAAAAGGTAAATTTGTTGCCTTAAAATCTAATAAATCTGCTACAGCTTTGCAGGTTATTGAAGAAAGCTCTGAAGAATCTTCTTCTTCTGAAGAAGATGAATTATCCATGCTGTCCAGAAGGATAAACAGACTCTGGAAGCACAAGGGAAAGAAGTTCAACAACTTCAGAAGATCTGATCATAGAAAGGAATCTTCTGGGCACAGAAGATCTGGCAAGAAAGAAGTTGTGTGCTATGAGTGCAAAGAACCTGGGCATTACAAGAATGATTGCCCCAAGCTTCAAAAAGAAAAACCCAAGAAGAAGTTTAACAAAAAGAAGAAGGTTCTGATGGCAACATGGGATGACTCATATGAATCTGAATCATCTTCTGAATCAGAAGAAGAATGTGCTAATGTTGCACTGATGGCCAACATAGAAGATCAGGAGGAAGGAACCTCAGGATATGAATCAGATTCTGAATCTGATTATGACGTTGAAGAGGTAATGGCTAAACTTACCAAAGAAGAACTTATAAAGGTTTTATCAGAAGTTCTTAAAAGTTATAACAATATCAAACTCAAATACAAGAAGCTGAAAAGCAATCTTGAATCTGAGATTGATCTTCTGAAGACAGAACTTGTTGAGCAAAAAGAAATTAATCTGAAAATCAAAAATGACTTTGAAATAACTCAACAAGAATCTGAATCTGAGACTAAGTCATGTGAAAACATTTTAGAAAAATATGACTCTAGCTTTCAGAGATTCGTTACTAAGAGCATAGACAGAAGCGAGATGGCTCCTATGATCTATGGTGTTAGTGGGAACAACAGAAGAGGTATTGGATATGAATCTTCATCTGGAAGTAATCCAAAATCTGTTGACAAAATTTTCATCAAGAAGACACCTTTGTATTCTCAATTTAAATTTGGTCACTTAAATGACATTAAACACACAAGCTCTGAGAAGAATACTTATGTGTTTAAACCCAAGGCAAGTCAGAATAAACATTATGTTGAAAAACAGAAGTTTAGACAAACCTACAAACCAACTAACCCCAAAGGACCCAAGAAGATCTGGGTACCTAAAAACAAAATAATTCTTGTTGTAGATGTTCTTAGCAGCAAGGTCAGGACACCAATCATGGTACCTGGACTCTGGATGCTCACGACACATGACAGGAGAAAAGTCTATGTTCCAAAGCCTGGAACTTAGATCTGGAGGTGATGTGAAGTTTGGAGGGAACCAGAAGGGCAAGATCATTGGATCTGACACTATTGGAAATGGTAAACTTCCCTCTATTACTAATGTTTTACTTGTTGAAGGGTTAAAGCATAACTTATTGTCCATAAGTCAATTAAGTGACAATGGTTATGATATCACCTTTAATCAAAAATGTTGTAAAGCTATTAGTCAAAAGGATGGCTCTATCCTATTTAGTGGTAAGAGGAAAAACAACATTTATAAAATAAATCTTTCTGAACTTAAAGTTCAAAATGTTAAATGCCTCTTGTCTGTTAATGAAGAGCAATGGGTCTGGCACAGAAGATTGGGCCATATTAATATGAGACGTATATCTCAGATTAATAAACTTAATCTTGTCAGAGGACTCCCTAATCTAAAGTTCACTTCAGATGCTCTTTGTGAAGCATGCCAAAAGGGGAAGTTTTCAAAATCCTCATTTAAATCAAAAAATGTTGTTTCTACCTCCAAACCACTAGAATTACTTCATATTGATCTGTTTGGACCAGTGAAAACTACATCCATCAGAGGCAAGAAGTATGGATTAGTCATTGTTGATGACTATAGTAGATGGACATGGGTAAAGTTCTTAAAACACAAGGATGAGTCACATTCTGTGTTCTTTGACTTCTGCAAGCAAGTCCAGAATGAAAAGGATTTCAAAATTATAAAAGTCAGAAGTGATCATGGTGGTGAATTTGAAAATAAATATTTTGAAAAATATTTTTCTGAAAATGGCATTGCTCATGATTTTTCTTGTCCTAGAACTCCACAACAAAATGGGGTTGTAGAGAGGAAAAACAGAACTCTGCAAGAAATGGCCAGAACCATGATCAATGAGACAAATCTGGCAAAACACTTTTGGGCAGAAGCAATCAACATAGCATGTTACATTCAGAACAGAGTGTCTGTAAGACCTCTTCTGAAGAAGACTCCTTATGAACTGTAGAAGAACAGAAAGCCCAACATTTTATATTTTCATCCTTTTGGATGTATTTGCTATATGTTAAACACTAAGGAAAATCTGAACAAGTTTGATTCTAAAGCACAAAAGTGTTTTATGCTTGGATATTCTGAACGCTCTAAAGGCTACAGAGTATACAACACTGAGACACAGATTGTGGAAGAATCCATTCATGTCAGATTTGATGATAAGCTTGGCTCTGAAAAGCCAAAGCAGTCTGAAAACTCTGCAGATAGGGAAGTAGTCTTCATTGACTCTGAAGTTCCAGAAGCAGACAAAATTCAAGCGAAAGAACCAGAAGCAACGCCAAATGCTACTCCTTTAACTTCTCAGATGAACAATCTAAACATTTCTGAAGAATCAACCATTAGAGGATCATCATCCAGAATTAAAGCTTCTCATCCAGAGGATGTCATTATTGGAAAGAAGGATGATCCCATCAGAACAAGATCCTTTCTAAGATCATCTGAAGCATCACTATTTGGACTGGTGTCAGAAATTGAACCATCTTCTGTAGATGAAGCTCTGCAAGACAATGATTGGATTATTGTTATGCAAGAAGAGCTAAATCAATTTACCAGAAATGATGTATGGGATCTAGTTCAAAGACCACAAGGATTCAATATAATTGGTACAAAATGGGTCTTCAGAAATAAGCTGAATGAGAAAGGAGAAGTTGAAAGGAATAAGGCAAGGCTGGTTGCTCAAGAGTACAGTCAACACGAAGGTATTGATTACACTGAGACATATGCTCCAGTGGCAAGGTTAGAATCTATGTGCCTTCTTATTTCATTTACTGCACAAAATAACATCACTCTGTATCAGATGGATGTTAAAAGTGCCTTTCTTAATGGTATTATAGAAGAAGAAATTTATGTCCACCAACCTCCTGGTTTTGAAAATGAAAAATTTCCAGATCATGTTTTCAAATTAAATAAATCTCTATATGGTTTAAAACAAGCTCCCAAAGCTTGGTATGAGAGATTGAGCAATTTTCTTCTGGAGAAAAACTTCATCAGAGGCAAAGTGGATACAACACTCTTTTGTAAATCAATTAAGAAAGATCTTCTAATTTGTCAAATTTATGTAGATGATATTATTTTTGGATCAACAAATATTATGCTTGGAAAGGAGTTTGCTACATGTATGCAGGCAGAATTTGAAATGAGCATGATGGGAGAACTCAGATTCTTTCTAGGAATCCAAGTTAATCAAACTCCAGAATGCACTTACATACATCAGACAAAATATGTTAAAGAACTTCTGAAGAAATTTAACATGTCTGATAGTAAGCTGGCAAAGACTCCCATGCATCCTACTAGCTCACTTGGCAAGGAAGAGGTAAGTAAGAAAGTAGACCAGAAGCTCTACAGAGGTATGATTGGTTCTCTTCTTTATCTTACTGCTTCTAGACCTGACATATTGTTCAGTGTTTGTCTGTGTGCTAGATTCCAATCAGATCCTAGAGAATCACACTTGACAGCTGTCAAGAGGTTTCTAAGGTATCTGAAAGGTACTTCTAATGTGGGTTTGTGTTACAGAAAATCTGATGATTTCAAATTAGTTGGATTTTGTGATGCTGACTACGCTGGAGACAGAGTAGAAAGAAAAAGTACTTCTAGAAGTTGTCAATTTCTAGGAAGAAATCTAATCTCCTGGTACAGCAAGAAGTAACCCACAATTGCACTTTCAACCACAAAGGCTGAATACATTGCTGCTGCTGGATGTAGCACGCAGATGCTCTGGATGAAAAGTCAACTAGAAGATTATCAAATTTTTGAAAGTAACATTTCTATCTTTTGTGATAATACTTCTGCTATATGTTTGTCCAAGAATCCCATTTTACATTCTAAGGCAAAACATATAGAAATTAAGCATCATTTCATCAGAGACTATGTTCAGAAGGGAATCATAAATTTAGCCTTTGTTGATACAGATCATCAATGGGCAGATATTTTTATAAAACCCCTTGTTGAAGATAGATTCAAATTTATTCTGAAAAATATTGGTATGGATTTTTGTCCAGAATGATATTTGTCAGAAGCAAATTTTTACAGATGCAAAAATGCCTAATGCTCTGAAGTATTTCTTCTGATTGCTTATTTACTCTGCTTAATATTTTATGTGAAACTCTGAACTAACAATCTTTAGAAGATCTGAACGTTGGCTAACGTTTCATTTCTTAAGAGAATTCAGAACACATGCAAGCAAACACGTGTCACACCAAATCTGAAGAGGTGGCGTGTACATTACTGAAGAGACGTTTGAGGTGAAGTTTGAATAGTGAAAATCTTGATTTTCCCCCCAAATTGTCAGAAGCAATTAATGTTTGAAATGATTATTATTCTTTTCATTTATTGCTTGTTAAAACATGCAAATTCTGACTGATGGTATGCCTAAGTGTTTTAGTATAAATACATGACTTGTATTCACTTTCACACTTTTCACACTCTCAGAAAATTATATGCGTTTTCATCTTCTCTTTGCTCTGCATAAAAACCCTAAACCTAAGCGTTTGACAAAGCATTCTTCAATGGCAACTTCATCATCAACAGCTGCTCAATTCCAATCTTCAATGGCTGCAGTAACTTCTGCAAACATGGGTGTTTCTCCTTATTCTCCTCCCAAAAGAACTCTTTTAACTCCTGTTGAGAAATTAGAAGTTTTGTGTGAATCCATGGTAGAGTTTGACTCACTTGCAGACAATGGATTTGAGTTTCGTTCTATCATTGGAGCTCAAGGATGGGTTAAGTACTTTGATAGACTCTTTGGACCAGTTTACCCTCTCCTTGTGAAAGAATTCTGGATCCATGCCTCAGTTTACCCCAAATTCAGCCTATCTTCTGTACTGGGAAAAGAAATCATTATCACAGAAGATCTGATCAGAAAGTTGATTGGATATGAAGAAACAGATGGTGTTTCTCACTTGCCAGCTGGGCGTGTGGACATGGATGAGGTTTATGAAGAAGTGATGACTGCTGGTCAAGCTTCTAATAAATTCAAGGATCTGAAGCCTGACTACAAGATCTGGGCCAAGATCTTCATGGGATGCATCCATCATAGGAAGTCAACTAATTCTCCAGACTATGTCAATAATGAACAACTCTATTTCATGTATTGCCTCAGTCAGAGCACCAAGGTAGATCTTCTATACATTCTTTTTATGCATCTGTGGAACCATATAAATGCATCTAGAGAGTATGTAAAGGAAAAAGGACAGAAGATCAGAACCTGGATCCCCTTTGGAAGGTTGATCTCAGATCTTCTAACTGAGAATGGTTTGGTCTCTGCTCTGTACGCTGCTGGAGTTACAGAGGAATTGAAATTCATAATGGGAAAGCCTCTGAATGCTAAAAGTCTTCAGAGACTTAAGATAGTTGATAAACTCACAACAGCTCCCAAGAAGCTGAATGTGTCTGAACTCAGTCAGAAGAGGGTGCCTGTAGATGACTTTCCACTGTTCTTTGCTGAGGAGCCAAGACACATTGTAGTTATGTACATTGATGAATGTAAGAAGGAAGGAAAACTTGTTCCTGTAAATGTGATTCAGCTAGCTAGACAACCACTACATGATGCAGAAGAAGAAGAAGAAGAAGCACAACTACAGAGGAAAAGGACTCAGCCAGTAGTAGACTCTGCACCTGCTCAGAAGAAGGTCAAGATTGCTGAGAAGCCAAAGAAGCTCTTGAAGAGAAAAGAATCTGAAGACGCTACTTCTGTACCAGCCAAGAGGATCAAAATAAAAGGTACTAAATCTTCTGTATCTTCTGCAAATATTGTTATAAATGACTCTAATATTAAGTCTGTTCCAAAACCACCCTCAACACAAACTACTTCTGTTACTGCTCCCATTTCAAAATCACCACAAAAACAAACTTCTATTCCAACAACAACAACAACAACAAAAATCACTCAAACACCACCAGTCTCTATCCCCAAATCTTCTCAACCAAAAATCCATATCAAACAGTTTGTTCCACAAAAACAACCATCAGAACAACAACCATCAGAACAACAACCTACAAAACAACAACCACAACAATCTGTACAACAAAAATCATCTGAACAACCAGAAAAACAACAAGATTCTCAACCAGAAAAAGCCTCTGAAAATCCTCCATCAAAATCATCTGAACCCATTGCACCTGTTACTTCTGAACCTACAAAAGTAACTTCTGCTCCCATTTCATCAGAACCAATCACCATTCCATCTAATTCACCCATCTCAGAACAACCATCAAAACCATCTGAAATTCCTTCAGAATAAACCAACACTTCTGAACCTCACATCCCTGAGACAGAAGTTCTTGATGTCACACCCTTAAAAACGGTGTTTCAAGTATCTTCTACTACCTGCACTCCAACCACCTCCTCAAACTCCTCAGAATCAGACCTCCACCCAGATTTTCTAATCTCTCCATCTCAAAAATACTCTGAGGTAAACCAACTTGAACCTCCTATACCTTCTAAAGCTCCCATTCCAGATCCTATTCCCACACCTGCACCATCATCTGAGATTTTAATTCCCAATTCAAACCCAAGATCTTCTATATCTTGTGCCCAAGTATCTTCTCTATTTTATAATTTGGCCTATGGTTTCAAACTAAAAGACTTTTATGACAGAGTTGAACCTTCTGACCCCATCAACCCTCTGAAACCAAAACTCACCATGACCCTTCCATCTGTGATTCTTGACTATATAAATTCCATGACAGATGTAGGATCCTTAGCAACTATATCCTGTTCTGCAAAATCTGATAAAGCTGTTGCTTCAGCTCTGCCAATTACATCTGATACAAATGTTGCATCTGATGAACCTCCCAAATCTGCCTTCCAACCCTACTCAAATGAACCTTTATATGTAGTTACCCTTCACACCAGAGCAAAACCTCATTTGCTAAATGCCTTAATCAGATCAAAAGGAAAAGCTCCTGAGATACCCTTCATTCCATACTATCCTCCTCCTCTGATCTCTATTCAGAAATCTCTTTTTCCACCAACTCCCCAACCTAAACCTGTAACTCTGGAAACTCTGTTACGACCAAAGCCCAGACTTAATGTTGATCATTTATTTCAAACCTTCTTGCATGAAATACAGGTGTATTTAGGTACTGTTCAGAAAAAATGCTCAGCAACAATGGATGCCAAAGAATCTGACATCATTTGGAATGGATTCATCAACAGATTCAACTCTGTGGCCTCAAATCTGAAGAACATCTGTTCTGATGATGCGAAGCCCAGATTTGCTGAGGCTGCCTGGACTTTATTCTGGACTGTCAAGAAATATGATCCTCTGCTCCTTACAGATGCTCCTCCACCTTCAACAGAATCTACTGACATTGCATCTGAGGAAAATCCGTTGGCTATGACTCTGGTAGACCCTCCTTCTAACTCCTCTGCTCCAGACTCTTCAGAACCAATGGAAATTGACTATGTTCAAGCTCCAAACCCTAATATTAATTCTTCATCTGAGTTAAAGAAGGAACATCCAGATTTTGAAGATAAGATTGCTGCTCTGGAAGCTGGCCAGTCAGAGATCAAGTCATGGATGACAAAGCAGGATAAGAAGTCTGAGGATATGACAGAATGGATGTCAAAGCAAGATGAAAAGAATGAAACTATGGCTAAGTGGATGTCCAAGCAAGAGCAATCATCCTCTGAGATTACAGATCTATTGAAGATGCTTTTGTCCAAACACTCTTAGATTTTTTTTCATTCTAATGTTTTGGCATCTGTTGTTTGCATATGTACTTTATTGCTATATCTTCTGATGTTTGCCTATGTACTCTTGATCTGATCTTATGAATGAATCAAAGTTTTCTCCATTGAATTATCTTATTTACTGTTTCCTTTTAATTGTCTTTTTAAAGTTTTTACTTTTTGCTTATGACAAAAAAGGGGGAGAAAATATAGATCTGAACTGTTTAATATAACTTCACCAGAATGAAACTTCAGACATATTTATTCTATCTAACATTTAATCTGACTATTTCAGAACATTTGATAAGTAAATTCTATAAAAGAAACTCTGAGTCTCTCAGATCATTTGACTATTATCAAACTCTGAATCTTAAATCTGCAAGACATTCTGACCTTCAAATGTTAAAAGAACAAACAAGATCTAACTCTGAAGATTACTCAAGACAAAAGGGAAGTTTCTATTCCTTTTCTGTATTTAATTCAGGGGGAGATTCATCATCTCAAGGGGAGTTATAATTCTAATATTTTCAATTAAACAAAATTTCTGATGTTTTTGTCATCATCAAAAAGGGGAAGATTGTTAGAACACAGATTGGTTCTTAATAATATCTCTTTGTTTTGAAGATAACTATTGGGAAATTTTGTATTTAAGAATTATATACTCTAAAATTTGCTTGAGAGTTTTTACTGCAGATAGTAATGAAATTAACACTCCAGAAGCAAATCTGAATGGTATACAAGAAAGTAACAAGACTCTGAAGCGCCAGATGCACTCATTAGAAGATTCTGATTGCTGCCAACAGAAGATTCTGAGCGTAGTCTCCAGAAGAATCTGAAGCGGAAGCTCAAGAAGATTCTGAAGCAAGAAGCTCCAGAAGATTCTGAAGCAGAAGCTCCAGAAGGATCTGAAGCAAGTCAGAAGCATCTGAAGCTAAGAAGAATATTGTTTGAAGAGTTTTTCAAAGCATAGTTTCTACAGAAGTTTCTAAAGTACTAAAGCTGCCAGTACTGAAGTTCTGTGTCAAATATGCTCTGATGATTTACACGCTGAAAGCACACATGTTGCAGAAGACTCTGATCCAGCAAAGTTCTAATCACCATCAGAAGACTCTGACCCAATCAGACTCTGATGAACTTGCTGAAAACTGAAGAAGAAATATTCAAAGAATATATCCGTTGGAGTAAATCAAACGTCTCTTTCCTCATTTATGCTAGACACAAGAACACAGACAAAAAGGATTTTTCTGTGCTTTCTTCTTCTAGGAAAGGTCACTTGATGTAAAGACAAAAAGGCTCAGACCTTTTCGGGACACTCTTCTCAACGTTCAGCTCTCCTTGGATCAGCTGCCTATAAAAGGAAGACTCCACCAAATTCTTCAGTTAGACATTTTGCTGAAAAGAAATTGAAACATTCAAGCTCTCATATTCTCATATTCATTCTTAGAATTATTTGTACTTAAACTTAAGAGAAATATCACTATTGTGATAAAAGCTTTTTAGAAGCATTCATACTCTTGTATTAGATTTACATTGATTGTAAAGGTTTTCCTTAAGAGGATTCAGTTGGAATCAGTAGCTCTTGAGAAGACTAAGAACAGTTGTTCTTAGGTGTTACTATTGTAATCTATTTGATTAAATAGTGGATTAAGTCCTTGTTGAGAAAGGCAAATCACTCTAGGAAGGGTGGACTGGAGTAGTTGAGTTCAACGAACCAGGATAAAAATAATTGTGTTTTTATTCTAAGTTTTTAATCTTCCATACTTATTCAACCCCCCTTCTAAGTATTTCCTCACCTTCATGATAATTTTTAAAACTATGATTATCGGTCAAGACAATGTGAAAATTCTTGTAGTGATGTAGCTTCAAGTGACTATACTCTTTATGGTGGAGTATGATTGTCGGTGAAGACAATGAAAATTTATGTATTATTTTCAATTAAGCTGGAAATTGTTGGGGTTGGTTAAAAATATACATGTTGATACTCTTTATGATGGAGTATCATTGCCGGTGAAGACAATGAAATCTTATGTATTATTTTTAATCAAGGTGGAGATTGTTGGGGTTGGTTGAAAATATACATGTTGAAAAAGTCCCACATCGCTTAGTTTTGTGAATGAAAAGAGAGTTCAAGACTATTTATAGAATACAAGTTCTTTGAATTTCCACATTACTTAGTTTTGTGAAGGAGGGGGGAGTCCAAGGCTATATATAGGATTCAAGTTTTTCATTCTAAGATGCACCAGTCAAAATTACTTTAAGCTTATATCTGAATTTCTTTGTTCTCTTATACTCTTGTATTAGAGTGTTGTGAGATTAGTTAAATATTTATTTTGGAGGATGTGGGTGTACTGGAGGTTGGAGGATATGGGTGTACTGGAGGTCTAGGTTACTTGAGGGTATATTATGTGTTGTAATAACTTTCACATAGAGTTATTCTCTTGTTGTTTATTGACAACAGCCGTGGTTTTTTCTCCGCTTTTGGAGTTTCCACGTTATGCTCTTGTGTTGTGATTGTGTTCCTCTTTTTTTCTCTCTACACTTTGTTTTTTTCCTAATAGTAAGTTCATCGATTGATGAAGAACCAGAAAATATGACATTAATGGCTTCACGCTATTCCGATGATGAAGAAAATGAGGTTAGTGATCTTGAACCATCTTATGATGAATTGCATAATGTTTTACTTGAATTTCATACAAAATACTATTTTTGACACTTTCTAGAAAATGTTCAAAACAAAAGAAAATACTTTTAAATCTTGAATGTAAGGCCAATGACATGAAAGTGGAATTAGACCAAGTCAATTCAGCATGTAGTAAATGTGAAACTCTTGAATAAAAAATTGTTGAGTTGAACTAAATCTTAAAGAAATATGAGAAAAGGGAAACTTTGTTTAGAAAATGTGCTAAGAAAACAAAGATACTATAATGATAAATGCCGACTTGGATACTTTAAAATTGATAAACCAAGTACAAATCAAACTATCTTTGTTAAAGCTACTAACAAATTCAACAATATGGAATCAAAGAAATTGCAAGTTGTAATTCATCCTAAGAGGGCCTATGTTAAAAATAATTCTTATGTTTCTAAAGATAAGATTTTATTTAAGTCTATATGTTTTTATTGTAATACAAAAGGTCATACTCCTAATTCTTGCTACATAAAAAGGTTTGGTGTTCCTAGTGGAGAGTATGTCTGGGTAAGAAAAGGAAGTAATCCAAAAGGACCCAAAGAATATTTGATACCTAGAAAGTATTATTATTTGCTTTTGTAAGTACTTAAAGACCATATGCTAAATTTGCTAAATTAAGAATGGTTGTTCAAGATCAATACAACTATATGATATGGTTATATGAAAGTTTTATTTGGTTGAAGATGAATTGAAAAGATTGGCATTTTCAAAGAGCATCTCATTAGTATCGACATAACTATTTTAGAAGAATATCAAAATTGATATCAACATTAACATCAAATCATTGTGAAAAAATATAACTACATTAATATATGATGTATCTTCAATGGATGGAATATCGTTGTGGGTGAATTTTAATCTTTAATTTGTTTGAATCGATACTAATCAATGTAACTGCTTACACTCTTTGAAATTATGACGAACTTTCGCATGTTGAATAAAAAAGTATTGACATAACAATAGATGTTGTAGTGACATAGATATTAAGTAAGGGTGTTCAAATTCAAACTTATCCAAACAAAAAATGTAAACGGATAAAAAAAAACAAAAATGATTGGATGTGTTTAAATGCCATTTTGTAAAAACCGCACAGTTCTGATCGAATTTTGAATTGATTTTTCAAAATCGATCCGAACCGAACCGAACTGCGTGTATATATATTTTATTAGCATGATATGTTGTGTTAATTTATTATTAGATTATACTTTTTTTTTAAAACTACTTTTTTGGTTTGATTTAATCTATTTATTTTTATTATTTTATTTGCTTCAACTATAATCGATCATTATCATTTTGTAATATTAATTTTTAATTTAGTATAGGTTAAATATTACGTCAAATTTATTATTTATTACTAGTTTTAGAATATTAATAAAAAATATAATTTGTAGTTTGGATATTCAAAAAATTGATTCAAATTTAATCGCATCAAATTGAATCGAATCGGATCGTATTTTCTTGACCTATTATCTAAAACCGAACAAAACAACAAATAAATTTATCTTTGAATACTTCAAAGCTGATCCAAACCGGACCACAAACACCCCTAATATCAAGGCTTATTAATCTTGACATTCTTCTATAGTTTTGTAAGATCACTTATAACAGAAAATTCAGACTTTTTTTAATTATCTTTTTTATATGAATTTTGATATTAACTAATACATATGCATAAAACAAATTATATATTCACTTCAAGAAAAAGTCCATTTTGCCAAGTGATTTAGTGACGTGCTAATCACGCGAAAAAAAACACGTTGCCAAGTGATTCCCACGTCACTAAACCATATAAATAATAAATTATTCAGACCTAAAATCTTCAACCAAAAATTGGAATTTTAACAGGGAGGGAAGTTTGAAATTTTAAAAAATTCAGTTGTGGCGTGTAAAACACGTAGGAACTGAAAATTCAAAAAAGTCCCTTTATTTCCCACGTGTGTAACATGTCACAAGTTTCCCATATACAAAGCACGTCGCAAAACTATAAATAAAAAATATCTCAGCTTTTCCATTAACTTTTCATACACATTGAATATTGGAATTGAATGTGACAGGGTTGTGACAGGATTACCACGTCGCAACAAACAAAACATAATTGCATTGGGGGATCTTCCGACTTGGAAATCACGTGGGTAACTTCCCACAGGAAACGCACGTCCCAAATGCCCAAGATGATTGTTGGTTCCGACATGTGAATCACGTGGGTACCTTCCCCACGTGTTCACCACGTCACAAGACTCCCTATATATTAATTCACAAAATTTTCCTTCAGCAACATCTCGTTTCATTCCTTCGTTGCTTTCTTGTTCCTTCTTCTCCAATTTTCTTCCTTCTTCCATTACCACTGCATCCATCACAACTCCATTTTCAAAGAAAATTTCACAAAAAATTTAAGGTGATTGGTCTATATGTTGTTTTTGTGAATATTTTATCGTTTATTTTATGTTTATCTAATTATTAATTGTTGATTTTTTTGTTTAGATCTAAGATTTAAGAAGTTCAATTGGAAGCTTTGATAGAGTTGAAGGTGAGATATTACTTAGAAGGGGGGGTTGAATAAGTATGGAAAATTAATACTTGAAAATAATCACACAATTATTTTTATCCTGGTTCGTTAAACAACTACTCCAGTCCACCCTTCCAGAGTGATTTGCCTTTCTCAACAAGGACTTAATCCACTATTAAATCAAACTGATTACAATAGTATCACCTAAGAACTACAGTTCTTAGTCTTCTCAAGAGCTACTGATTCACACTGAATCCTCTTAAGGAATATCCTTTACAAACAATGTAAATTAAATACAAGAGTTTTTAATGCTTCTATAAAGCTATAATCACAACAGTGATTTTTCTCTTAAGTTTTAAGTACAATAAGATTCTATGAAGAATAAGAATGAGAGCTTAAGAATATGTGATTTCTTTTCAGCAAGTGTGTAGCACTAAAGAATGGAGTGAGAAACTCCTTTTATAGGCAGCTGATTCATGCACGTTGAAAAGAGAGTCCAAAAGGTCTGAGCCTTTTTGTCTTCACATGCACTGACCTTTCCTTGAAATAGATGGCACAGATAAATCCTTTTTGTCTGTGTAAGAGTGTCTAGCACAAATAAGGAAAGAGACGTTGAATAGTTCCAACGGATATATTCTTGAAAACACTTCTTCAGTTTCAGCAAGTTCTTCAGAGTCTGAATGGATCAGAGTCTTCTGATGAGATTCAGAACTATGTTGTATCAGAGTCTTCTGCAGCGTGTGTGCTTCTAGCGTGTTGATCATCAGAGCATCTTGTCACAGAACTTCAGTACTTGGCAGCGTAAGTACTTTCAGAAACTTCTGTAGATCAATGCTTTGAGAAACTCTTCAATCAATATTCTTCTATACTTCTGATGCTTCAGCTTCAGATGCTTCTGATTATCTTCAGATGCTTCTGACTATCTTTAGATGCTTCTGACTCAGAATGTTCTGGAGCTTCTTGCTTCAGATCCTTCTGGAGACTACGCTCAGGATCTTCTGTAAGGAGCAAACAGATTCTTCTGTAAGGTGCATCTGGCGCTTCAGAGTCAGAATAGCTTCTTGTATTCAAGGCAGATTTGCTTCTAGAGAGTTAATATAATTTTAATCTGCAGCAAAACTCTCAAACAAATTTTAGAGTATATAATTCTTAAATATAAATTTCCTAACAGTTATCATCAAAACAAAGAGTAATTATTAAGAACCAATCTGTGTTCTAACAATCTCCCCCTTTTTGATGATGACAAAAAGTATCAGAAATTTTATTTAATTGAACACAAAGAATTATAACTCCCCCTGAGATGAAGAATCTCCCCCTGAGTTAAATATGAAAAAGGAATAGAAACTTCCCTTTTTATCTTGAGTAATCTTCAGAGTCAGATCTTGTTGGTCTTTGTAATAATCAAGGGTCAGACTATCTTGCAGATATGAGATTCAGAGTTTGATAAAAGATAAATGATCTGAGAAACTCAGAGAATCTTTTATAGAGTATTCTTATCAAAAGTTCTGAAATAGTCAATTAGATATTAGAAAGAATAGATATGTCTGAAGATACATTCTAGTGAAATTATATTAAATAGTTCAGATCTTTATTTTCTCCCCCTTTTTTGTCATAAGCAAAAAGTAAAAAACTGTTAATAAAGACAAATAAAAGGAATAATAGCAGATAATTCAATGGAGAATAACAATCTGATTCAATTAATCATAACAGAACAAAAGTACATCAGAAGATATAACAAAACATTCAGATCCAAAAACAACAGATGCACAAACATGAGAAAAAAAATCTAAGTGTGTTTAGACAAAAGCATCTTCAATAGGTCTGTGATCTCAGATTGTGATTGCTCTTGCTTTGACATGAACTTAGTGATTGTCTCATTCTTCTCATCTTGTTTAGTCATCCATTCTGACATGTCCTCAGATTTCTTGTCTTGCTTCGCCATCCAAGATCTGATTTCAGATTGACCAGCTTCCAGAGCAGCAATCTTGTTTGCCAAATCTGGATTTTCTGTCTTAATCTCTGATGATGGAGGTTCTGTATCCTGAACAGAGTCAATTGCCATATGTTCTGGAGATCCTGAAGAGGGTTCTACCAGAGTCATAGTTAGTGTAGGGGCAATTGGTTCTGGTGGAGGAGGAGGTGGAGGAGCATCCAAACACAGCAGAGGTTCAGTCTTGTTGTTAATCCAGAATTGAGTTCTTTCAGCTCTGAGCTTTGCATCATCAGAACAGATGTTCTTCAGATTAGAAGCCACAGTGTTGAATCTATTGAGAAAACCTTTCCAGATGATTTCAGTCTCATTTTCATCCATAGTTTCAGAACATCTTTTCTGAACAGTACCTAAAGACATCTGTATTTCTTACAAAAACGTTTGAAATAAATGTTCAATATTAAGTCTGGGTGGAGGTTTGAGCAAGGTTTCCAGAGTCATCTGTTTAGGCTTTGGAGTTGGTGGTATCAATGATTTTGGAATGGAAATCAGAGGAGGGGGAACATAAGGAAAGAATGGAATTTCTGGTTTCTGAGGAAGGGATCTGTTTAAAGCATTAAGCAGATTTGGTTGAGGTCTTGTGCATGGGTAAACATCATCAAAGACTGCATTAGAGTATGGTACGAAGGCAGAGTTTAATGGTTTATCAGATGCAACTGTGTTGTCAGATGCAGAATGCAGAGCTGAAACAGCAGCTTTACCAGATTTAGCAGATATGGGGGCTAAGGATCCTTCATTCTCCATAGATTTAATATATGAAAGGATTACAGATGGAAGGGTTGGTTGAAGTTTAGGTTTCAGAGGTGTCAAGGGTTCAGAGGGCTCAACTCTATCATAAAAATCTTTAAGTTTGAAACCATAAGATAAATTATGATACAGAGAAGACACTTGAGCACAAGAGATTCCAGATGATGATGGATTAGATGAAGGAACAATCATCTCAGATGAAGGTACAGGTGGAGGCATAGGTTCTGGAATGGTAGTTTTGGTAGGTACAGATGATTCAGGTTCAGGGTCATGAACAGGGTATTTGTCAGATGGATTAATCAGAAAGTCAGGATGAATTTCTGATTCAGATGAGTTTGAAGATGTTTCAGGTGTACAAGAAGTAGAAGAAACTTGAAACACTGTTTTTAATGGAGTGATATCAAGAACTTCTGTTTCAGGGATATGAGATGGTTCTGAAGGAATATCAGGCTGTTGAGATGATGGTTCAGATGAAACAGGAGCAGGAGTTACTTTAGTGGGTTCAGAAGTAACAGTTGCTACAGGTTCAGAAGATTGAATTGGTGATGGTGGAATGACAGATTCTTTTTGTGGTTTATCTTTTGTGGTTTGTTTTTCTGGATGATTTTCTGTTTGTGGTTGTGCAGAGTTTTGTTTGTCAAAATTTTGTGGTAGATCTGATGGTTGTGGTTCTGTTTGTTGTGGGACTGTTTGTTGTGATTCTGTTGGTTGTGGAACAGTTGGTTGTGGTTCTGTAGGTTGTGTACGTGGAGTGAAGTGTTTGATGTGTAATTTAGGTTGAGGTGGTTTTGATACAGAAGCAGTAGGTTGTTTCTGAGGTGAGACAGAACTGGGGGCAGCAACAGATGTTGTTTGAGTGACAGGGGGTTTGGGAACAGACTTAATAGAAGAATCATTTATAACAACATTTTTAGAAGAGACAGAAGCTTTAGTACCTTTGAGTTTAATCCTCTTAGCAGAGACAGCTTCTCCAGAGTCCTTTCTCTTCAGAAGATCCTTGGGTTTCTCAGCAATCTTAGCCTTCTTCTGGACATGTTCAGATTCTGCTACAGGTTGAGGTCTTTTCCTCTGAAGTGGAACTTCTGCTTCTTCTTCTTCTTCTCCTGCATCTGGCAGGGGTTGCTTGAAAAGTTGAAATACATTTGTAGGAACAGGCACTCCTTCCCTTTTACATTCCTCTATATACATCAGAACAATGTGTCTAGGTTCTTCAGCAAAGAATAGAGGGAAATCTGATACTGGAATCCTTTTATTCAGATCAGACATGTTTAACTTCTTTGGAGGAGTGGTAAGTTCATCTACAATCTTGAGTCTCAGAAGGATCTTAGCGTTCAGAGGCTTTCCCATAATGAACTCTAGTTCCTCTGTTACACCAGCATCATATAGAGCAGCCACTAAACCATTTTCAGTGAGAAGATCTGAGAGCAGCCTTCCAAAAGGTATCCAATTCCTGATCTTCTGGTTCTTTTCTTTCACAGATTCTCTGGATGCATTTATGTGATTCCACAGATGCATGAACAACAAGTAAGGAAGATCTACCTTATTACTCTGACTGAGGCAGTATATAAAATAGATTTGTTCATTGTTGACATAATCTGGGGAATTTGTTGACTTTCTGTGATGAATACATCCCATGAAGATCTTGGCCCAGATCTTGTAATCTGGCTTCAGATCTTTGAATCTGTTAGAGGCTTGTCCAGCAGTCATAACCTCTTCATAGACTTCATCCATATCAACACGTCCAACTGGCAGATGTGAAACACCATCTGTTTCTTCATAACCAATCAGTTTTCTAATTAGATCCTCTGTGATTATGATCTCCTTTCCCAGCACAGATGATAGAATAAACTTTGGATACACAGATGCATGAATCCAGAATTCCTTAACAAGCAAAGGGTAAACTGGTCCAAACAGTCTATCAAAGTATTTCACCCAGCCTTGAGCTCTAACAATGGAGCGAAAATCAAACCCATTTTCAGCCAGTGAATCAAATTCAACCATGGATTCACACAACACTTCTAACTTATCAACAGGAGTGAGAAGAGTTCTTTGTGGAGGAGTATATGGATTTGCACCTAGATTATCTGAAGTCACAACAGCCATTGTTGATTGAAACTGAGCAGTTGTTGATGAAGAAGACGCCATTGAAGAATGCTTTTTAGAACACTTAGGTTTTGAGTTTTTGTGAAGAGAGAACAAGAGATGAAAATGCATATAATTTCTGAGAGTGAAAAGTGTGAAAGTGAATACACTTCAAGTATTTATACTTAAACACATAGGCACACCAAAAGACAGAAATAACGCACGTTTGAGCAGCATTAAATGAAGAGAATAAAATCATTTCAAATAATAAATGCTTCTGACAGATTTGGGGGGAAAATCAAGAAATTCACTATTCAAATTTCACCTCAAATGTCTTTTCAGTTGTGCACACGCCACCTCTTCAGATTTTGTGGGACACGTGTTTGCTTGCATGCAGTTCTGAATTCTCTCAAGAAATGAAACGTTAGCCACGTTCAGATCTTCTAAAGATGGTCAGTTCAGATTTTCACATCAGAAATAATAATCAGAATGGAATAAATGAACAGAAGAAATACTTCAGATCATTAAACATTTTGCATCTGAGAGGTTCCCTCTGATAAATATTACTCTGGACAAAAATCCATACAAATATTTTTCAGAATGAACTTAAATCTATCTTCAGCAAGGGGTTTTGTGAAAATATCAGCCCATTGATGATCTGTATCAACAAAAGCTAAATTAATTACACCCTTCTGAACATAGTCTCTGATGAAGTGATGTTTAATTTCTATATGTTTTGCCTTAGAATGCAAGATTGGATTTTTTGACAAACATATAGCAGAAGTATTATCACAAAAGATAGAAAGATTACTCTCATAGATTTGATAATCTTCTAATTGACTCTTCATCCAGAGCATCTGAGTACAACATCCAGCAGCAGCAATGTATTCTGCCTCTGTAGTTGATAGTGCTATGGTAGGTTGCTTCTTGCTGTACCATGAGATCAGATGACTTCCAAGAAACTGACAGCTTCCAGAAGTGCTTTTACGTTCAACTCTGTCTCCAGCATAGTCAGCATCACAGAATCCAACTAATGAAAATTTATCAGATCTTCTGTAACACAAACCCATGTTAGCAGTACCTTTCAGATACCTTAGAATCCTCTTAACAGCTGTTAAGTGTGATTCTCTAGGATCTGATTGGAATCTAGCACATAAGCAGACACTAAACAGAATATCTGGTCTAGAAGCAGTCAAGTATAGAAGAGATCCTATCATACCTCTGTAGAGTTTTTGATCTACCTTCTTACTTACCTCTTCCTTACCTAGAGTGCTTGTAGGATGCATTGGAGTCTTTGCCATTTTGATATCAACCATGTTGAACTTCTTCAGAAGCTCTTTAACATACTTGGTTTGATGTATGTAGGTGCATTCTGGAGTCTGATTGACTTGGATTCCTAAGAAGAATCTCAATTCTCCCATCATGCTCATTTCAAATTCTTCCTGCATACATTTAGCAAACTCCTTTCCAAGCGTAATATTTGTTGATCCAAAAATAATGTCATCTACATAAATTTGACAAATCAAAAGATCTTTCTTAACAGATTTACAGAATAAAGTTGTATCCACTTTTCCTCTGATAAAATTTTTCTTCAGAAGGAAGTTGCTCAACCTCTCATACCAAGCTCTGGGAGCTTGTTTTAATCCATAAAGGGATTTCTTTAATTTGAAAACATGATCTGGAAAGTTTTCACTTTCAAATCCAGGAGGTTGGTGGACATATACTTCTTCTTCTATAATGCCATTAAGAAAGGCACTTTTAACATCCATCTGATACAGAGTGATGTTATTCTGTGCAGCAAAAGAAATAAGAAGGCGTATAGATTCTAACCTTGCCACTGGAGCATATGTCTCAGTGTAATCAATACCTTCTTGCTGACTGTATCCTTGAGCAACCAGCCTTGCCTTATTCCTTTCTACTTCTCCCTTTTCATTCAGCTTATTTCTGAAGACCCATTTTGTTCCAATAATATTGAATCCTTCAGGTCTAGGAACCAGATCCCATACTTCATTTCTGGTGAATTGATTCAGCTCTTCTTGCATAGCTATAATCCATTCATTATCTTCCAGAGCCTCATCTACAGATGTTGGTTCTATTATTGACACTAAGCCAAATAAAGAAGATTCAGAAGTTTTGAGAAATGATCTTGTCCTTATTGGATCATCTTTCTTTCCAATTATCACATCTTCTGGATGAGATGATTTGATTCTGGAAGAAGATCCTCTGACAGTTGGTCTTTCAGAAATTTGCAAGTTGTTTAGTTGGGAAGTCAAAGGTGTAGCATCTGGAGTTGCTTCAGATTCTTTGATATTTGCCTTTTCTGCCTCTGAGCCTTCAGAGTCTGTGAGAATCACTTCTCTATCTGCAGAACTTTCAAACTGCTTTGGCTTTTCAGAGCCAAGCTTATCATCAAATCTAACATGAATAGATTCTTCAACAATCTGTGTTTCAGTATTGAATACTCTGTAGCCTTTAGAGCATTCAGAATAACCAAGCATAAAACACTTCTGTGCTTTGGAATCAAACTTGTTCAGATTATCTTTAGTATTAAGCATATAACAAATACATCCAAAAGGATGAAAATAAGAAATGTTAGGCTTTCTGTTTCTCCACAATTCATAAGGAGTCTTTTCCAGAAGAGGTCTTACAGACACTCTGTTCTGAATATAACAAGCTGTGTTAATTGCTTCTGCCCAAAAATGTTTTGCCAGAATTGTCTCATTGATCATAGTTCTGGCCATCTCTTGCAATGTTCTATTTTTCCTCTCTACAACTCCATTTTGTTGTGGAGTTCTAGGGCAGGAGAAATCATGTGCAATGCCTTTTTCAGAAAAATATTTTTCAAAATGTTTATTTTCAAATTCTCCACCATGATCACTTCTGACTTTAATAATTTTGGAATCTTTTTCAGTCTGGACTTGATTGCAGAAGTCAAAGAACACAGAATGAGACTCATCCTTGTGTTTTAGAAACTTTACCCATGTCCATCTGCTGTAGTCATCTACAATGACTAACCCATACTTCTTGCCTCT
Source organism: Lathyrus sativus (assembly GCA_963859935.3). Lineage (NCBI taxonomy): Eukaryota > Viridiplantae > Streptophyta > Magnoliopsida > Fabales > Fabaceae > Lathyrus > Lathyrus sativus. The sequence continues at coordinate 419,089,061 of OZ012737.1, forward strand.
GATGGATGCAGTTTTCACTGGTCCAAACAGATCAATGTGAAGTAATTCCAATGGTCTGGAGGTAGACACAACATTTTTTGATTTAAAATGTGATTTTGAAAATTTACCTCTTTGACATGCTTCACACAGAGCATCTGAGTTGAACTTCAACTTAGGAAGTCCTCTGACCAGATTGAGTTTATTAATCTGAGATATACGTCTCATATTAATATGCCCCAATCTTCTATGCCAGACCCATTGCTCATCATTCACAGATAAGAGGCATTTTACATTTTGAACTTTAAGTTCTGAGAGGTTAATTTTATAAATGTTGTGTTTCCTCTTTCCACTGAATAGGATAGAGTCATCCTTTTGACATACAGCTTTGCAACATTTTTGATTAAAGATTATATCATAACCATTGTCACTTAATTGACTTATGGACAATAGATTATGTTTCAATCCTTCAACTAACAGAACATTAGTAATAGAGGGAAGCTTACCATTTCCAATAGTGTCAGATCCAATGATCTTGCCCTTCTGGTTCCCTCCAAACTTCACGTCCCCTCCAGATCTAAGTTCCAGGCTTTGGAACATAGACCTTTCTCCTGTCATGTGTCGTGAGCATCCAGAGTCCAGGTACCATGATTGGTGTCCTGACTTTGTTGCTAAGAACATCTGCAACAGGAATTATTTTGTCTTTAGGTACCCAGATCTTCTTGGGTCCTTTGGGGTTAGTTGGTTTGCAGGTTTGTCTAAACTTCTGTTTTGCAACATAATGTTTATTCTGACTTGCCTTTGGTTTAAACACATAAGTACTCTTCTTAGAGCTTGTGTGTTTAATGTCATTCAGATGACCAAATTTGAATTGAGAGTACAGAGGTGTCTTCCTGATGAAAAGTTTATCAACAGGTTTTGGATTGCTTCCAGATGAAGACTCATATCCAATGCCTCTTCTGTTGTTTCCACTAACACCATAGATCATGGAAGCCATCTTTCTTCTGTCTATGCTCTTAGTGAGAAACCTCTGAAAACTAGAGTCATATTTTTCTAAAATATTTTCACAAGACTTAGTTTCAGAATCAGATTCTTGTTGAGTTTTATCAAAGTCATTTTTGATTTTTAAATTTATTTCCTTCTGCTCAACAAGTTCTATTTTCAGAAGATCAATCTCAGATTCAAGATTGCTTTTCAGCTTCTTGTATTTGAGTTTGATGTTGTTGTAACTTTTAAGAACTTCTGTTAAAACTTTAATGAGTTCTTCTTTGGTAAGTTTGTTCATTACCTCTTCTGCATCATCATCAGATTCAGATTCTGATTCATATCCAGAGGTACCTTCTTCTTGATCCTCTGTCCTGGCCATCAGTGCAACGTTTGCACATTCTTATTCTGATTCAGAAGATGACTCACACTCATCTGAGTCATCCCATGTTGTCATCAGAACCTTTTTCTTCTTGTTGAACTTCTTCTTAGGTTTTTCTTTCAGAAGTTTAGGGTAGTCATTTTTGTAGTGCTCAGGTTCTTTGCACTCATAGCACACCACTTCTTTCTTGGCAGATCTTCTGTGACTAGAAGATTCTTTTCTGTTGTCAGATCTTCTGAAGTTGTTAAACTTCTTTCCCTTGTGCTTCCAGAGTTTGTTAATCCTTCTGGACAGCATGGACAACTCATCTTCTTCTTCAGAAGAAGATTCTTCAGAGCTTTCCTGAATAACCTGCAAAGCTTTAGCAGTTTTGTTAGATTTTAAAGCTATGGATTTACCTTTATCTTTCTTCTGGGGTTCATCTTCCTCCAGCTCAATTTCATGGCTTCTCAAAGAACTGATAAGTTCTTCTAAGGAGATCTTGTTCAGATCTTTTGCCATCTTCAATGCAGTCACCATTGGTCTCCATCTGGTGGGAAGACTTCTGATGATTTTCTTGACATGATTTGACGTTGAGTAGCCCTTGTCCAGAACTTTCAGACAAGCTGTAAGAATCTGAAATCTAGAAAACATAGTTTCTACATTTTCAGAGTCTTCCATTTTAAATGCCTCATACTTCTGTATGAGCGCCAGAGCCTTTGTCTCTTTAACCTGAGAGTTTCCCTCATGAGTCATTTTGAGTGATTCAAACATGTCATGAGCAGTATCTCTGTTAGTAATCTTCTCATACTCAGTATGAGAGATTGCATTAAGCAATATAGTTCTGGCTTTGTGGTGATTCTTGAAGTCTCTTTTCTGCACTTCAGTCATTGATTTTCTATCAATCTTTTTGCCATCCTCTCCAGTAGGATGTTCATATCCATCAATGACCAAATCCCAAAGATCAGCATCATACCCAAGAAAAAAACTTTCTATTCTATCTTTCCAATAGTCAAATTTTTCTCCATCAAACATTGGAGGTTTGGTACTGATCCTATCCCTCTCTTCATATTTATTGTTGATATTTGACATTGAATTATCAGCCATGATAACAAATAAATATATAGATCAAAGTATATCTCCTCTGGATCTTTACTGACACTGTTAAGTGATAGCACACTCAGAACCGGAGCTCTGATGCCAACTGAAGGTGAGATATTACTTAGAAGGGGGGGGGGGGTTGAATAAGTATGGAAAATTAATACTTGAAAATAATCACACAATTATTTTTATCCTGGTTCGTTAAACAACTACTCCAGTCCACCCTTCCAGAGTGATTTGCCTTTCTCAACAAGGATTTAATCCACTATTAAATCAAACTGATTACAATAGTATCACCTAAGAACTACAGTTCTTAGTCTTCTCAAGAGCTACTGATTCACACTGAATCCTCTTAAGGAATATCCTTTACAAACAATGTAAATTAAATACAAGAGTTTTTAATGCTTCTATAAAGCTATAATCACAACAATGATTTTCTCTTAAGTTTTAAGTACAATAAGATTCTATGACGAATAAGAATGAGAGCTTAAGAATATGTGATTTCTTTTCAGCAAGTGTGTAGCACTAAAGAATGAAGTGAGAAACTCCTTTTATAGGCAGCTGATTCATGCACGTTGAAAAGAGAGTCCAAAAGGTCTGAGCCTTTTTGTCTTCACATGCACTGACCTTTCCTTGAAATAGATGGCACAGATAAATCCTTTTTGTCTGTGTAAGAGTGTCTAGCACAAATAAGGAAAGAGACGTTGAATAGTTCCAACGGATATATTCTTGAAAACACTTCTTCAGTTTCAGCAAGTTCTTCAGAGTCTGAATGGATCAGAGTCTTCTGATGAGATTCAGAACTATGTTGTATCAGAGTCTTCTGCAGCGTGTGTGCTTCTAGCGTGTTGATCATCAGAGCATCTTGTCACAGAACTTCAGTACTTGGCAGCGTAAGTACTTTCAGAAACTTCTGTAGATCAATGCTTTGAGAAACTCTTCAATCAATATTCTTCTATACTTCTGATGCTTCAGCTTCAGATGCTTCTGATTATCTTCAGATGCTTCTGACTATCTTCAGATGCTTCTGACTCAGAATGTTCTGGAGCTTCTTGCTTCAGATCCTTCTGGAGACTACGCTCAGGATCTTCTGTAAGGAGCAAACAGATTCTTCTGTAAGGTGCATCTGGCGCTTCAGAGTCAGAATAGCTTCTTGTATTCAAGGCAGATTTGCTTCTAGAGAGTTAATATAATTTTAATCTGCAGCAAAACTCTCAAACAAATTTTAGAGTATATAATTCTTAAATATAAATTTCCTAACAGTTATCATCAAAACAAAGAGTAATTATTAAGAACCAATCTGTGTTCTAACAAGAGTTAGTACATTGAGGTATTTAAGCATTTCAATTAGTTTATTTTTGAGATTTTGGTGATATATGAAATATAATTTTAGAAGAAAATTTTAGATTTTTTATTGATACATTATTATGTTGTGTTGTTGTTGATATATTATTTTGTTTATATATTATAAAATTTTAGAATATTTATATTTCTGTTGTTGTTGATATTTTTTTGTTGATATTTTATAAATATTATTTTTGTTTATTGTGTTGTTGTTGTTGAAAGAAAAAAATAAAAATAATTTGTAGTAAAATATATATTTTTAGAATAGGTAGAAATGAAATATTTTTTAAGAAACTAAGAGGGTTAATATCGTCTCGATTTCTATAAATAAAAAGTGAAAATGTTTATTAATATGTTTTAGACTAAATCAATTATATAGATACATATACTTTTTAAAATTATGACATTAATTAAATATTTATATACAAAAATCATACTTAAGTATAATTCATTTTTTTAGAAAATGGAGAACGTCTCTACATAACTAAGAGAGTGAATATTTAAAGAATAACTTTAGGCATATTTCACTATTTTTCTTCTTCATTATGGTCTAACAACTAAATGAGAGGAGTCTCATCGGTTGAATCATGCTATTCATGTGTGTGTGATACCATACATTAACCATAAATATGGATAACAACTTTTTTACCTTCTATCGAAGATGAATATGACAGTTGCTTGTCATGTTAACATGCATATTAGATTAAACATTTTTATATCTGTGACATGAATTTCATGTAACTAAATATTTATATTTTTTTAATATATATTATTTTAATTTTTTAAATTTTATAATTAATATTTAATATTTATTTTAATTTTATAGCTGTTTTTAGTTAATATTTATTTTTATTTTTTTATTATTAAATTTTATAGTGAAGTGCAAACAATGTCACTATTATAAAACATACTTTTGTTGTGGCATGTATATCACGTCACTGATTAGTGACGTGAAAATCACATGGGAACCAATCCAAGTCACAAATTAATGACGTGAGAATCACATGGGAACAAACATTTTGTTATTTGCGACGTGGAAACTATGTCACAACTTTGTGACGTGTTTTCCACGTGGAAACATGTTCTCACCATTGCATTTCCGGCGTGTTTTAACCATGTCGCAAAAGTTGGTTAGTGAAGTGGTTTTTGAGTTACTGACGTGAAAATCACTCGAAAAAATGCAATGTTTCTTGTAGTAATTATACTTATTCAGTTTAAGTTTAAATAGGTGTTATTAAATGATTGATTAAAAAAGATTTAGTTTTTAAAGTAGGATCTTAACTAATAGATCTGCGTAGTGATTATACTTATTCAGTTTAAGTTTAAATAGGTGTTATTAAATGATTGATTAAAAAAGATTTAGTTTTTAAAGTAGGATCTTAAGACCATCTCCAACGGTGGTTCTTCAAATTGGTTTGTTAACTTGGCATTGAAATTGTCAACAAAAAGTTGTTCCAGCTGGTGAACGTTCCTTGCATAAACAATGGTTCTTTTTTTTTTATTATTAAAATAATTATTTAACTTGTTGGTTTTATTTATTTTTTTTTTAACTTTTTTTATTTATTATAAATATAAGTTTGTTGCAAAAATTTATAACAATCCTATTTTCTCTCACTTTTATTTACTATTTAATTTTAAATTTCTCTCTCACAATTTCATCATTTTATTCATAAATTATTATTTTCAATTTTATGTTTAATTTTAATTTTATGTTTAGTTTATATTTATAGTAATTAAAATTTAAATATTTAAATTATAATTTTAAATAAAATAAATTTAATATAAATAATATATTTAAGTAAAGTAGTGGGACCCAATA